>CM024240.1:47011467-47611467 GCA_013421045.1 Propylea japonica
TTTAGAGATAATTCGTTTGAATCAGTACCATTTATTGATTCAACTACTAAGCTTTCGTGATTGTTTTATCACTTCATCAGAGTTGACAAAATTGGAATGTGAATAAAGATGTTACAAAACTAATTTTAATGCTAACTGGAAGAATGATGAATTTGATTGTGTACTTAAGACATTAAGAATTTTTTCCTAAATACACAATCAAATTCATCATTCTTCCAGCTAGGATCAAAATTAGTTTTGTAACATCTTTATTCACATTCCAATTTTGTGAACTCTGATGAAGTGATTAAGCAATCGAGAAAGCTTAGTAGTTGAATCAATACATGGTACACTGATTAAAACGAATTCTATCTAAAGCCCAATTGAAATCAATAAATAATATATAGAATTAAGAGAGATGAATATTACTGAAAGACACTATGCATATGTAGGTATATTTATGTTCTGTACCTGTACCAGCATTGTATCTTTCTCTACTAAATAAAGTCAATTATTATTATTATTATTTATTTTGGACGTTTGTTTATGAGAACAGCGTATTATGTCCGATCATTTGGCAGTAAACACGGTAACTGTCAAGGCCGTAGCCAGAAAAAAATTTTGAAGGGGAATTCTTGGGTGGTGAAGATCTTTTTTTTTATCCACCAAAGGCCAAATGATAGTTTTTTGGAAGAAAATGTTCTAATCCTGTCTGGAGAAGTTCAGGGAGGGGGTCTGGACCCCATTGGACTCCCCCTCTTCACTGCCTTTTGTAACTCTAGAACGAGTGGATTTAGAATTTTTATATTTTGAGGGTATATTCAGGTTTCGAATGCCGCTTTTTCGGTCAACGTGCCAAATCGTGTCAAAGGTTTTAGAAATATCGACATTTAAAAGTTTTTTCTACCTTCTCAATATTTTTTTAACATATCCCATCCCAACATTTTGAAATTTAGAATCTGAGAAGAGTGAGGGATGTACTGACAACTAAACGTAGGGGAAATATGCCTATGATGGCATCCTGCTTGTGATGGCACACTTCAAAGAAGTCTGTTAACATCAACTGAACAAACTTATATTTACTGAGTTTGTACGCAAAATGGCATTTACGCTTGATATAGATAGTGACACCTTGAATACGTGGCAATTTGTGACTTTCATATTTTTTTATATAAGACTTGTAAGTGTTGATGTATGATAGTTATTTCATTCTTTTTCGTTTTATTTGGATATTCAAAAAATCTGTGTGAAAAATGATTATACTTTCCATTAATCACTCTATAACAATGCTTTTAGTGTGAAAGTTTTTGGTTTTTTCGTCTTTTTAGTACTTTTTTCGCTTTGTTGAAAAATATATGGTACTTATGCTTATGATGGCATAGCCAGAGTATTCCTATGATAGCATAGGGAGCTATTATAGGAAAAAGAATCAAGATCAAGAGACGATTCCTCCATAGCCTGGTACTTCGCAAGAAATATTAGAGGTATCCGAAAATAATGAAAATGGTTTCAAGTGAAGAATCGAGATCATTGAAAATCATACAAGAACTCTCACCATTGCCAACTGCCGTTGCAGAGTCAACAGTGAACAGAGGAAGAAAACGAGAAAAAGTTAGAATCCTCAAAACAACCTCTGACATAAAGAAAAGAAGTTGGAAGAAGGAGAGAAAAAAGAAAGAGAGAGAAGCTAGCAAGAAAGGTCAAAAGACAGATTAAGTTCGTAGAAGAAAATGAGGAAAACGAAGAAAGACATTATGACGATGATTCAGATACCGCTTGTCTTTATTGTTAATTGTTATAAGCTGTTGTCCATATCTCGACCAAGGGAGAATGGTTGCGTTGCCAGAAATGCGTCATCTGGTGCCATGCCGAGTGTGCTAGTGCAAATCATATTCGTATGTGAATTGTGCGTATAAAAATTAAATTTTTATATTTTGACGATGCCAAAAAATGTAGATTCAGTTTCTTTACAGTTATATTTTCATTTTCATGGAATAGGACTGCTATATTCTTCAATAAAACATTTCAATGAATAATATCATTTGATTTTAAGTTATATGCCATCAAGGTACATACATGATCATATGAAGGCACCCGTGGCCAAATTTTAAAAAGTGCTATAAACCAAATTTTTGAGAATTTATATTGAAACTACATATAACAATGCATACTTCATACGAGAAGCAGTAAATCTGTACGTTCGATGACATAGAAAAATATTCCTTTAATGAAATATGTAAATAATTTGTTAAGGGTGCCAACATGGGCACACTTCCCCTACGTCGTTGACACAAATTGTTGTTGAAATTGTTGTCGAAATTCCGTAGATTGGGAAACTCTGGGTTTTTTCGGTTGGAAAACACATTCGTTAACTACTCTCGGCTGCAAGAATTAGAAGTGTTCACATTACGTTAGTTTTGAATGAATTGTTACAATTTTTGCTTGCTTCTTATCAGGTTTTGATTGAATGACTGTATTTCGGTCTCAAAAGACTCGATTGGACTCACTGATGAAGAATCCGGGGTCAAAAATGAATAAGTCCGGGTCTAGTAGTGAACACGATAATTTTAGAACGGAAGGATTGAGAGTTCCGAAATTTAGAGGGTAGGATAAAAGCTATAGTGATTGACACATAAGGGTAGGGGAAGTGTGCCCATGTTGGCGCACTTAACGAATTATTCACATATTTCATTGAAGGAATATTTTTCCATATCATCGATTGTACAGATTTACTGCTACTCGTATGTAGTATGCATTTTTATACATAGTTTCAATATAAATTTTCAAAAATTTGGATTATAGCACTTTTTAAAATTTGGCCACGGGTGCCATCATAAGACACGTATGTCCTTTGATGGCATATAACTGAAAATAAAATGATATTATTTATTGAAATATTTTATTGACGAAAAATACAGTCCTATGTTATGAAAATGAAAATATAAGTGTAAAGGAACTAAATTTACATTCTTTGGCATCGTCAAATATAAAAATATAATTTTTATACGCACAATTCACATACGAATATGATTTGCACTAGTACACTCGGCATGGCACCACCTGGCGCATTTCTGGCAACGCAACCAATTCTCCCTGGTCTAGACATAGACAACAGCTTATAGCAATAAGACAAGCGGCATCTGTATCATCGTCATAATGTCTTTCTTCGTTTTCTCCCTTTCTTCTACGAACTTGATCGGTCTTTTGACCTTTCTAGCTAGCTTCTCTCTCTTTCTTTGCCTTCTCTTCTTCTTCCAACTTCTTTTTTTTATGTCAGTGGTTGTATTGAGGATTCCAACTTTTCCTCGTTTTCTTCCTCTGTTCACTTTTGATTCTGCAACGGCAGTTGGCAGTGGTGAGAGTCTTTGTATGATTTTCAATGATCTCGATACTTCACTCGAAACCATTTTCATTATTTTCGGATACCTCTAATATTTCTTGCGAAGTACACGCTTTGGAGGAATCGTCTCTTGATCTTGATTCTTTTTTCTATGATGGCACCCTATGCTATCATAGGAACACTCTGGCTATGCCATCATAAGCATAAGCAACATATATTTTTCAGCAAAGCGAAAAAGGTACTAAAAGGGCGAAAAAACCTAAAACTTTTACACTTAAAGCATTGTTATAGAGTGATTAAAGGAAAGTAAAATCATTTTTAAACAGATTTTTTGAATATCCAAATAAAACGAAAAAGAATGAAATAACTATCATACATCAACACCTACCGAAATGAATGAACTCTTATAAAAGTCACAAATTGCCACTTATTCAAGGTGTTGTAACTACGTATATCAAGCGTAAATGCCATCTGGCTTACAAACTCAGTAAATATAAATTTGTACAGTTGATGTTAACAGACTTCTTTGAAGTGTGCCATCATAAGCAGGATGCCATCATAGGCATACTTCCCCTATATACATTTTCAGTAGGAGAATTCAATTTCTTATTTTACTGTAACACCCTGGGTATTATTACGGAACTATAGTTGAATGTTGCTATTTTGGTATTACCTTCAAACTTTCAAAAAATATCTATTGAATATTCGAGGAGACACCAATTCCGTCGAAATTGCACATTTGATAGTCATTGACATACTTCAATAGTTATTTGCGCCCAGTATGATAGTCATATACATATTGTCATCTCACTTTCGCATCAATTTTGGTTTCTCTCACTCATACATTCGCATTATGGGTCATTGAGACATTCATACTAAAAATAATAAAGAAATAAAAAGGTTGAGACAATTTAATGCCACATAATCAAAGAAATAACAAAAGGTATTAGTGATCTTCAGTAGCGTAACTAGAGCCGACTCATGGGGGGGGGGGGGTTACCTTGCTAGTTTACTGGTAAAAAAAAAAAAAAAAAAAAAAGAGAGAGAGAGAAAGTTCTTTTTGACCAATGGGGGGGGGGTTGTATCCCCAATAACCCCCCCCCCTGGGTACGCCAGTGGTGATCTTCACATATATCACGATGTGATAAACTATTGGTACTATTGGTTTCTCAACTGTTTCCCCATATTTCAGAATGATAATAAGCGATCGAAAAGGCAAGTTTATATGTTAGTGCCCGAAAATGTCGATGCAGTTGACATGATCTTAAGACCGTCTAATTGGGCTAAAACGGATATCTAGGTGTCAATTCTTGGTATCACTCTTTCGACGAACGCATACGTTCGTCATATTTTGAGCGTAGATTTTGATATATCGATATTTTCGATCATATCGTCAACTACTCATTACGACGAAAGTGTACCGAGTTTTTCACTATAATTTGACCCCCCCCCCCTTTAACTTTGTTACTAAAGGAGATACAAAAAAATGTTTCGTAGAAAAGTTCACGAAATCAACTGAGGTTTTTTGGTATGACTCCACAAACTGAAATATATACAGAGTGGCCAACATATTGATGGCAACTTCATTTTCAAATGGACACCTGGTATATTTTTCCATATTTCGTTAGCTCTTTTTCCCCTGATTTCGGATATGTAAAATATGTTGCTCTATCTTTCTTATTCTGAGCATCACAGAGTTTCAAATTTCAAGAACAATCAGGCATAGCGTTTTGGAAGTTCGTGAATAATTTAACTGGCCAATTTGATCTATGGATTGGTAATGGCGCACCCATTTTATGGCCACCTAATAGTCCCGATTTAATACCGTTTGACACGTTTTTATAGCCGTTCCTGAAGGAAAAAATTTACTTCAGCAATAATGGTAATGAACGAAAGCAGAGAATAATATTAATGATATAAAATCAACCAATATTAAACCCATAATACGGAAGTAATCCCGTCAACGCACAAAGAATTATGATAATATTGTAATGAATGGAAACAAATTTTGAAGATTTAATTTCTAGCTTGAATCAGAGCTATAATTATGCTATCAAAAATAGTGTGAACAACTTGAGACAACGATAGGATTGAAAGGTGGTCAATTCGAGCAATTTCTTTAGTTGATGTTATATATTAATCAAAAATGGGGGAAATCCCCAGTGGCCTTGACTTTTATCATTAGCCATAGTTGATGTTATTCTTATCATACTACCATAGTTTATTATTTTCATTGGCTAAGTAATTGTTAAGTATTCATTCTAAAATAATACTTTTAAGTAGATTGTTTGGATATAAAGAATTTCGTAGGTATTCACATATTTTTTTATTCTGTGTCATCATTTCAAAACTCTGAAAATTGAAGAGACACATCCACATACTCATTTATATTCGAGATCAGGAGGAAATAGCCCGACTATCGTCTCTTTCCTCAACTGAAAAAAAATTTGAAAGGTTGTAAATTTTCTTCCAACGAGGAGGATATAAGAGCTGTGGAAGTCTGGTGGGCAAAGCGAGAAGAAACATATTTTTGGAAAGATCTAGAGATGCTGCAGGATCGCTGTAATATATGTATCCAATTGAGAAGATAATATGTTGAGAAATAAAACATCGAAATCATGTTTAGTTTTATAGTAGGCTTAGGATTATTCTCATATACGAAGTTAGTCAGCGAAAACATTGAGAAATAAGAACTGAAAAAAACTTCAGATTATAATGTATTGAGATCAGTATTGAGAAGTTTTAATGGAGAAAAGAAGGGCGAAACCAGGCATTTGAAACGATTGACCCAGGGCATATCGGTAAAGATTACAAGTTATAATCAACAAAATAAACAGACAATTCAGTGAACTTTGAACCTCCTGCACAAAGATGAGGTATCCATATCGACTTGGAATGATATGAAATCCGAGGAAAGATTGTATGTAGGAAATAAGGATATTACAGTTCCAGTAATTTCCGAAAGGAATGAAGATAACCGCGTTGCAAACTTTTTGCCCCTGTAAAATGTAACTCGTGCTCTGATTCTACCTCTATCGTCACTACATATCAATCGTAGTTACTGCGATGTGGTTTTCCAGAATCGTATCCTGTATGAGATCCGTTGGTTATTCATTTCTGAATTATGAATATCATTGCTTTTATGAAAATATTATCGGAATAGGCTCGATTAGAACCAATGAATATGAAAACGTGTTTTAATCGTTTCATTTGACGTCAGAAAGAAATATCTGAGGATTGATGCACAATAAGCTTTTGTGTCGGCCTTGGGGGAATCTGGAAAACTATATCATTTTCCTCTTCCACAGCATTCCAAATAAGGCGAAATCTCCTGTGCTACTTTTACCAGGTAAAAAGAAAATCTTCAGTTGAACTTTTACGGACACTTTGCCCTTTGGACAATTTCCTCAATTAAATGCTTTTTACTTTTTTTTAGGTTTGTTGAAAATAAATTAACTTCACTCTACTTCTGAAAAGCCTAAACATTGGTTTGGAAAAGATGAATTGAAAAAACTGTCAAAGTAGGTATAACCAGCGAGCTATCTTCAGAACGCTTTTTACTGATGAAGCGACATTCTCTAAAGATGGCATTTTGAATTTCCGCAATTGAAATATTTGGTCCATCAGAGAAAATATGAAGTTACTAGGAAACGCAATTATCAACATCGTTTTCCAGTAAATATTTGGTGTGGAATTTACAATAATTGCTTAATTGGACCATATTCCACACCTACTGAATGGAGTGACATATTTTTAATTTTCAAACGAGTCTTTGCCAGGGCTCTTGAATGATGGAAGCAATGTTCCAAGAGGAATGTACTTCACCCTTGAAATTGTAGCTCATTTGAATGCAGTTTATCCGGAACATTGGTTTGGTAGAGGGGGACCTCATGACTGGCTTGCAAGATCCCCAGATCTTACATTTATGAATTATTTTCTCTGGGGACTTGAAAAATGAAGTTCACTGCGAAGTAATCATAGACAGGGAGCATCTGATTAATCGTATTCAAGCTGCATGTGAAGCGATACGAAACCGACCAGAAATTTTGAAGAAAGCTGTAGCTCATTTGATAACAAGAGCTAGAAAATTTTTAGAAGGAAGAGGGGGTATTCTCGAGAACAAGTTATAATTTTTTCCTTATTTTATTCTTATACACAACATGTTCATAAGATACGTTTAATTTTTTTTTCTTGAGTACATTTTATAATCATGTAGTTAATCAGAAAAAACTCCTATAAAAAAATTTAATAAGCCACTGGATTTCTGACAAAAAAGTGTTTTTATAATGTTTGTGTTTCAAGTTCGTATAGCACAAACAGGAACGGAGATAATGAACAAACTTAAAATGGCCCAAATATCAATTTAAGTCCTTAACTCGAAAACAAAAGAAGAAAGAGCAATGCGGTTGGCGGCAGTATGAGTTTTTCGAAAAAAAAACAGCATGTGCCATTCATTTTTCTCTATCTCATAGGGTTCGAAAGTTCTCCATTTCTGGTCAAACTGTACAGGGCGGTCAAAATTGGTGACCCCTGAACTACAACTTTTTAACACAAAGATATTAATGGGCAATCTTTTTTGCTAAGGAGGCGAATAGAAAAATTTTTCGTAGACCACGGACCAAAATAAAGTTTCTAGCAGTAATAAAATGTATTCAACAAAATTTAAATACACCTTACAATGGAAAAGATGAAAAAAAATTAAGCTGATATAATTCAACAAAAAATTCCGTAACTCCTCTGTCAGGAGGAGTCAGGGTGTCTAATGAGACACCAAAGATTGCATTTTTTTCGCAAGATCGTCAATATAAGGTTGGCTTTGACGCAAGTAAGTCTTCTGTAATTTTGAACGACTTCGCGAATGAAGATTGCTAACTGTGCTGCGTCAGTGATGTCAGTGCTTTCATCTAATGCTATAGAAAAAGCACTAGATGTTTCCTCCAAAAGCGACTCTATATTTGCAGCTATTGCATCTATTTGTCTTGTGACTCTTCTTTTTGATAGATTTACTTCTGCAAACGTTTTCTTTCATCTGGATAGAAAGTATCCGCGAGTTTCAACGAGCACTCTTTCATAAATTCACTTTCTGAAAATGGCTTCGAGAATCCTGCTTGCTCTAACGATATCTTCAGCTTCGTATTTTTCACAAAGATATTCTGCGTTCCAACCAAATTCTATTTGAACTTGTCCAGTCCCACTTCCGTATTTTTGCAAATATCTAGTAGTAAATTGTCTTCTTAAACTATAATCTTTCGCAACTGCTACTGCCTCATTTCATATTCAAAGAGCTTATTCGGAGGTTTGTGTGAAAAAATTCATTTGCGGGCCAAGAGAATTCTATTTGCGGGCCCTAGGCTGTCCACGCCTGCTCTAAGAGATAGAAAAAAATTTATTGATTTATTAAGTTACTGGATTCCTATAAAGAAGTGCCAGTATAATGTTTTTGTTTCAAGTTCATATCGCAAATAGAAACGGAGATAATGACCAAAGTTGAAATTGCCAAAATGTCAATGCGGTTGACGGCAAAATGAGTTCATTCATTTTTCTGTCTCGCGTCGCGGTCGCGTCGTTTTGGTCTTCGAGCGGCTTAACTGTGGGTTTCATAAAGCTTGATCGGGCAATCAAATCGTAGATTTTGAATAAAGTCGATGGTTTACGTCAAAAATGAACTGAATATTGCACAGAAATGATGACATTTCATTAATCATCGAGATTGGAGTTTTATTAAACCCGGCTTAAGGGTACTAAAGTTGTTGTTCAGGTATCAGCAAATCAAATCACCCTGACAGTAATGATAACAGATAATGAATTCATTCCATTCGGCTTTTCCACACTGTGTATCTTTCCTTGATAGAAAGTTAGACCATCAAACCTACAATAAAAATCCGGTAAGTACAGTTATTGTCGGAAATATCGGCTGTAAAGATGGATATCGTTCATTTCCTGTTCGATCCGAGATGCAAAATGGCGAAAACTTCACGGATGACGTGTTATTAGAACGTATGCAAATCGATGTTACCTACAGGGAATTGTAAATTTCAGAGAACGATTCCGATACTAATATCCTGATTTGAACCACTTACCGTGAAATTGAAGTAGTTAAAAGTTGGACCGAAATCATTAAATTCATACATGAGTGCCGATAGGTCATGTCCTATCGCGAATATTAAATGGGTCTGTTTTGTGCACTTGCGGAAGTATATTGCCGAAATGCACTTGATTTAACACACAGCTTTCCATAAAATGGTGATATAGAGACGATACGTCGATACATATAATAAGAAATTTATAACCCAGTCAACGCTAAGACGTCGCATAGATATTCCAGCGATATCTTTTCGGGAGATTGAGAGTACTTTTGTGATATCCCTCCGAGGTTGCTGGAAGCTATATCTTCACCAAATTTCCGCCTAAGGGATATTGCGAGAGAGCTCTCAAAGATATACCTTGTGGAACTTCTCAAACTGCTCACATTGTGGAGGTCAACAGGCTATTCCCATAAACCTCCCATTGTGACAAGTATAAAAACTTCCTAACCACCTCCGCATTCTGAGCTTTTTGAGAATATCCTATAAACATACCATTGCGAGCCTTTTGGGAATTTCCCAGGGACCTCCGCATAGCGAGCTTTTTAAAAATATCTCAGGGACCTCTAATTGTGAACAAAATGAAAAATCTCATTATTTTGATAATTCACAGTATCCATAAAATTTATTTAATCAACTGTTCATATAGATATTATTTTTTCCGAAATTCGCTATAATATCAATTAAATGAAGGGTTTTCGAATAAGAGGTGTTATTTCGATATTCAAAGAAAAATGCTATTTTCAATATAAATGATAATTATTTTATTATAAAGAAGAAGCTATGATGTTAAAAGTGGAAAATAACATCAGGCAAATGACCACCACGACCACGCTTACAGGACCATATCCTTTTAATGAAATTTTCCATAACCAAATCGCAAAGTGGCTGCCCTATTTCCTCGATAGCCTCACGAATTCAATCTTTGAGGTCTTGAATCGACGCTTCGCTATTGGCGTAGACAAGATTCACCAAAGGAAAAAGTCGCAAGATATTAAATCACAAGATCTCGGTGGCCAATTGTGATCACCTTTTCGAGAGATAACATGGTTCGGAAACTTTTCCCGCAAAAGATCAATGGTTTCGTTCCTTGTGTGGCACGTAGCGCCATCTTGTTGAGAGTTAACAATGTCCAGATCAATACTAAAAAATTTCGGCCATAAAAAATCAGTAATTATCTCTCGATAACGCAAACCATTCACCGTAACTGTTGCTCCAGCCTCATTTTAGAAGAAGTGAGGTCCAAGGACTCCGCCGGGCCATAAACCGCACCGAACAGTCACACGTTGAGGATAGGAGAAGCTTTTACACAATAACGCATGGGTTTTCCGAGCCCCAGATGCGACAATTTTGCTTGTTGACGAAGCCCCGTGTTGGAAATGGGCCTCATCACTCATGATGATTTTTCGATGGAATTCCGGATCATTTTGATGCATTTCAACGACCCAATCAGCAAAGACACGACGTTGTTGATGATCGGCCGGCTTGAGTTCTTGTGTTAACTGAACTTTATAAGCCTTAAGACCGAAATCTTTATGCAAAATTCGGTATAATGACGTTTGTGGAATGCCTATTCCAAAGAACGACGAGGAATGGACAAACCTGGGTTTTTTGAACACTTTCGGCTACAGCAGCAATATTCTCTGCTGTTCTTGAGCGACGTGCACGGGTTTTAGTCTTCACATCACTAACTTGTCCTAACAGCTCGAATTTTTTCACAAATTTCTTCATTGCCGTCCGACAAGGTGCTTCATGACGACCCAAAAATGTTCGAATTTTACGAACCATCTCTGCCACACTTTCACCATTGGTGAATTTTAATAATTTCAATGCGTTCTTGAAGCGTGTGTCGTTCCATTTTTATGAATGGCGTAGTTTGTACTTGTCAAATGTCAAAAAATGACAGCTTCAAACGTGACATCTACCGAAATAGCGGGCTATTCAAAATAACACCCTTCAGTATTGGTTGAAAACAAGTACTCGTCAGAACCTGAGATCAAATCTCGCTCCGAAATGGTTACATTTTCTGTTTTTTTATACTTTTTCGAGTTTTATGAAATCAAATTGTAAATTTCAAGATATGTTTAGATTCAAATCGAGAATTTGAACCATAAACGAGCGAATTTAAAACAATGTCTCTCAGAGTAAGCAAGTTTGAAACATCATTTTTCAAAAAAACCAAGTTGACTTCCCATCTGGTCTTTCTTAGATTTTCTGAACGAAATCAACCAATCGACCAAGATTCTCCTCGAAAAATCCATAACAACAGGATTTATCCTCTATTTCACTTGCAATATTTTATTATAGGGTAGCGTATAGTTTCGTCTACCTATATCTTTCCTATTCCCGTAGCGACTCTAGGCCTTGTCCGAGTCGAGATAGAGAAGAGCAGAGAGACCGTGATTCTTGAAAATGCCGAACTGACCACAATAAATTATCGGTTTGGCCGGCGGTGGACATCAATATCTCAAAGACGATCACCGACATGAAAATTTACGAAACTGCTCAGAGAACGAGTCGGGGAACGCTGCTGCTCGATCGCGGTTCGCAATGCAAGACGCAAAATAAAAGAAAACGAATTAATTCCGATTTTTTGCGGGGTTCTGCGGTCGTCCTCGGTCGACCTGACTCCTGAAAAAAAGAGTCTAATCGTGATTGTTTGATTAGGGAAGAGATTGTTTGACTGGCTGATATCTGATCTGGAATTGTAAGCCTGCTCCGAGCTATTAAGAAGAGGTGGGTGTGAATCTTTAGGGTCATAAATGAATCTCGCACTGAGAATGTTTTATACGGGAATCATGTTGAATCACCGATTTTTTCTGAAATTGAATACTACCTACTGTTAGTCCTAGTGTGCACTAGTTGCCTAAATTCAAGTTTGAATTTCCAACCGGAAGTGGTCCCAAATGACTCAGTTGAAATCGGTTGAATAGTTGCCGAGTTATGAATATTTGGATAACAAGAGATTCATTCAAGTCATAATTTGATATTTAGGTGTTCAATGATGATGATGAAGACTACTACAATTCCGGAAACCTCTACTCTACAGAATATATTTGGGTAATTTAGGTATGTTTTGATATATGGGGCTTTGATACAGAATAGCTTCATTTTATGGATTTGCACAGCTTGTTGATAAATGTGTCAAACTCAAATGCTTCACAGATGGAATGAAGTCAATTTCATTGATTCCTAGTTCGTTCATGTAAAATTATGGTTTATGAGTTGAATCATTGCGTTTCAAAATAGTCTATTTAAACTCCGATCAGGTCGAAATTCCATATTTAGTTGCTCAATAGTGATTGTAAGGCAATGCTGGATACAAAAAGTGAGGCAACCAATTAATTCCGATTTTTTGCGGGGTTCTGCGGTCGTCCTCGGTCGACCTGACTCCTGAAAAAAAGAGTCTAATCGTGATTGTTTGATTAGGGAAGAGATTATTATTATTATTATTACAGCAGATTGTGGATTGAGAACATGGGTTCTATAAAATCCAATACATATAAAGAATAATTAACAAGGCATACAAGCAATTGTGTACTAAAAGAATACATGTGTACAGGTGTTTAAATAAAGTGATAAAAAAACAATTGAGACAACCAGAAAAATGAACATTTCAAGGAGAAAAAAAAAAGACTCGTAATGTAATTAACCAGAATTAGACACTGTCATAACGGTTCTTGAAACTGTTTATTGAAGGGGCGTTCACAACACTGGATGGCAGGGAATTCCAGCAATCAAAAACTCTGTTGGGGAGGAAATTTCTCCTTGCAGCAGAACTGAACCTCTCCTTCCTCAGCTTCAGGTTGTGACCGCGCAACCGAGTATCAGTGTTTAAACAGAAAAGATGCGATAAATCGTAGTTGATAAAGTTGTTGAGGATACGGAATGTCATGATGAGGTCGCCCCGAAGTTTGCGCCGCTCAAAGGTTTCGAGGTTTGCCATAGCCAAACGCCGATCGTAGGAAGGTCTTACTCGTCCAAATGACATACGCGTGGCGGATCTCTGAACGGACTCCAGCAAACGGCGATCGCGAACTAGCCCGGCACTCCACACAGGTCCCGCGAACTCCAATATTGGTCTTACATAGGTTGTGAAAGACAACCGAGAAAAGGATTTACGCAGGAGATATAAGGAAGAATTAGCCTTTCTGCATACCGCAGTTATATGCTTAGACCAGGTCAAATCACTCGTCACCACCACTCCCAAGTCGACATGGGAGTCCACACTCGATAGGGTAATATCATCAATTGTATACCGGAGTTTTGGGTTTGATCTACCGATATGCAGCACAACGCACTTCGAAATGTTGAGCGGAAGTAACCAAGTACGACACCAGATCTGCAACCTGTCCAAATCACGCTGAAGCTGCTGAGAGCCAGTACAGGGATCAGCATATAGTTTGGCGTCATCAGCGAAGAAGGAACTAGGTGACATCAGGAAGGAAGGAATATCAGCTATGTACACCAAAAATAACAAGGGACCAAGTATGGATCCTTGGGGCACACCACTCAGAACCGACCGACCAGAAGAAAAAGCACCACCAACCCGAACACGAAAAGATCGACCGGATAAAAACGCCGAGATCCAACGAAGCAACTCACCCCGAATACCCGCGTGTTCAAGCTTATGTAACAGTCTGCGATGTGGCACTCGGTCGAAAGCTTTAGAGAAGTCCAAGTATACTACATCAATACACCTCCCTTCGTCAACAGCGGCAGACCAGTCGTTCACGCAGTGTAAAAGGTTTGTGATTACAGATCGACCTGGTACGAAGCCATGTTGTTCTCTGGGGATAACATTGTTGGTGAGTAAGAATTCTGACATGCGTTGACTAATTATTGCCTCCATCACCTTAGCAGCCACAGAGACGAGACTTATCGGGCGATAGTTGTTGGGGTCCAATTTGTCGCCTTTCTTGAAAACAGGAGTAACGCTCGCGACAAGCCAAGAAGAGGGTAATGCGCCGTTCCGCATGGATGCTGTCATGATCATGCTTAGAGGTACAGAAACGGAGGAACTGCAGTTTTTCAGGAAAGCCGCAGTGATTCCATCTAAACCAGGTGAAGTTGAAGCATCGAGACGGCTGATGTATGATTCGACTGTTGACGGATCGAAATTCAAAGACTCAAGTGATTCGCCAACTCGATGAGTCATGATAGGAGGCAGAACATCATTATCGGGCTCGTTGGTAAACGCAGAAGCAAAATGCAGTCCCAGCAACTCACCAACTTCCCCGCTGTTGGCACAAGTGTCCCCGTCAGGTCGACGCAGAAGGGGCGTAGCAACTTTGGAGTTAAGCGAATTCCTTACAAACTTAAATAACCGCTTCTTGTTTCCACCATTGACGATAGACTCCTCATATTTCTGTCGAGCAAGCTTCAAGCTGGAAGAGAGATAGTTGGAGAACTCTCTATGAGCTCTGAAATCCTGTGGGCTCTGACTACGACGAAATCGCCTCCAAAGACTGCTTTTGTGTTTGATCAGCCTCAAAAGATTACAGTCGATCCAGGGTTTGCACTGATTGTGAAGTCTTGACTTGAGGGTTGTGTGTCTGCAAATAGATGATGAGACTAGATCGTGGAATGTGTTCCACATTGCGTCAGGATTTTTGTCAGCAAATAAGAGTTCCCAGTTTGCTTCACCTACATCCTCAGCAACTGCCTCGAAGTTGGTCACCTGTAAGAGAGTCTCCTGATTTTGGTTGGCGAGCTAATGTTTACCTGGATAGAAGAAGTTAAAACTACATGATCGGAATTGGCAACAGGGGGGTGAAACTGGGGTGCAGTCAGAAGGTGCTCGTCGCTTTGACTTTGACTGGCTTTATTCTACTTCTGAAAAGCCTACAAATTCGTTTAGAAAGGATGAATTGAAAAAACTGTCAAAGTATGTAATACATTTTCTGATAAACTTGACAAAGACCTATATAGATTCTATTTGAAATAATATAAGAATGTTCTTAATCATTTTACTGATCTGAAGCTCCAGAAGATTGAATGCGTAGGTAATAAGAATTTCATATGCTGACATTCTTACATATTTATTTCATCCTGTTAGATCGGAGATAATTCAATTTGATCTCGTAACCAAAAAAATACTTCTCTCGTATATATCTTAAAAAACGAGGATGGGGTTTTAGATTTTGTCTCTCTCATCTAGTTCAAAAGGTGCACGGTTGTGCTTGAACATCGAAATTTGCCCCTTTGTTTTTGAGTTGTAGGCTTCAATTGACATTTTGGCCATTTCAACATTGGTCATTATCTCCGATCCTGTTCATACTATTAACTTGAAACAAAAATTAATCTAATTTTTGCTGAGAGGTTTCGTTCCTGATTTTCTTTGATTATGGAAGAGATTGTTTGACTGGCTGATATCTGATCTGGAATTATAAGTCTGCTTCGAGCTATTAAGAAAAGGTGGGTGTGGTCATAAATGAAACTCGCACTGAGAGTTTATATTGATAGTGTATCATACGGGAATCGCCGATTTTTGTCCGAAATTGAATACTACCTACTATAAGTCCTAAAAAAACAATGTGCACTAGTTGCCTAAATGCAAGTTTGAATATCCAACCAAGTAGTTCCAAATGAATTGGTTGAAATCGATTGAATAGTTGCTGAGTTATGAATATTTGGATAACAAGAGATTGATGATGAGGACTATTTCAATTCCGGAAACCTCTACAGAATATAACGGGTGTTTTTTTAAGAGGTTGCCGATTTTTTTCCTGAATAAAACAATTTGTGGCATATGGCCACCACGACTATTTTTCACAAATGTCATTCTGGAGGTCCAATTTTCGACCACTTTTTCAAGCATTTGAGGGCGTATGTCAGCAATGACACGTTGAATATGGTTTCCAAAGCGTCAATCGATTGAGGTTTATCCACATAAACCAATGACTTCACGTATCCCCACAAAAAGTAATCGAGTGGCGTCAAATCGTACGAACGCGGAGGCCAATTCACCGGACCATTTCTCGAAATAATGTTGTCGTTGAAAGTTTCTTTCATTAAGTCGATTGTTTCACGTGCTGTATGGCAAGTGGCACCATCTTGTTGAAACCACATTTCATCCATATTCATATCTTCAAGATTTGGCAACAAAAACTTATTGATCATGGTTCTGTATCGATTTCCATTCACGGTAACGCGTCGTCCTTCCTCATTTTTAAAGAAATATGGACCGATGATCCCACCAGCCCATAGACCGCACCAAAAAGTATATTTATCAGGATGCATTGGTAATTCTTGAACGGCGTGTGGATCATCTTTGCTGCAAATGCGACAATTTTGCTTGTTGACGTATCCATTTAACCAAAAATGCGCCTCATCACTGAAGAGAATTTTACGGTAAAAAAATGGATCTTCGTTCAATTGATTAAACGACCAATCACTGAATTCACGGCGCAAACGATGGTCGTGTGGCTTCAATTCTTGCACCAATTGAATTTTGTATGGCACCAAACCCAAATCTTTACTTAAAATTTTCCATAAAGTCGATGGACAAAGTCCAATTTGCTGAGCACGACGACGAATCGATAAATTGTCGTTTTCTTCGACACTGGCCTCAGCGACAGCAATGTTTTTTTGTGTACGAACTCTTCTCCTTCTTGTCGGTGGCTTGGCATCCAAAAGAGTGAATGTAGACCGAAATTTGGTAATTACGTTCTGTATGGTGGTCTCTGACAGACGATTATGTGCACCATAAAATTCACGAAATGCTCTATAAACATTTTTAATTGAACACTGATTTTGAAAATAAATTTCCACGATTTGTAAACGTTGTTCTGGAGTTAACCTATTCATAATGATTTGCCAAACAACACTGAGTAGAAATGCCACTTTGAGCTGTCAAAACAACTGTCATAAAATAAAACTACATCTATCGGAAAAACAAACCTCCTAAAAAAACACCCGTTATTTGGCTAATTTAAGTATGTTATAATAAATGGGGCTATGACACAGAATAGCTTCATTTTGTGGATTTACATAGCTTGCTCATGAATGGGTCAAAATCAAATGCTCCACAGGTTCATTTGAATGAAGTCAACTTCATTGTTTCCTATTACCTACTTTGCCACATTTTTTCAACATTGATTGAATTTCGGGGCATGTTACAAATATTTCGAAGTCCCTTTATTCGAAATTATGGATTTTGAGTGCTCGTTCTACTTAAACGAGTGCATTATCGTTTCGCCCAAACGCCTGTAATTTTCGAATTTTAAACCGAAAATGGTCTCAAACGATAGGGTTAGACTCCCTGATGACGAATTCGTGGTCAAATTCAATTATGTCCGTGGGACCGTCCAGCCGTCCGTCCGTTCGTTAGCAAAATAACTTTCGAAGGGATTGTCCAAGAGAAAATTTCGGGATGAGTTCGGATCCCAAATGGCTCGGTTAAGTTCGTTAACCAGCCAAATCGTACAGGGTGTTCCATAAAATATGGCAACTCAAAATTTTTGTTTCTTAATATCTCAGAAAATACAGAACCAATCGGAACGAAATGTAACGGCCAAATGCAAGATGCTGATAAAAAATGTCATTCAAAATTTTGTGGCTATAGTGTGAACAGAACCATAGAAAATGCAATTGAAATATTGAAAAAAAGAAACTTCATATTTCCATAAAAAGATATCCGATTCGAGTGAATTTTTTTTGTGAATGGAGTTCGATATTCTGAAAGTTCACCCATAATTTCGTGGCTATAGTTTCGACAGAACCATAGAAAATTCAATTGGAATATTGAAAAAAAAATCTTTATATTTCCGAAACAGGAAATCTGATTCGAGTGAATTTTTTCTTTGAATGAAGATTAATATACTGAATCTTCGTGCAAAATTTTGTGGCCATAGTGTAAACAGAATCATAGAAAATTCAATTGGAATATTGAAAGAAGAAGCTTTATTTTTCCATAACAGAATATTCGATTCGAGTGAAATTTATTTTGAGAATGAAAATTGCTATACTCAATGTTCAAGCAAAATTTCAAAGAGCGCATCATCAGAACCATAGAATTCAATTTTTGTAATTATTTATTTTTACATATTTCATTTTTTGAATTATTTTCGGAATAAAATTGCTATTGTGCTGAGATTTTGCATTTATATATTTGGTATCAATCGCAAATCCCATACTTTTAAAATTTTGAGGTAATAGTCTTTTTGCTCCACCAAAGAACGAGCGCTCAAAAGCTCCTGTTCAGGGCTTTTCTTGAATTTTTGAATTGAATTTCAAAATAGTGTATTTAAACTTAATGGAAATTTAAAATTTACATAATTTCTCGACGGTTAAAAAGTAGTTATCCGATCAGGTGGAAATTTCATATTTAGGTTCTCAATAACAATTTTAAGTCTTATGATTTTTTGAGGGGTACTGAGTCTAATCGTGATTGTTCGATTAGGAAAGATATTGTTTGACTGGCTGATATCTGATCTGGAATTGTAAGCTTGCTCCGAGCTATTAAGAAGAGGTAGGTGTGAACCTTCAGCGTCATAAATGAAACTTGCACTAGAAATTTATATTGAGAAGATTCAATACAAATTACCGATTTTTTCACTGACATTGTATACTAATATTTTTGCGCGTTAATATCTAGGGAAACAGGATGCAATAGTTGGCCCAAATTCATGATTGAATTGTCAGCCGGAAATGATCTCAATAAAATTGTGATCCTTCATTGGTTACAGTCCGGAACCGGAGTTGAAAAACTCAAGATCTTTACGATAATGGAGAGGACGCAATTTCCTATATCCCCTAAATAGACAATTTTTTTGTAGTCCAAATATTTCAATAGTTACAGCTCAGTGAAGATACACTATTTATAAAATAATGTACTTTAGCATTTTGTTCTTGGCTGTTAATAACTAGAATAATTAATTCAGACGAATTGAAATTAAATTGAGCTTATTTTCGAAGACAATTGAGAGAAGGTGCTTCTTTGCAGAGTCTGTCAACGACAGTGTGTTATTGTCTAGCTTTTAGAATATTACTCTGTTCTTATTCATTCATTTTTTCAATCTAAACTTACCAAACTTCAGTACATATCAATTTTTGTTATACTATAAACTAAAGTTTTTTTATTCTTATATTTGAAAAAAAATGTGGTATACTTTCCACATTCAACATTGTTCACGAGAAGTATAATACTGTTGAAAGTTTCTTCTCCATAATAATGTGACTATACAATGGATCATATTAATTTTTTTTTTGCGCTTTTGCCACTCATGTTGGGATTTTATTTAATTTATAGATTGCATTGTGGTTACTTTGTTAAATTGTAATATTGTATTGAGAAATTAATAGGCAATGCCTTTTATTTTTATTTTTGTTATAATAATAATAATAATGAAACTCAACAACATGAAGTTTCCGCATCAAGATTTTATGAGAAAACAGGTCCAGCTTGTTGAACCCTGTATATCTTCGGTTAACAGAATTTTTAGTGAATAATTTTTTTCAAGAAATGAAGACCATCTTTCATAAATAATAACTCATTATTCACTTGTGATTAATAGGTGTCATTATGGCCGTTCAAACAGACATATAATGGGTGGATTTGAATTGAGCAACAATAATCATAACATTTCTTGTTTAGTTATGCTAGTATTTCTACTTACCTTTATCGTGAAGAGAATATTCTTGAGGAGTTCATCTAACGATTTTGCATTTTGCAGAATTTTTGTTTTCGCTATTAGCAATTGTTGAATACTTGTTTACTTTCTGTAGTTTTTTGTAATACATTGGCAAGGTCGAATACAACTACAACTGAATTTCTTGGATGTAGAAAACCAAACCCCCTGAGTAATATTACTGCCAAAACATCGCCTTCACGTGGACCCCTTTCTAAATTGAATACTGTATCTGCCCTTGCTAATACAGCGCTCGCAAGTGCGTCAGTTCTATACATTAGTTTATTGCCCCTAAAATATTAAATTACTCTTCTTGCTACATAATTTCTTTCATGTAGAAAGAGATTGAACTAAATATTTTTCATGTCAGAACCCATAGCATATAGCGTTCAGAATGATGAATCATAAAATATTGTTCTAGTTTTTAAAGTACACTCATAATAATTCTCGATATCTAGACAGTCAATATTTGATCAAATCATTCACACGAAAAAGTTTTGATCATTTGGAGTTTGATTTGTACGAGGGGATATCAGAATACATTAATGAACAAAATAAATGAATAAATTGAAAATATATATATTTTTTCGAAAAAATCGACTCTTTACATTGATATTTCTATTATATTACATAATATACAGACTTTGGTTTTTACGAAAGTTTCTACAATAAACTCATTTATACAAAACTTATTTCACCCTATTTAACAAATATTTTCATAAATATAAGAATGGAATTCACATAAACATAAACGTACAAACATTTTCACATCTAACAAATTGTCAATATTTTATGGGCTCTTTCAATTTAATTTTTTCAACAGTCTTCACTTCCATGTGAGTATCATTATAAAATTAACACGTTCTTCTCAAGTATTTAATTTTCAATCGAAGAAAATAATTCAATTTTTGATCTGAAGAAAATAAACACCGTCAACACAGGAGAATCAAATTGATCTACTTTTCACGGAAACAATGATTTTTGTATGTATCGAAACTGGAACAAATTAAACCTGATCTAAAATAAATAGAAACAAGTGAATAAACAAACAGAATGAAAAATTAAATCTTCATTCCTTATCGCTCGATTCGAATCAAATATTTATTTAGGTGCCAACACGCACTGGATGCTTTTATTATCAGTAAACATGAAGCAAACAATCTCAAATATAGGACAGTTTCACTGAGATCGAATGAGATACCAATTTCCAGACATAAAATTTTCCAAAAAATTACTATACTAGCTTTTGCTCAAATCCAAGGTTTTCATACTTTTGATATGGTCTCCTTTCAACCAATTGTAATTCACAAAAGTTCTGAAGATATACAATATAATATACAATACTTTCTATATTTCAATATTGACTAATCAGTTACTGTAACATGTTTTTCTCACATCAGCTAGGATTTCACTGAAATCATCGTCCTTATTAGCAATAACACCATTCTGGGTAGCGTCGGGGTATACTTCAGTATAGTGGGCTAAAACAGGTTCTGGCTTGATGTTCGTGTTGGGTAAGATCACAGAGGTATGTTGAGCTTGAAAGTTATATGTCGAATTAGAATTTATATTTGGATCTCCCCTATGATAGTTGTGATTATTGTCTATCAAATTTTCACCACTGAACTTCAAATATTTGTCGAACTCACGGCTGTCTACTTCACTATCAGCATCACTTCTTTCTTCACTTGCAGGTATGTAGTTTTGCACCAAACTGTTGTTTTGATATGAAGCATATTGGTCTTCCATATTTGGTACTTTGTATTGTTGAAGGTAGTCACTTTTATCTAACATGTCGTTTTTAAGAGCTGATGAGAAGGCCATATTGTAGGCATCCTTATTTGCTTGGTCAAATGCGTATTCTTTAGCGTAGTATTGTGACATGGCTGGATTGTAGAATGCCATATTTCCAGCTGCATTATTGGCAGTAACTACAGAACTCATAGTGTTTTGATTGGTGCCTAAAAGTTGCTGATCCTGGCTTGTAGCTACGGGAGGGAAATAAGTTCCTGTCACAATATGACCTTGCTCAACCGAACTTTTGTTGGTGCACATCACATACATCCCACCGTTGGGCATGGGCACTGATGTAATTGGGTGAGTATTGGTATAGTTTACGTTATTAGGCTGTCTGTAGTTCTGGACTCTACTGTAGCTTGGATGTCCAGGACTCATGCTTGGAGGAGACATGTTGACCACGTTACTGGTATGTTGAATGTTCGAGAGCCTCTGTTTTTCCTCGAACGCTTGTTCTTGTTCCATCGGTGATAACTCAGGAGTTGGAAGAGAACCATTCTTATCGTTAGAATCCTTGTTCTCCATAGAAGGACTTCCAGGAGTCTTCGGTGTGTTTTTAGGTTCAGGACTCTGAGTGGGTGATGTATCAGGAGTATGAATAGAGTATGGACTCTTTTGTGCATAACTTTGTTGATAACTACTGACGTAGTTCAAATGTTGATAGTCCGGACTGTATCTCTTGTCTTGATTGAATTCTGAGCCGCTAGGGTTCGCAAATTCTAAACTGCTGAAGTTGCTAGACTGGGAAATGCTTGGAGATAAGCTGGAGTTTGGAATGTATCCAGAGTAACGGGGAGACATGTTTGAAAGACTAGGGCTCGGTAGGGAAGTGCCGACTCTTGAAGTGGAACCGGAAGTAGCCCTTTGCTTGTTTTGTTTTCGTCGCCTTGGCCTGTATTTGTAATTTGGGTGCTCGGTCATGTGGATGACCCTCAAACGTTCAGCTTCTTCGACGTACGGACGACGATCTTGCGGGGTAAGGGATCGCCATTTCTTTCCTGAAACAAAAAGAAGGATGTTAACAATAGAAACGAAAAGCATAAAATATAATTAGTCACTAGAAAATCATTCCATATAGTATTTATATACAGGGTGTTTCTGAATTGATGCGAAATATTAAAAGGGATGATTCCTCAGAATATTATATGATTGAAAGTTCGCATAAATGTTGTTCTGGAAATGCATTGTTTCCAAGATACAGGGTGTTGAAGTTTTACTAAGAAACTGACTGAAAAAGTGGGACGCTACTGAGATTTTTGGAACTTACAATTATTTTCGAATTATTCGTTCAATTTATGACGAAAAATCTTTCAAATCTTTTTTAGTGTGGGGCTCCATTTTTATGTAAAAAAATAAAACATTTTGACGTAGTATCTCTACTACATAATGTGTTAAAGTTACCACAAATACGCGTTTAGATGTTTAATTTTCTTGAATTAAAACGGCATCCCACACGAAAAGAAAGCAGAAGAGTTTTTTTTCATCACAAATTGAACAAAGAATTCAAAAATAATTGTTAGTTCAAAATATCTCAGTGGCGTACCACTTTTTCTGGTTTTAAGTAAAACTTCAACACCTTGTATCTTGGAAACAATGCATTTCCGGAACTATTCTGAGGAAGCATGCCCTTAAATCTTTTGCATCAATTGAGAAACACCCTGTATAATGAATGACGACAGTTCATAATATGGAGGGTAGAAACTTGGAAATTTTCTGAAGTTATCCTATAACTATTCTCCTGAATTGATAGACGAATAAGTTGATCGAATTAAAATATATTGAGGCTATGCAAAAAAATCCGAGAATGGAAAAAGCAGAAGCAGGTATAGTCATCGCAAATTTTTCACAGTAATAACTTGAAAATATTCGATTAATTTCAATATAGATGCAGTGAATTAGACAGAATAATATAGAATAGTCGTATAAAAGGCTCAGTCAAAATATTATTATTGGCTAGTTCTTGGGTCTAGAAGTGGTAGAAGAGTATCATTATATTCTGCACCTGGTAATATAAGTTATTATATTGGTTCCACAGTGTCTAATCAGCATAATCAAACTAGTTTTTGAAAACTTTCGTCAGTTATTGCACTGAGCAAAATTCATAGAAATCATACTGAACAAGTTAATCACAATAGTTTCGATAATTTACTAAAAAATTGCGTTGTTATTAGCAAACGAGTAGCTGTATGCCAACGCTTCATTTTCTCAAGAGAAATATAGACATTCAATCAACAGGATAGCCCCTCGAGCTGAAGATAAATTGATTCATAGTCCCATAATCCATCGTGAAACGGTCCAGAATCGATAATTAGACGTGTATAATCGTATTAGCCGTTAATTCGGAATTTTATGCCACAAAATATAGCTTGCATTCATTGCCTGTACCAACTCAAGACTCGTGCGGTGAGATAGAACGGAAGATATCGGGTTAAACATTCTATAAACTACATAAATAAGTTCACAGAATGCGCCTCCAAGATAGGTTAGATACCTTAGTTTATGATTAATTATTGGAAGGCGGGATTGGTGATTGACAGAGCGATTGTGACTTTGCGGGTGGTCAAATGGACCAACTGGGAACGTCGATTGAAACTTAGAGGCTTGATGTACCCTTTCAATGTTTCCTACCATTGGGAATTTATCATCATGAAGTATTATAGTGATAAATATTTTTGAATGGTTTTCTTGGAAAAAAATGTGACCGATAGTAATGTATATCTTATAAGATAAACACTAGAAAAAGTTCGAAATTGATGTTGAAGATTTCCACAGGGCTAAGAAAGATTATAATGCTTTAGGCTTTATATCCACAACTTTGAAGATTCGAAAATCAAGAATATTAAACTTTGAATTCATCTATAAAAATTTAAGATAAGCACGAAGATGGTGCTTTTGAATATATGAATGCAAAACCTCAGCACGATCGGAACTAAATTCTGAAAATTATTCAAAAAATAAAATATGTACCAAATCAATAATAAAAAAATGAATTCTGTGATTCTTATGATGCGATCCACTTGAAATTTGGCATGAACATTCAGTATATCAATCTTCATTGACAAAACAAATTTCAAATGAATCGGATATCTTGTTATGGACACATAAAGATTCTTTCTTTCAATATTCCAATTGAGTTTTCTATGATTCTGTTAACACTATGGCTAGAAAATTTTGCATGGGGCTTATTATGAGCATATTGCATGTGATTGCAAAATTTGATTTCCATTTCGTTTTGTCTGAGATATTCAGGAACAAACATTTTGAATTGCCATATTTTATGGAAACTCTATACGAAAAGGCAGGTTAACGAACTCAATCGCGGCTTTTGGCAATCGAACTCACTCTGAAAATCTCTAGGATAATATCTTCGAAAGTTATCGTGCCTTACGGCCGGCCGGACGCCCCACGGACAGACTTGAATTTGACCTGGGATTCGTATTAAGAGAATCGAACGTTTGATACCAGTTTTGGCTCAAAATTTCAAATTCCCAGACATTTGGGCAAAACGATATAGCACACGTATTAGAAGAATGAGAACCCAAAGAATAGAGGTAACAGTACTCTGAACAAATTGATAAACTGAAAAGAGATTGAAATAATCGAACTTTCACCTTAATATCATGTTTTTGCTGGTTTCTTATCATATATCAGTTGAATGTAGTTCCTATTTCTACGGAGGTTATGAATGAATACAAGTATTTCTCATAGATTCGAACTTCCCCTTTTGCAAGGGTTTTAGCTTATTCCCAAAATATTAGCGAGCACGTAAACGGAAATTCGATCACTTGACTTATTTTGAAAATACAAAATGTGACTTTACAGGTGGTAAAATGGGCCAACTTGGAACGTCGGTTGAAACTTAGAGGCTTGATGGACCCTTTCAAAGTTTCCTACCATTGGGAATTCACAATCATGATGTATTATAGTGTGAAACTTTTTTGAATGGTTTTTATGAAATGTGTCATCGAGGGAAATGTATGTATAGCACAAGATGAAGGTTAACCCAGTATATTGTGAACGAGAAGCGAGAAAGTTTTGGGGTAGTTTAGATATCTTTCATTTTTTATGTTTTTGGGAACTGAATCCGAATCTGAGGCATATACATATAAAAGATGGACAGGGCGCCACGTGACTTTCGCACTAAGTTTCGTGATCCCAACATAAAGCCGGTCCCAGACAATGCGTGCATTCGGCCAATGTGCCTTCGTAGTTCGCCTTCGGGTACCCTCCCAGATACTGCGCCAATCGCGAAATGTTCGACATTCGACATTCTGTTGACAAACGTTCGCCAAACGGCCTCAGTATAGAACATCAGTAGCGGAGAGGCTAAACGAATAATACCTAAAAACACCGTGTAATCACGTCGCACGACTTTGACTGAAGACAGAATTGGCCGTATAGTACGCGTAGATAAACACATTGTCTGGGAGCTAACACGAATGTGCGCGAATGTACTTCGTCTTCCTTTGGTTCGTGCAGCCCGTACCGACAAGGCTTCGGATAGAAGGCCAATGCCGAATGATACACGAAGTTGAGCTCCCACACACTACGCGAAGCACCGCCAATACCGAATATTCGTCGAATGCACGCATTGTCTGGGACCGGCTTAAGAGAGAGAGATACTGTGAAGGATGGAGTAATATTAGTGTGGTGCATAGACTAAACTAAACTAACATTACTCCATCCTTCACAGTATATCTCTCTCATAAAGTTGGAAAACTGACAGAACATAAAAATATCTAATGCGATCTGATGTTTTTATTATGTGTTCTGTGCTTCGCACTAATATTCTATCCTTGTCTGAAGTCAATATTCTCTCTCACACGTCCTGTCCATTTTTTTTAAGTCTATGATCTGAGGTTTGCTAACAAAATTTTATAACGGAACATAGAAAACACAAAAAAAAATAAAATCTCATTCTTGGTCAGTTTTTTGTTTATTACTCGGAAACTATCAACTTTTCGTGAAAAACCTTTCCATACAAAATGAAAGTACATAAAATGTTCTACGAATTGTACTACCACAGCTTGTTCTGCGATAACCAGTTCTGGCTCAAATTATGGTTGAAAATGAAATATTGTCTATGACTCAATAAATGGAAAAAATTAAATTCTATGGTTCTGATGATGCGATCCTTTTGAAATTCTGCATGGACATTCAGTATATGAGTCTCCATTACAAAATTTCACTCGAATCGGATATTCTGTTATGAAAATATAAAGATTCTTCTTTTCAATATTCCAATTGAATTTTCTATAGTTCTGTTCACACTATGGGCACCAAATTTTGCATGAAGCTTCTTATGAGCATCTTGAATATGGTCGCAATATTTCATTTCGATGGGTTTCGTTTTGTCTGAGATATTGTGAGGAACAAATATTTTGAATGGCCATATTTTGATTCATTAAACATGACTATTCAAAATTTCTCTGTTGAATGCCTTCACTTATTATTTCTATGGAGTTGATTTTTCTTGAACTAAAATTAACCTGTGTTTTCCAGGCACCTGATTATTTTCTTATTATGTCCTGTTCTATTATTTCTAGGTCATAGATTAGCTTAAGGTTTGCTTTCAATATTCTGTATGACATACCTACTCGACAGTCCAGTTTTCAATTATGTATTATGTTTTACCTGTATTCTAATTTTTTCCAAATAATTTGAAATAGTTTCAGAAGTACCGGTAGGTATCGGATATCTCGAATTCTTTCAGTTTTACGAATATTCACGCAATTGTGCACAAGTCCTTACATCGGTATATTAGAGCTACTAGAAATATTGATTCGATTGGAATTCTAGTTTACCTACAGAAAAAATTTAATAATAATAATTTTTACACGAGAAATATTGAACTGATTTGACCACATAAGGTATAGTAAACCGAGATATTTCGGGACTTCGTATTAGGTATTAGGTACTATTGACCTCGGCTTATTCTTCACTCTCGACGCTTGTGAAAAACTTTGACATGCTGTTCACTTGAGAGCAAACGTTAGAAAACACTATATCTGACTTGTTTTCGAATTGCCTCTCGATACAATGTCTACTACTTCAACAATACTTTCGTATGAAAATATAACCAGACTTATTTGTTGAATAAACCGCTATTCTTAATCCCTTTATTTCATGAATCAAATCGAAACTCCATAAACTGATAGAGACAGAAAAATGAAAGATAGCATCAAGAACATTCAGAAACACACCTTATTTTTTCTCGTGGCATATCCTCTTTATCATCCACAATGATTCGTTCAATTTGTTCTTCGACACAGAACGGTGTAGTCAAGAGGAACGACATTAGCTCACGTGGGCGAAACCTATGTTATTCAACAACCAAATCGCTATTAAACATGCCAGTGATAATTTAATAAATACCAAACTATAACGATGACTAACTGACTCAGGAGAGACCTACCAACAGGTTCTCGACGGTCTTTAAACGAAAACAAATTGTAAATTAACCGAGTACAGAGTGGAACCATCATGAAATTTTGCATGACAATGACGCCATATTGTATACATTTCAGGTCCTGTACCAGTCACTGACAGCCATTAATAAAATACCCAATAAAGTGAATTTATCGTCCGATCCGTCACTATATATTCAAATCAAACGGTGAGGACCCGCGTGGGTTTTTGAGGCTGAAAAGATCCCGCTTTGGGGGGACGAAAAGCGAGAAAAGCAGTAAATTATCAGTGAATCTCGTTAATGAGGAATTATGACGTAGATGTGATAAACGGGAAGGATGCAAATGTTGTTTACCGAAGTTGTCGGGGCCGAAATCGGACACGCTTCGTTAATTGAAATATATTTCTTTGAGGTGGTCATCTTGGCTCGTGAAATATCGTTTAGCTTTCGAATGCATGGTTAGGAGACCATAGATAAATAAATTTCTAGATGCCCAATTTGCCGATTTTTTTTGGTTTCAAATAACGGGTTATCCATTTCGCGGTTTCAAAAGTATAGGGCTGGAATTCGATATCTGTCAAACGAAGTTTTTTAAAAAAAAATTTTTTGTTCAGTTGAAAGTCTGACATTTATGAAAATGGATCGCTTGACTATCGCACAACGCATGAAAATTGTAAAAACCTAATACAAAAATGGCGATTCTGCCACAGCCACATATCGTGCTTTAAGAGAAGATTTTGGTTTACATAATCGTCCAACTACGCAAGCAATTGGTAAAATTGTGAAGAAATTTGAAGAGACTGGATTGGTTACAGATATTGTAAGCCCTGTGCATCATCGTTCTGCTCGTACCACTGAAAATATCGCTACTGTAAGTGAAAGTGTTGCCGAAGACCCGAATCTGTCGATTCCTCGTCATTCTCAGGAATTAGGACCGTCTTACGGCACATTATGGCGTATTTTGCATTAATATCTACACCTACACCCATATAAAATCTAGCTCACACAACAACTGAAGCCAGCCGACCATTCACATCAACATCGTGGATACGTCGAATGGGTGCTTGAACAACCGGCGGTGGACGGCGATATCAACTGGCCACCAAGATCATGCGATTTGACACTGCTTGACTTTTTTTGTGGGTCTACGCGAGATACCGTGTTTATGCAGATAAACCTTTAAATCTTGAGTAGTTAAAAACCAATATTCGTCAAGTTATGGGTGAGATACCGCCCAATATGTGTCAAAAGGTGGTCGAAAATTACCTCAAAAGAATCGATGCTTGCAACAATTCGGTGGTTGTCATTTAAATGATGTAGTGTTTCACACAAATGTCAACGTTCAAACTTTATAATAAAAAAGAAATATCATGATAAAAAATATTTTTTATGTGTTTTATTTACGTTTACTTTTGAAACCGCAAAATGGATATTGGTATTTGGTTCATGCATCCAACCGCTAAAGTGAAAATTTTGAGGATACCATTCATTAGAAATGTCAACATTGTCAACATGGCCGTAGAAGAAAGGTAAACAATATGTAAACAAGAAAAGTTTGAGCTGGTTATTTGTGAATATCCATTGAATATCTGGGCCGTAAAGTTGATGAATTGAATCAATTATTGATTATTGAAGGTATTGGAAATTTGCTGCTTTCGCCAGAAAGAAATATCGAAATACCATCTCAATATATTGTAGAAAAGATTGAATGTAAGTTTCCAATTATAATTTATAATTATATCATTTGATTATTCATAAAAATAGAATTATCCAATATTTCATTCTTTAACTTCAGCTAAAGAAACAACAGCAGGCGCATCCCCCAATGCCACAGCTATAGAAACTAATGCTGAAACAGCTTGAAGAAAGGGTTGAGATATCCTAGTGATGCATTATCGAACAAAAGTCTGTGGTTAGGACCTATTCGAGGATAGAGTGGCTATTGTTGGAGGGTTGAAAAATCGATAAAATTTGAGAGAAAACCTTATCGTGCTTTGAAATCGGCCCTTTCACATTTGGAGTTTACTATACACATTAAAAGTCAGACTTCTTCTTCTCTGTGCGGTGCCTTTCCGGCCGAACTGAGGCCTAGTGGCCCATTGTTCACCCGCATCGTTCTATAGAGACTCAGCTCCTCAGACACGAAGACAGAAATGTCGCGAGCCTGCCAGGAGTGGTCCCTCTCACCATAGGAATAGAAGGTGTTGGATTTCCCAGGTGTGTTGACCTTAACTCAGTAAGGTTCCCACAGTTGAACAAAATATGCTCAACCGTTTGATCAGTACTCCTGCACCACCGGAATAGGGAGCAGCTCGTCAATCCCATTCTCTTCAAAGAGTCAGACACTACTTCATTTTCTGATTTTCATCTTAAATATTCACTTATGTTACCCCCAAAACTTTTTCGAGTATTCATGTTGTTTTTCTTAGGGAAAAAGAGAGCAATACTTTTATTTGAATAACACACCAGGCCCGGTATGCTCGAAAAGTGATCTTTCGAAGCGAATGCGAACTTCATTGCACGGGTCCCTCTTTTACCTGCAAAAATGCACACTGCGCAATGAAAGTATGCGCATTGAAAGATCATTTGTCCAGAACACGGACCCTGGTTAAAACCAAGTAGAAACACCGATTGCACCTTCAAAAAAGTTCTTCCGTAGCGAACAAGAAACCTCATTGGTCGCAGTGCAGAAAGGTAGTCAACGTGCCAATCGACACCAATCTAATCTACTTCGTTCAATGGAAAAAGTCGTCATCATTGATTCACTAGGCTCCCTCAATGGATTAGGAGTTTCTGTCTTCGATAAATCATAATATGTATTTATAAAAATGGAACGATACACGCTTCAAGAACGTATTGAAATTATTAAAATTCACTATAAAAATGGTGAAAATTTTGCAGAGACGGTTTGTAAAACTTGAACATTTTGGGTCGTCGTGAAGCACCTTGCCGAACAGCAATAAAGAAATTGGTGGAAAAGTTCGAGCTGTTGGGACAAGTTAGTGATGTGAAGAATAAAACTCGTGCACGTCGCTTAAGAACAGCCGAGAATATTGCTGCTGTAGCCGAATGTGTTGAAGAAACCCAGGTTTGTACATTCCTCGATGTTCTTTGGAATTAGGCATTCCACGAAAGTCATCACACCGTATTTTGCATACAGACGGAGCTATGTGCCACACCAGCAACGAAACCATTGATTTTTTGCGGGAAAAGTTTATCTCTCGAAGAGTTGATCAGTTGGCCACCGAGATCTTGTGATTTAACACCTTGCGACTTCTTCCGTTGGGGCCACATGGAAGAGAAGGTCTACGCCAATAGCCCAGCGTCGATTCAAGACCTCAAAGATGGAATTCGTGAGGCTATCGAGGACATAGGGTAGCCATTTCGCAATTTGGTTATGGAAAATTTCATTGAAAGGATATGGTCCTGTAAGCGTGGTCAGGGTGGTCATTTGCCTGATCTTATTTTCTACTTTTAATGGCATAGCTTCTTCTTTATAATGCAATAAACATCGGAACATTTATATTGAAAGAGGACGTTTTTCCTTGAATATCATAATAACAACCCCTATTGGAAAACCCTGTATTATATTACAATCCCCACTGATCAACACACAACGTCATCGAATCATATAAACTGGCCTAGGCAGGGAACAACATATATGACAAATATTGAGCATTATTCATGACATGAGATGCAGCGTTCCTTCAATAAAAAAGTCATCATCATTAACTCAGTAGACTCCCTGTATAGTAAGATACTTTCGGTCTTCGAAAAAGTGTGATTGAGGTAACATACAATATGTAAATACTCATATAGATTTTACGACCCATGTATTCAAACACATAAAAACAAAAATTTACAAAAATTACGACCAATAAAAACCTTGTCCATATTGTCTCAAACGCACATCCACTGATTAAGTCGTACAGATTCCAATTACGAATAATTCAAGTGGAACAGGAAGTTTCATATGTGAAACGACAAACTTTTACCATTGAGATCGTTCACGAGGACCTCTGGTGTGATAACCCGTGGCCAGGCTACCTAACTGAGGTGACGTCTCACCGTGCACAGAGTATTAACCAGACCTCCAACTGTTTCTCGGAGCATCAATCAATCTTCTTGTGGTGGATTTCGAAAAGACGGATCGATCTGAAGGCTCATTGATTTTGTGGTTTGGGTATATGCGTGACTAAAAACTCTGTGACTTTGCGTTTTTGTTGGTGTGTCCACTAATGAATTCAGGGTGTATGACGTAGAAAAACTTATGATCACCCTTCAGAATTTACAACTAAAGTTCTCATAGAAAAAAATATATTCCACATTCTCGTTTTTACATTCTTTTTGTCAGTATTGGGAAGTTCGGAAAATAATTCTACTCCAAATTGAAGGTGAGAATGTATGAAATAATATAGTTGCTTTAAGTATTATTCTGCTTCAATCGAATCCAACCATGTTTATGTGCCTCCAAGCAAGTTTGCTGGATGTTTCATTTCAGAGTCAAATCAGGATTTCTGAAGCAAAGTTCTAGATTTGGAGCAACCGCAAAGGTTAGGAGAGCCGGTATGTTGCGTAATTTTATATCAAACTGCAGCAGAATAATTAGAACTTTTCATATAATTATCGAATAGTCAGATAATAGAAATGACATACAGAGAAAAAACATTTTTTGAGGATAGTGCAGATAAAATGCATTCCTGGAAATTATCGTCCGATATATTTACTAACTATTTTGTCAAAATAATGGAGACTGCTATTAATTTGCAGATAGTAAAACACCTAGAGGAAAACAATCTCATTAGCGACAATCAATACGGTTTTCGGCGCTGTCGTTCAACGGGTGAATTGCTCACCTATGTCACTCATCTTTAGACAAACGCTATAGAAAAGCATGGGGAATCAATTGCAGTGGCCCTAGACATATCCAAGGCCTTCGATCGTGTATGGCACAGAGCATTACTATCTAAGCTTTCATCTTTTGGTCTCCCGGAAGGACTTTGCAGCTGGCTCGGAAGTTTCCTCCACGATAGATAACTTTGTGTTGTGGTCGATGGTGCGGGGTCTGCACTTCATTCCGTCAACGCCGGTGTACCTCAGGTCTCAATCTTGTCCCCGACTCTGTTCCTAATGCATATTAATGACCTTTTAAATTCAACCAAAAATCAGATTTTGAGCTTTGCAGATTACAGCACTCTTATAGCGTAAACGACAAACAAGAAGCCTTTATCAGCTTCAACATCCAGTTCCCAAAGAATCGCTCAAGCTGTGACAATCAACAAAGATCTAGAAGTTATTCTACAATGGAGTTCTGACAATCTGGTTGAATTCAATGCCTTTAAGACCCAGGCTACTGTGCTCACAAGAAAAGCATCGACAGTCGCACCCCAACTAATAATGAACAATGAAACAATATAACTAACTAATGAACTTAAGCTTCTAGGGGTCAATATCAGTCCAAATGCAACCTGGTATGAGCCCATCTGCTCAGTTGCCAAGTCAGCTGCACAGAAGCTTAGCTATCTATTTCGTGCGAGGAAATTGTTCATTCCAAAGCAGCTTTTATTACTTTACAAGGCTCAAGTACATCCAGCTATGGAATATTGCTCTCATGCTTGGGGTTCAGCTCCTAAGCATTCGTTACTCCTACTTGATTCCATTCAAAAAAGAGCAGTGCGCCTAATAGATGATCCAACGTTAACTGCCAACCTTCACCTTCAGTCTCGATCACGTAGGAAGGTTGGAGACTTATGCCTTTTTTACAGATACTACCACGGAAGGTGTTCTGCTGCCATTGCCTCCATGATTCCACCACACAGATATGGAATCCATCATTCAGAATTTTGATTTAGATGTTAGTGTTACTCAATTGAAAGTCCTGGGTAATACATACAGATCATCCTTAGGAAATTCACGTAATGAAGAAGAAGAAGAAGAAATTACACTTTGAAAAAACATGTAACAACATAATATGTTATTTCTTCATTTCCTTTTCAATTGAGAAAACCATAAAGAGAAGAATATGTACAGCAACGCAAAGGTGCTTACAAAAAAACCCGGAAAATAACTTTTATTTATCAGCCTGCCCTAAGACGTACTGTCACCTCCTTAACAACCTACTAGAAAGAATATGAGTATGGTGATGTTGAGTATTTATAAAATTGGATTAAATTCAATGGAAGTTACTTCATGTTTTGTCTGTTAAATACTAAGGAAATCTATAGACGAAGTGACAGCTAAAAATCTTCCAAACGAATGAAAAGTCAGTCGATATCTCAAGCATACTATCCTTAAAAATTAAAGACACAAAAAGCTGAACGAAAATGACTTCTCCTTGACATTTTACTCTAAGACTCAGAAACACTCTGCATTTTATATGACTCATGAATTCAATCTACTGTTGAATGAGGTCTTGAAAACCACCTTATAAATAACTAATCCATTTTCAATAACTTCCTGATCAATTTTTAAGATTCACGTTGACGTCATTGTCGTATTATATCACGCCATATACGAGTACCTATTTGAAGAAATTCCTAGTAATACGGATTAATTTTTGGCACGCATTGGTATAAAATCTGACTTAAAGATGAGCGAGTTTTTGAAGAGCACCATATAAAAAACTAATCCATTTACAGTGATTTCCTCAACAATTTTTAACACTCACGTTGACGTAATTGACGTATTCCATGGCGCTATATTTGAGTAACTTTTTGTAGAAATCCCGACTAATGCGGATTCATTTTCGGCACTCGTTCTGTATGTCTGACCATTCTTAAATTAAATGTTTCCTTTTTAGGCCATCGAATATTGACCCTGCCTAAGAAGCGACAATGTAAACCACAGAGATGCATCGTTTTGGGTATACATTACACACACATTTCGAACAAACAAAAAGGCGAATAATTTGGATTCATGACGTAGAGCTATAGGCATACCGCTCGAGACGCCATCGGGATGCAAAGCGTGTGCTGCTCAGCACGTGTCTACCTGCCTGGTCAGACTTAGGTGCGGCAACTAAGTACTGCTAATGCCTGCCGTTCCCCGCACCCTCTGCGGAATAATCGGGCATTCGTCGTCTTATGATCGTGAATAATAATAGTGGAGCGATAGCCCAGATAAATACCAGAAAGAATAGTTATAATTCTCGATGGATAGCTCCAAAAAGGCGATCTGCATTAATGAAGGATTTCAGCGATACTTGCTTACCTCCCATATCATTTGGTTCCTTTATTAAGCAGGTACAAGTTGAGTTTGATTAAACCTTTCCAATTCGGCGTTTCGTCTTGTATTGGTCACATCTTGTCTAACATGTGAGGGAAAGGAGCTCTTCAATTTTACTGCAGACTTTTATTTGAGATGGGATTAAATCAATTATTGTTTATTCATATTGATTGACAACATATGGGTAGGATCTCCTGTGAAGTATTCATCAGTAAAAACAACACCAATCCAGAACTAATAAAAATATACAGGGTTGGGATAAAGTTTGGCACCAAATTATGAAATTAATATATTTAAAACGGAAAGGACGATAATTTTGAAATTTGGCAGTTGAGTGTAATGGACCACAATGCATTTGATGAGCATATTCTCATCAATGAGATACTTCCGGTTTAACCGGAAATGACCAAAAAATTTTTTATTTAAATGGGACATCCTGTATATTTCTGCAGATTCTGAAAGAGCACTTTGTTTCGGATCTGTCCATACCAGGTTCCATGTAAAAATTATCTGTGAAAAGAAGAATTGAGACAACGGATTCTTGATGAATGTGCATTAATACATGGAGAAGTCTTGAGAAAAGTTACTCAAGAATTTGTAAATAGACTGGCATATTGTCAGGAGGTGAATGGCAAGCACTTCGAACATTTAAAATGATTTTTTTTAAAATTATTTCTAATAATTTTTTTCTACTAGTAAAAGCTGTATTTCTTTTTTTATAGATTTTCACAAAAAATACGTCATGAAAAGCAGAAAGAGTTATCTACTACAAAGTATTTCGTTTTATTTCTCACTATTGATACAAATAACAACGATTTATTTATTTCAATGGATTTTTTCTCAAATGTACAAAAAGTCTGAATTTCTTCTTTTAACAGAGAATTTTTACATGGAACCGATATGGACAGATCCGAAATAAGGTGCACTTTCAAAATCTGCAGAAATATACAGGGTGTCCCATTTAAATAAAAAATTTTTGGTAATTTCCGGTTAAACCGGAAGTATCTCATTAATGCAAATATGTTCATCAGATGCATTGTGGTCCATTACACTCAGCTGCCAAATTTCAAAAATATCGCCCGTTTCGTTTTAAAGATATTAGTTTGGTGCCAAACTTTATCCCAACCCTGTACAAGTAGAAGTGAATAACTCGACCTTTCGAGTAAAACAACCTAGTTATACAGGGTCTTTATAAATGATTGTAACATCGCAGTTGGCTTTAGATTATTTATTTATTCTATTACACTGTTACACAGGTTTGGCCGTCTAATTATGCGGTTGGAATCATCAATGTCAAAGATAGATAGAGATAAATATAGAAGAAGATTTGATAAATGTGTTGAGTTCCATTAGAAGCAGCAAAATGAAAATAACCCAAAGCCAACTGAGCTGTTACAATCATTTATAAAGACCCCGTATTATATGATGAACAAGAGTGAAATATTGTTATGAAAAAAAAATATTTCCTCCAAAGTAAAATCCTCAATTAAGAATCTATGGTATGGTGGGTATGATGTACACTGATTTGGGCAAGGGTCAATAAGAGAGTAGCACTGTCAGTGGATCAAAACAACTGGCCAAAGGCCAAAGCCATACCTCATACTGGGTGGTATGACACTAACGTCAGCGAGATAAGAGCAGATTCTCCCAGAAAAAACAATCAACTTTGAGAAGGACTTTACATTCCTGGGAAAATGTAGCTGTAATATTGTATCGCACAAGAAACCTCGTTGTTCTCATTTCAGAAGGGCAGTAATTGTGTTAATCAACGATAATCTAATGAAAATAATAATAAGCTACAGAATCGTATCAGCGGTAAGCTGTTCAGCCACAAATAATAATGTTTTGGTAGCGTTATAACAATCCTGCACAAATGACTTCCTTATCTAGGTTCCTACCACTATTATAATTGTGCTATATGGTTCATATCAATTCTTATTATTGTACAGACAACAATTTTTTCATCAATAACTTTCAGTGAATCATTTTATTGACATTCCGATGCGATATTGGTTCCAAGGAGTGACTCTACAAAATCAATTTTATATCGGGGGAAATTTGCTGTGATAAGTGTAGTAGAAAAAAAGGTGTGTAAGCATTCATAATAACCATTTTCAAAGGTAGAATCGATACGATGATTCTAAGAAAATTCAGTTCTCCGTTTTCTACACTAATCGAATCAATGTGTTCATTTTTCTATCATTGTTTTGACGTATTGGTTTCGACAACCTTGATAAGAGAGCAATTAATATTTCACACTTTATGTGTAGGCATAAGAATTTTATCAATGACGATGCCATAAAATTGTTGATAAAAACCTCAGGTCGATTCACTGTAAAATGGAAACATAGCATCTGTAAAAGGTAGGTATGCTTATCAGTCGAAACATTGATAAATCTCTATCGCGATTTGTTTCTATTCTTGGCTTTTTGTTTAGGTACTTTTAAGGCATGAATGAAGAAGGAATAATGGGAATACAAAGTTGAATCACACTGTTATATATGTTCATCTGTTTATGCAGTTGTGTATACGTTTGGTAGTGAGGTAGATATAATTATGATGCAACATTTGTGCATTACCATTACATAAAGGGAGTCATAATTATCATTATTATAAGCACTAAAAGTTAAGAAAAGCCCCGAGCAGGAGCTTTTGAGCGCTCGTTCATTGGTGGAGCAATAATAATAAATTTCATATGGGACTTGAGATTAATAACTTAGATATAAATGCAGAATCTCCGCACAATCGGAAGTATATTCTGGAAATTATTCAGAAAATGAAATAATATAAAAAAATCATATAAATTGAAAAAATTTAATTCTATGGTTCTGATGATGCAACATTTGTGCATTACCATTACATAAAGGGAGTCATAATTATCCTCATCTACAGAATCTTCTGGAAACATGAAGTTTCGTTTTTTCAATATTCCAATTGAATTTTCCATGATTCTGTTCACACTATGGCCACAACATTTTGCATGAGGCTTGTTATGAGCATCTTGCATTTGGCCGTAACATTTCATTTCGATTGATTCCGTATTTTCTGAGATACTGAGAAACAAAAATTTTGAATGGCCATATTTTATAGGACACCCCTACGATTGGGCTGGTTTACGAACTTAACCGAGCCATTTGGGACCCGAACTCATCCTGAAAATTTCAAGTCTCTAGGACAATCCCTTCGAAAATTATTTTGCTAACGGACGGCCCCACGGACAGAATTGAATTTATCCACGAATTCATCATCAGGGAGTCTAACCCCATCGTTTGACACCCATATTCGGCTCACAACTCGAAAATTACGAACATTTGGGCAAAACGATATAGATGATAACCTAGAAATGGTCATAGGCTATAAATAATCAAGCCATCGTTCTTACGGGGTAGGCAGTAGGCAGATAACTAAATTAAGTTAGTGATTTTTAGTCGTTTTGAAAATTTCAAGTCTCTAGGACAATCCCTTCGAAAATTATTTTGCTAACGGACGGCCCCACGGACAGAATTGAATTTATCCACGAATTCATCATCAGGGAGTCTAACCCCATCGTTTGACACCCATATTCGGCTCACAACTCGAAAATTACGAACATTTGGGCAAAACGATATAGCACTCGTTTAAGTAGAACGAGCGCTCAAAAATTGCTGCATAGAGTTTCAGGTATCGATTGAAATATATTGTGGAAGTATTCTGCAATTCTAAAAAACTGTATAGGTTTTCACTTCCAGTCTCTGAAACAGAAATAATTAAAAAAAATTAAATTAAGACGAAGTGCTCCTGCGAGAATCTTTGCACTTATGTGTCAGGAGCAAATTGGTCTTACAGTAAAACTGAAAAAGGAAATAAATGAAAAGGACAATGTAACGTTTCAGTGTCTATATCAGACACCTTCTTCAGACAAACTTGTAAAATCTTCAGAATTGTGTGTTTTTTCATTTGCATTCTAATTGCTGATTGTTTTTTCATTTGCAATCTGATTGCAAATGAAAAAACAGACAATTCTGAAGCTTTTACAAGTTTGTCTGAAGAAGGTGTCTGATATCGACACCGGAACGTTATATTGTCCTTTTCATTTATTTCCTTTTTCAGTTTTACTGTTAGGAAACAATTTTTTCGACCAATTTACTCCTGACAAATAAGTGCCAAGATTCTCGCAGGAGCACTTCATCTTAATTAAAATTTTTTTAATTATTTCTGTTTCAGAGACTGGGCGTGAAAACCTATAAAGTTTTTTAGAAATGCATAGAGTTTGTTTCAGATCACAGAAAATAGTTCATATTAAATTCGATGTTAATCTCCGGCAAATGTATCTGGGAACAAGGATCGACAGGACATGTTAAGGAATACCACGATCAGGTTTGAGTAATGATTCCAGTACTTAAAAATGAAAGGTACATTCTACATGTCTTTTATGTCCGAGACCTTTGAGTCCCAAACGTCGAATATGACAAAAATTAACAACGTAATGACGAGAATTGATAGAAAACAATTATGACAAGAACATACGAGCCGCACCTTAAACAAAACACTGTCGTTTAGTACCAGACGAGAAGTCCCGATAGGTATTAATAATTCATGCAGTCAAAATCGCGTTGGTGTGTAGTTTTGGGTTGGAACCCGTGTACCATCATTCAATTTTTGGGTTCCATTTAACTTTTATCAGTCTGAAAATGTAGTTAAAAAAGTCGTTGTTCTGAGATGAAAGTGAATTACTATTATCCATACTAATATTATAAATGCGAAAGTAACTCTGCCTGTCTTTCTGTTACTCTTTCACTCCTAAACGGCTGAACGGATTTTGATGAAATTTGGTATGGTGATAGATGATAACCTAGAAATGGTCATAGGCTATAAATAATCAAGCCATCGTTCTTACGGGGTAGGCAGTAGTAGGCAGATAACTAAATTAAGTTAGTGATTTTTAGTCGTTTTTGTTGGGACTTTTGCTCTTTCACGTCTAAACGGCTGAACAGATTTTGATGAAATTTAGTAAGGTAATAGATGGTTATCTAAAAACGGATATAAGATCAAAATGATCACGTCATCGTACTAAGGGGGTAGGAAGTAGGCAAAAAATTGAATTGAGTTAGTGATTTTTTTTTTGGTTTTTGCTGGGAGTTTTGCTCTATCATGCCCAAACGGCTGAACGGATTTTGATGAATTTAGTCAGGTGATAGATAGTAACCTAGAAAAGGATATAGGCTATTCATGATATCGTACTTAAGGCGTAGGCAGTAGGCAGAAAACTAATTAAGTTAGTGATTTTTTTAATCGTTTGTTTTAAAAGTTTACCTCATTCACGCCTTAATTATAAGACTTGGTTAATATAAATACAGGATCCTAGGCACGGACACAGGCTACTTTTTACGGCGGGAAAATACCTCATTCCTGCGGAAATCTAGAGGGTCAGTAGACGCCATAATTTAGGGAATTTATGATAGAATTTTGATGCAACTGTCTTTATTTAACAGTTTTACTTGGATCGGAACTTAGCGACATTCCATCACACTACTTAACTTATAGGGTAGGAAGGTACCAAAATTCAGACTACTTTTTACTTCGGGAAAATATCTCATTCCCACAGGAACCTATGCACAGCTACCTATTGTCAACATAAAAACTCTGTCTAAAACCACATTACGCTAGAACTATTGATCTGATTTGTATACGATTTTTTATTCAACTGACTGTTACATTACATACAGATAAAATCTAATTACCTACACCACATAATTAATATAGTACTACATAACTAGCTACGCTTTGAACTTGAGGAGATAATTAGATAGACATTTATACGAACTTGAAGCTTAAGGCTTAAGGTTGCTTTTGAACAAATTTTGATGTTAAGTTGAGGACTGAAACACGATAGTGGGACATTGTTGCAGGGGGACTTGCAGCCGGGAGAAAACGAAAAAACTTATGCGGACGAAGACGCGGGTAAAAGCTAGTATATTATAAAGAAGAAAGTTTTTGGTGTTTTGGAATCCTTCAATTGCGAACAAGCGTTAAATGAGAAGAGACAGACAACTTCTTGTTTCTTAATATTTCAGAACCATGAAAAATTCAAATATAATATTGAAATGAAGAATATTTATATTTCCATAACAGGATATCCGATTGAAATGAAATTTATTTTGTATATGAGAATTGACGTACTGAAATTTCATGCCAAATTTCAAGAGGATTGCATTATCAGAACCATGGAATTTTGCATTTATATTCTTAACATGAATCTCAAGTCCTAAACAAAATTCTGAGGTAATAGCATTATTGCTCCACTAATGAACGAGCGCTCAAAAGCACCTGCTCAGTTTTAAGTTCTCAAATTTTTACTGCAAATGGTCGATTCCTTCGAAAATGGCAAATGATTATTCCTCCTCGGTTCGCATCGACAACAAAAAATGTGGAACTTTTATATGTTATATGTATACATATGCATATGAATTTTTTAAGGGTAACTTTGGTTCATCGGAAATCTTAATCCAAAAAAAAATAAAATTAGGAGAAAAAAATTTGTATAGGTATATGAAAATAGTAATAGTAGAATGAAATATTATATCATATAAAAAAAACAAGTCTCAATCAAACAGCTCGAATTAATTCAAAGATGTATTCATTGATTTATCAAAAAAGACATCAATTGAACTACCTACTTATGTAAAAAGTAAGTTATCGTATTAACGGCTAGCATAAACTGAAAGTGATTGATCAAATGTTGAATTCCCAAAACATCAGTACTGTACCCATCTCGAAAGAATCAACATCAAATCCGATTGTAAAAAGCCTAATACAATGCTAATTTACATATAATATATTATTTTCGAAACGTACCCTAAAAAATTCAACAACGTGTGAGTTCGTTAGCTCTCAAAAATGAACCAATTAATCTAAGACAAATATTTATACTCTTAATTGCCCGTATCATTCACCTATCTGTCTCCGAATAAATTTATAGACACTGACTCAATTCATCATCAAAAAAATGCGTGGGGTCAAAAAGAAATTAGTCGGCTCGACGTAGGACTTGTACAAACATAGAGAGGTTAATTTAAAAATTGTAGGAGGCAAAGATGTGTCTAATTGTTAACACACCTTTATCTGTAGGCATGTAATATCGTCTAAAAATATGCATTGCTGCATAATCAGCCGTACTGTGATTAAAATTAATGTCTTAATCTTTGTTCGTATGCATTAGATATACCTATTCGTTTGCGGTAAGGTTATTTCGTCCCATCCGAGATGTGCAATTTCACATCATGCCTGGTATGCGAGTACTGTAGAAAGTTGCTATTTGAATTTGGAAAATCACAGAGGTGTCGATGAGATGCTTGAAAGTGGTAGGTTCACTGTTTCGCTTTCAGATATTATGATGACAAATTTATAGATTCGGAAAACTTAATTTTCCTGCCGTTAGGGTGAGCTGTGCAAGAACATCAGACAGGAGAATTTGAATTTTCTCTCCAAAATTAATTTCAAGCGGATAACCAATAATAACTGCGGTCATCATTGGTTCAGCCCTTGGTTATTCCCTTTTTGTCTCAGAACGAATGACCGGCCCTCGGCTCTCGTCTCTTGCAAATGTAAATTATTAGGTTTCAAGTTCAACTCCATGCACCCCAAAATATTAATATTTGAAACGTGGATTCAATGTACCGATGAACCTATGTTTTTCAGAATGTTCCGCTTGACAAAAAAAATGTTTTTGTTCTGACAGAAATGATTCAAAGAGAAAATATTACCGAAAAATATACAAGAGGACACTATCCAAAATTTTTAAATTCACATGTATTGATATCGCTGTGGTATTTGGCTACATCTCTACATCACAGTAAAGTTTGCTATTAATAAAACTTTTTTGGGAACTTAAACAGAAATTAATAATTTTTTCTAACAGTCGAAAGCTATTAATTGTAACACAAAGCTTTTCTTATTATCCAAGTGAAGTAAGATTGTTTTGTTATACTCAAACAACATCAGCACTCTTTAAGAACTTCGGACAATTCTATTTCAAATAATATTAACAAGTCAGAAGCTTTTGGATGCGTTAATTTCCGAACCTAACTTGGAGATTTCAATAGATAAGTTTAATTCCTTAATCCTAAATGAACGAAACTGAGTAGATAATCGAAATTGTTAAAATAGTTTTCTCAATATAAATCGTAACGTGGCTATAAGCTCACGAATACATATCTTCTTGTATCCTTCGTGAGTCAACAACTTTCGAAATTTGCCTCGTACAACCCTACTTTTCTAATTTGTAATATCCAGAAGTTCAACCCAGCTCTTGAGTCTGGTCATTTGCGTCATTACTCTGAACCAAAAATAACTAAAACCGTTTGAATGCAATTGGTTAACCAAAATGATAACCGGTTATCCGCTCGAAATTGATTCAAGTGTCGAAATATTGTCTAACTGAACCTTTTGTTTATATTTTTGGACGAGTAAAAAATCCTGAAGGGTTGCGCATACATTATGAAACACCCTATAAAATAATCTTCATTTTACAACTTATCGATGGAAGCCTTGATGATTTTCAGTTAACTTTTCAGCAGTCCATCAGAATTATATCGTTTGAAAATTCCACGAGATGAGTTTTTTTTTCAAATATGCATATTCAATTTGTCTGATCTCATTTTTTTAATTGAAAGGTGAACCTTGAATGGCGTGAACGAAACAATCCATTAAAATAACTGGAATTTCCAAAAAATTTAATTTATTATATTTCCACATAAATAATTGATTCAAATTCGCTAGATATCATTTCAAAATAACTATTTATCTAACAGCAGACGAAAAATAAGCTTGGGCAAATAACTGAAATAACTATACGTACACTCTTCATTAGAACTATAATAACATATATCTATGTATTTCCGCTGAGATATCCTTCCATAAATCAAAATCCCATTCGCAATAATATCTTAATGATTTGACTCCGTCAAATCCCCCAATTTCAAATTCAGTTTGGTAGTCCATAAAAAGTTGATATACATATTGTTCATACTTCAATTCACTTATCCCACGGTTAATTGAATCTATTGTTTTCAATTCAGTTCATATTCAATAATACGAGAAGTTAGCTCGTTAGACCAGAACAGGTATATAATTTAGTATTTTGGTACAAGAATAAACTTCTAAGGCTACCTGTTGCTGCATTATCTTTATGACATAATTACCTTTCAATGGTGAAATAAATACGGCAGCATGAACAGAATGCTCTTCGGCAAGGCTGTTGGGAGATTGTTTTTGTTCAGGTGGTGTTATTTTTACTATTTTTTCAAATTTTTGAGTGCGTAATGCAGAAAATAATCAAATCGAAAAATGGCTGAGCCGCTTGATACCAAAAACGAGATTAATTTCCTTACAAGATATGTGTTTTTAAGAGTAAAAGAAATACTTCTTCTGGGTTAACACACCTGGGGGTCAATTCTTGAATTATGTCGTGTTCGCGAATCGACAAATGTCGACGAACTTAGCAGGGAAGTTGGTCGACAATTGTCGAATCGCGAACACGACATTTTTCAAGAATCACCCCCCAGGTCCAAGACAAGCGAAGAGACTGTTTGTTCCTTTAGAAAAGAAAGCCCAATAAGCTTTATCATTGTCAAAATACGATGTACCGCTGCTTACTGGGTTTCTAACAGATCACTGTTTTGTGGTTGTAAGATATTACCTGCATAAGATAGGTAAGGAAAACTCCGATATCTGTATATTATAATATGGATTGGTCGCAGAAACCACCGAGCATATAAAATGCCAATGCAATGTGAAGGGTTTTCCAAATAAGAGTTCTTATTTCGAATAGCACGCTATTTCGGTAGATGCAACGCTTAAAGCTGTCATTTTTTGACATTGGACAAGAAGAAACTACGCCATTAATAAAAATGGAAAATTGGTGGAAAAATTCGAGCTGTTGGGACAAGTTGGCGATGTGAAGAATAAAACCCGAGCACGTCGCTCAAGAAAAGTCGAGAATATTGCTGTTGTAGCCAAAAGTTTGAAGAAAACCCAGGTCATTACACCGTATTTTGCATAAAGATTCGGGTCTTAAGGCTTATAAAGTTCAGTTAACACAAGAACTCAAGCCGGCCTATCATCAACAACGTAGTGTCTTTGCTGATTGGATTGGGTCGTCTTTTGCGGGAAAAGTTTCCGGACCGTGTTATCTCTCGATCACAATTGGCTACCCAGATCTTGTGATTTTACACCTTGCGACTTCTTCCTTTGGGGCCACGTGGAAGAGAAGGTCTACGCTACGCCAATAGCCCAGCGTCGATTCAAGACCTCAAATATGGAATTCGGGAAGCTATCGAGGACATAGGGCAGCCACTTTGCGATTTGGTTATGGAAAATTTCATTAAAAGGATATGGTCCTTTAACCGTGGTCGTGGTGGTCATTTGCCTGATGTTATTTTTCACTATAAACGGCATAGCTTCTTCTTTATAATCATTTATATTGAAAATGTCATTTTTCTTTGAATATCAAAATAATACCTCTTCAACATGCCGCGGCGCAAAACTAATCCAGTCTATTTCCTTACTTTTAATTTCACATAATGAAGTTGTCTATTGTTGAGAAAACGTCTTAATTTGAATATTGTCTGATGACGTCAATGTAAAAAGTACTGACGTAGATTGATGCACAATTTCAATGATGCACAATTTCAATGCCTCCAAGATTGAATGCGAAAACGTCTGAATGTATTAGTAGCCTATTTTTATTTAAAAAAATATATAAAGTTTTCCAGATGCAATATTTTGGGGATATTGTATAAGGGTGTTAACAATTTTCATTAGATAATGGCTGATGATCAACTGTTTTTTAGCGCTGGTTCCACTTAAGCGAGTGCCCAAATATCTGTAACTATCAAATTTTGAGCTGAAAGTGACCTTAAACTATAAGGTTCGACTCCCTGATGACGAATCCGAGGTCAAATTCAATTCTGTCTGTGGGACCGTCCATCAGCCGTTAGAACGATAACATTCGAAGGGATTATTCTAGAGCAGTGGCGGCTTGTGACAGAATAAAGTGATGAGGCACATCAAAAAAATATATTAATCTTTTAAACTCTTTTTTGTCAGCTGCATACTTATCATTGTTCTATAGCGTTTTATTGGGTGGTAATTATTGTCCTGAGATAATTTTTTCAACTCGCTTCAACCAGTTATTTACTAAACCCTATCGGAATATGTATTATTAACACTGCCAAAAAATAATTTGATCAGAGTTACACTGCCAGTAGGCCAGTAGTACTCTCATTTTGAAACCTCCGATTCGATTTTCCTACCGCACCGATAGTCAAGATTTGGAATAGGTTGTATAACTTCTTCAATTGTACATATTTTATACTCATAGGAGTGACTCAAAAACTGTTACTGTTTTATTGAAAACTCTGCAATATCACGAGTACTGCACAAACCCAATAAACCCAAACCAGAGTGAAATTTCACTATCTTCCGCTTCAAGATTAACCCGAATATGTGCAGTTTGCCGATGAAACGAAACGATCACGGATCAAGGGTAGATAGTCCGGTCAATCCAGACCAAAAAATTAGGGTGAAGTTACATAAAATCCCAACAAGCTGAAAACCGGTAAAATTGTTCAAAACATAATAATAAATAATATATAAAAGTTCCCAATCATTCGAAAGGTCGAAAAATGAGTTTTTCGCGATTTTCAGCACAATGATGAGTTTCATCAAAAAAGTAATTCAGACAAAAATGTAGATGTTAAAATTATCTTCAAAAAATGTATCAATACTTTTTTTTCCTACGAGGCACCGTTTCTGAGATAATACGCTTCAAATGTTCTTAAAGTTGTTACTGAGGCTAGCCTCAAATTCACCTCAGAAGCCGCAATAGATAAACAACAAAGGGGAGGTTCATGATCTCGTCACGTCGATGTGAATAACGCGCTAGACAAGGAAGCGCGTGAGGCAAGCCTCACCTCACCGTTTACGCCTTGAAGAGGAAGTGATATAGATGAATGTACAAAAATCGGACCTTAACGCATGTAACATGTAACGTTATGCTCCGATTTTTGTGCATTCATCGTAACATCAGTAACGTGTAATGTTACAGACGTCTGTAGCTGTACCCGGCTTGAGATTGAGCTCGGATATTATGGAAGACGAGTTCAGTATCGTGTAAAAAAATTGAGACTAAAGAACATAATGGGCTGATGAAATTGATTAATAAAATATTGGAGTATTTGGTGAGTATTTGGTGAGGCACTGCCTCACCTGCCTCATAGGACAAGCCGCCACTGTTCTAGAGACTGGTGAGGGTGAGTTCGGTTCCCAAATGCCAAATCGTAGAGGGTGTTCCATAAAATATGATGGCCATTCGCAAGTTTTGTTCCTCAATATCTCAGACAAAACGAAACCAGTTGAAAAGGAATTTTGCGGCCACATGCGAGATGCTCATAGTAAGCCACTTGCAGAATTTTGTGCCCATAGTGTTAATAGAACCATTAAAAGTTCAATTGGAATATTGAAAAAAATAACCTTTATATTTCTATAACAAAGTATCCGATTCGAGTGAAACTAATTTTGTGAATGAAGATTGATATACTGAATATATATCCAGATTTCAAGAGGATCCCATAGTCAGAACCATAAATTTAATTATTTTTATTATTGATTTTTTACATATGTAATTTTTTATTTAATTTCCGGAATATAATTCCGAGCGTGCTGAGATTTTTTTCTTTGACGCCGTAGTTTTGGCAAATACGCCCTTGAGTAGAAATTCACCTACAGAACCCGAAAAGTATTCGAAATTTCAGTCCAGTTAAGCTGAAATTTTGTTTATGTGCAGATATGTGTTTTCCAAAAATGTATCTTTTCTTATGAAAAGATGAACGTTTGTTATATCACAAAATAAAATCGTTTTTCACGAGAAAATATCATCAGGTATATAACTGGGTGAAAATTCCCCCTGTTGAAATTATTTTTTTCTTGAATTAGGTATACCAGAGGGCAAAAAGATCCGTTAAAGCATGTTCCTAATTCAAAATGAGTACATCCACTTAAGTCGTCAGTGTCCCGAAACAATTGTTTACGAAACCAATCAAAAGTGCATGTACCAAACAAGCAGATCGCGAAAAGGTGTGCCCAAATAGAAGCCATCCACCACTTCCTATGACGCCATTTCCGTCGTTCCACCATTAACAGAAAAACCGAATAATGAATATTGGATGGGTCACAGTAAATTAAATCTGATTCTGAAAGCATTTACTGGTAGCCACTATAATATTAAATGAAGAATTAACATTAAAATGGGAACGTCTGATCATCAATTATATACGTCACTAGTTCCGTTTAAAATGGACAGTGGACTAAATTTGTTTTCGGTGTATCTATATTGAAATCTGAGGAAGGATAGTTTTGTATGAATACGAATCAACTTGACTGGATTTTTCGTTGGAAACGAATCAGTAAAAAAAAGATAGAAAACTTGTTTCGGACGGATTAAGAATGATGTTTCAAATATGCACTCGAAATAGACAGGTATCCTTCAACTCATAATCAGAATTTTTTCCACGTGCTTCAAATATCTCTCACAAAAGTGTCGAAAAAGAGTGGCAAATAATTTATATATTACGGAGATCTTGGGCGCAAGGTTCAGTAATTATTAAACCTGACAAATCATTCAAATTTGGGTGAGTCACGTAACAGTGTCACAAATTTTCACTGATTAATAATAATATTGAGTCGACAAGTCGACTACTCTTCATGAATTAGTAATTCCTTGAGAACTCTTTCTTCATTTTACAGGGTGCAAATGAATGGTGGCGAAAAAAACGGGGTGATTTCCTCTGAAAAATAGGCAAGGCCTCTTGAATAAACTTTTATTTGAGGCACCCAGCTTAGTTAGTTACAGCCCCCTGAAGAAGGCGCCTGAAAAGCACCTTTTAATTTTTTTCTGAAAAAAACTGAAACTGACAAGTCAAGCAGATATTGTACGAGTATGTTGGCGAAAAGTTATTCAAAATGAATTTGGTAGTATTGCAAGGGATAGAAAGAGCCCCTTAACCTTGTTTCGCCAGGAACTTTTTATCACATTTATGTTTAAAAATTTAATTTTGATATATTGATCCATACTTTATCTTCACAAATCAGGTTATTTGTAGGTTTTTTGCTCATTCAAGCATACAACTCAAAAACCGATGTTAACGGTTATTGAGAAAAAAACTTCTTGATAGCTGACCTCCAGCCTTTACGACTTGATTTATCTACTTGCTCATAATCAAAAACAGTGAATTTGAGCAAGAAACTACAAGAGGCCTTTTTTGTGAACAGTAGAATGGATAAAGCAATGCGAAATCAACTTTTTCATAGTGACATATGAAATAGTTATTTTTGTATTAAGTGCGTAAAATGAGTGTTTTTTTCATGGCATATGAGAGTGTTAATAAAATTCACTCGAATGTGCCATGAAAACACGAATTTTATACGCACGAAATACAAACAACATTTTTTGTACAACTGTGAATGTGAATTTACATCGTCTGAAATATAAAATGATTGAGACAATGCTTCCAATGTAATATTTCTATGCAAACAGTCTTTACTTTTTTTCACCGTTAAAAAAAGACTTTTTTCACCGTTAAAAAAAGTAATCATTTACGCATCCATAGTGATGAAGTCAAGTTTTTTTTACAGTTGTACAAGAAACTTGACTTTTCTTCATCACTATGGATGCGTAAATGATTATTGTTTTCACCGTTAAAAAAAATAAATTTTTTTTTCACCGTTAAGAAAGTAGGTTTCTATAGTAACGACACAGAAAGATCTATGGATGCAAAGATTTTGAGCACTTGATACAAAAATAACCATCCCCTTCTCCAAAATTTCCTTGGTCTTGTAAGTTTTTTGATTTCTAAGGAAAAATTAAAAACTACTTTCAAGTCGCCATCTTTTGAGGGCTGCAACTAAACAGGCACACATTAAAAAAGTTGGTATGAAAAACATAGCTTATTTTTCTATAAAAATCAAACCCTATTCATACCCTGTATAGAAAGAACAAAAGCCCCGTTTAAGTACTGTCTCGAGAATCTGATTAGAAAAATCATAAATAATAAGGAAACTTTTGTTTGTATAGAAGTTCTATCGCTCTTTTCAATGAAAATTACTGAATTCCTATGACAGCTGATATAAAGGTCAGCATCTCAATAAAATAATAGTACTTATCCAATGAAACAGAAAGAATAATGATTCCTTTTATACGCATATAATTTCTTGTAATGATATCATTAATCATAATAAGATAATTAAGAGGATCGTAATATGATCCTACTGAATACATCTCAAATCCCTTAAGTAGCGAGATACATAAACCTTGAGATAACGATAGTTCTCCTTTTTCGAATTCAGAGGTATAATTTTCTGCAAATTCCTCTCTCGTAGATAAAAAGATATAGTATACAATGTTTACTTTGATCAGCAGTAGAAGTTGTGAGATCTTAGACAGTTTTCTGGAGAATTTAATCTAGTCATTCTAGAGATGGGAATAGCCGATAAAAAAACAAATTCTTCGAAATAATGGGAACGGCACGTTTATTTTCACCAGTTATCCGTAAAAAGGAGTCTCTAAAGGGTTTTCCAATAAGAGGTGTTATTTTGATATTGAAAGAAAAATGCCATTTTTCAATATAAATGATCGGATGTTTATTTCATTATAAAGAAGAATAGCTATACCTACCGTTAATAGTGGAAATAACACCAGGCAAATGACCACCACGACCATGTTTACAGGCTATTGACTTTCTCTTTCACGTGGCCCCAAGTTGTTACATCACAAGATTTCGGTGGTCAATTGTGATCACCTCTTCCAGAGATAACAGGACCCGGAAACTTTTCCCGCAAAATATCAGTGGTTTCGTTGCTTGTGTGGCACGTAGCGCGTCTTGAAAGTACACGTCAAAGCAATACTTTCCAATTTCGGCCATAAAAAACCATTAATATTCTCTCGATAGCTCAATCCATTCACCTGGCTTTTCTTCAACACTTTCGGTTACAGCAGCAATATTCATGGATTTTTTTGAGCGACGTACACGGATTTCATTCCTCACATCACTAACTTGTCCCAAAAGCTCGAATTTTTCCACCAATTTCTTTATTGTGGTCCGACAAGTTGCTTCACGACGACCCAAAAATGTTCGAGTCTCTGCCAAATTTTCACCATTTTTATAGTGAATTTCAATGATTTAAATGCGTTCTTGAAGCGTGTATCGTTCCATTTTTATTAGTCGCGTAGTGTCTACTTGTCAATTGTCAAAAAATGACAGCTTCAAACGTGACATCAACCGAAATAGCGGGCGATTCAAAATAACACGTCTTATTGGAAAACCCTTCATATTATCGCAGGTGTTGTGTTGTATTCATTGCATTACAAGTAAAGGTATAAAATTCGGTCAAAAGTGATGGAATAATAAGATATTAGAATAAAACTCAAAATAAAAAGCTCTATCTATTGTAGTCGTGGAAAACTATTCAGAAGTTGATTCTATTTATATACGAAAAAAATTGTGTATAGCTAACTGATCAGATTTTACAAATGAATTCTTCCATAGTATGTTCTCTCGAAATCAAGAAATGTAAAATAAAATAAAACACACTATTGTTGTTTATTAAAATCTTTGGCTATCGATTTCGGAATATTATTCCATCATCAGGCCAGCTGAAAGTATACAAATATAAAAACATGTATTTATCTAGGCGAGAGTATGCAACTTACTGTCTTGAATTAAAATGAACAGAAACTGTTTAAAAACATTAAAAATATTAAAAATGGTTCTCCTCGGTCAGAATTGTTAAAATTTGAATTTTAGTCAACCTTTATTATTGATGTATCTTGCTTGTGGGAATGTCAACTGAATCTGGAACTATAGGATATGTGCGAAATGTGATATCTAATATGTTATTATCGGTGGTCTATTGGTGGCGGGAATTTTTGAATTTTATTTATTGTTGTTTTTCAAGAATCTATGAGTTTAAAAATACTTCTTCTGTCGAATTCTATATTATCATTAAGTAAAAATTGGTTGTCTTTATTTTTTAAAATTTCTAGTTGTTCAAGTAATATTATTTTATGGTAGTTATTTTCTTTATGAAGTATTTTCAGATTATTTAATGTGATATGATGTCCGGTATCGTTTAAATGTGTGCCTAAAGCGGAATGGGGTTGATTTCTTTTATGTTCTTTGAATCTTTTTTCTACATTACGAGTTGTCATTCCTATGTAAAATGAAGGGCAGTTTGTGCATGTTATCTCATAGACTCCGCTGGATTGTTCGAGTTTAGTTTTCATTTTATTATTAATCAGTATATCTGCTATTGTTCTGTGTCGTTTACTTGTTAGTGTGTAATTGTATTTCTCTAAAGTATGTTTTAATTTTTCATGTAGATCTTTGTAGTATGGTGTTGATATGAAATATTTCCTGATGGGTGTGTGGGGGTAGATCTTATCTAGAATTATTTTTCTTTTCATTGATGTTAAAATTTCGTCGATATATGATCTAGAATATTCATTTTCTCTGCCTATTTGGTATATTATATCTAGTTCTTTCTTATAATTTTCTGGTGTTAGAGGGGTGTTAAAAAGTCTATGAAATAAAAATCTAAATGCGGCTCTCTTCATTGTGGGTGCGTGGTATGAGCTAAAAGGAATGATGGTATTAGTTTGTGTTGGTTTCCTGTAGATTTCGAAAAGAAAAACATTATCGTCTTTTAGTGTTATGCTCAGATCTAGGAAATTCAGTGAATTTGCTATGGCGTGTTCTATGGTGAATTTAATTTTATATTTGGAGTTGATTTCTTGGTAGAATTCTTCAAGTTCAGCGTTTGTTCCTGACCATAAGCAAAAGATGTCGTCCACGTATCTTTTCCAGATTATTATGTTTTTACTATGTGGTAGGAGCATTATTTGTTTTTCTACGTGATCTACATAGTTATCCGCTATGAGTCCGCTAGATGGTAGGCCCATGGGTAATCCGTCTTTCATAGTATATAATTTTTCGTCAAATATGAAAAAGTTTTGTTCGGTTATTAACTGACTAAGTTTCATTATATTTTCTATATCCTCAGTTTCCAAATTTAAGCTGTTATCGTTGCTTTGATGAGTTGTTAATTGTTCTCTGAGTAAATTGAGGGATTCATTAATTGGGACGTTGGTATAGAGGTTAACTATGTCAAAGGATAAAATCATATATGTTTTATCGGATTTTAATTCGAGGGATTGAATTTCCTTTATTAATTCTAGAGAATTTTTTATGGAACAATTCGATCTGTATTTTAGTTTTCTATTGAAGAAGTCATTAATAAATTTTGAGATTTTGTGATATGGGGATGATATTGCCGAAATTATTGGTCTTATGCTCTTATCTGTTTTATGAAGTTTAATTGTACTGTACATTTTGGTAATTGTGGGTTCTTTTCTTTCAAAGTATGAATTGTTTCGCTGAATTTTTTCAATGTTGGAAGAGTTGTTTTTAATGTATTGTTTACTTTAGTTGAATATTTTTGTAACGGGTTATTTTTACATTGTATTATATTATTTTCGGTGAAAAATTTGAGTGTTTTCTCGATGTACATATTCTTTTCTAACAATACTAGTCCTGCGTTTTTGTCAGCTTTAGTTAATATTAGGTTGTTGTCATTTATTTTCTCTCCTAATATTAACTAAAGCTGACAAAAACGCAGGACTAGTATTGTTAGAAAAGAATATGTACATCGAGAAAACACTCAAATTTTTCACCGAAAATAATATAATACAATGTAAAAATAACCCGTTACAAAAATATTCAACTAAAGTAAACAATACATTAAAAACAACTCTTCCAACATTGAAAAAATTCAGCGAAACAATTCATACTTTGAAAGAAAAGAACCCACAATTACCAAAAATGTACAGTACAATTAAACTTCATAAAACAGATAAGAGCATAAGACCAATAATTTCGGCAATATCATCCCCATGTCACAAAATCTCAAAATTTATTATGACTTCTTCAATAGAAAACTAAAATACAGATCGAATTGTTCCATAAAAAATTCTCTAGAATTAATAAAGGAAATTCAATCCCTCGAATTAAAATCCGATAAAACATATATGATTTTATCCTTTGACATAGTTAACCTCTATACCAACGTCCCAATTAATGAATCCCTCAATTTACTCAGAGAACAATTAACAACTCATCAAAGCAACGATAACAGCTTAAATTTGGAAACTGAGGATATAGAAAATATAATGAAACTTAGTCAGTTAATAACCGAACAAAACTTTTTCATATTTGACGAAAAATTATATACTATGAAAGACGGATTACCCATGGGCCTACCATCTAGCGGACTCATAGCGGATAACTATGTAGATCACGTAGAAAAACAAATAATGCTCCTACCACATAGTAAAAACATAATAATCTGGAAAAGATACGTGGACGACATCTTTTGCTTATGGTCAGGAACAAACGCTGAACTTGAAGAATTCTACCAAGAAATCAACTCCAAATATAAAATTAAATTCACCATAGAACACGCCATAGCAAATTCACTGAATTTCCTAGATCTGAGCATAACACTAAAAGACGATAATGTTTTTCTTTTCGAAATCTACAGGAAACCAACACAAACTAATACCATCATTCCTTTTAGCTCATACCACGCACCCACAATGAAGAGAGCCGCATTTAGATTTTTATTTCATAGACTTTTTAACACCCCTCTAACACCAGAAAATTATAAGAAAGAACTAGATATAATATACCAAATAGGCAGAGAAAATGAATATTCTAGATCATATATCGACGAAATTTAACATCAATGAAAAGAAAAATAATTCTAGATAAGATCTACCCCCACACACCCATCAGGAAATATTTCATATCAACACCATACTACAAAGATCTACATGAAAAATTAAAACATACTTTAGAGAAATACAATTACACACTAACAAGTAAACGACACAGAACAATAGCAGATATACTGATTAATAATAAAATGAAAACTAAACTCGAACAATCCAGCGGAGTCTATGAGATAACATGCACAAACTGCCCTTCATTTTACATAGGAATGACAACTCGTAATGTAGAAAAAAGATTCAAAGAACATAAAAGAAATCAACCCCATTCCGCTTTAGGCACACATTTAAACGATACCGGACATCATATCACATTAAATAATCTGAAAATACTTCATAAAGAAAATAACTACCATAAAATAATATTACTTGAACAACTAGAAATTTTAAAAAATAAAGACAACCAATTTTTACTTAATGATAATATAGAATTCGACAGAAGAAGTATTTTTAAACTCATAGATTCTTGAAAAACAACAATAAATAAAATTCAAAAATTCCCGCCACCAATAGACCACCGATAATAACATATTAGATATCACATTTCGCACATATCCTATAGTTCCAGATTCAGTTGACATTCCCACAAGCAAGATACATCAATAATAAAGGTTGACTAAAATTCAAATTTTAACAATTCTGACCGAGGAGAACCATTTTTAATATTTTTAATGTTTTTAAACAGTTCTGTTCATTTTAATTCAAGACAGTAAGTTGCATACTCTCGCCTAGATAAATACATGTTTTTATATTTGTATACTTTCAGCTGGCCTGATGATGGAATAATATTCCGAAATCGATAGCCAAAGATTTTAATAAACAACAATAGTGTGTTTTATTTTATTTTACATTTCTTGATTACTAACTGATCAGAATTTATAAAGCTAGTTGCTAATATTCCTGTCTGCATCTAATCAGTTCTCTCCCAATATTATGACTCAGTTTGTTTTCTTTCTCTTCAAGAATACGTTACCATTCATCATAATATTGATGTTTTCATTTTTCTGTTTTCACAGTTCGCAGTTGTATAATATTCAATAAAGATTAAGAGCTACGGGCATGACTTAATTGTTCACCTTGTTGTTCAGTCCAACAAGCAGATATAAGACAAGTTGTAACATCAATTAATAATGTTCAATAAACATGGCAGAAATGCCGAACTTGGACGAATGTTAACTCCAAGAGTGGTCAACAAAAGTCGTTAATAACCCTGGGTGAGGCAGAGCTCCTTGTCTGCGAGGGTGGCAAGAATAAGCAGCAAATCAGAACCGTACTCAAAATAAATACCGAATGTTGATATTTATTTATACAATTAATGGAATATACAGGGTTTCATAGTAAAAAGTACCATGCATAGTGCCACACGATAAAGGGCCATAAATATGAAAAAAGGTCCCATGAATATACAGGGTTTTCCTTTTAAGTTGGCCTATTAGACGTTTCAGGAGAACTAGTGAATATTTCGTTCTGAAATTTTAGGTGGAGCCTTGAGGGTGAAGGAACTCTCCGCCTGAAATATTTTCAAGTTGACAGTGTTGCCACGTCTATGTCAAACACATATCTACTTTCTTATTTCAAATGGAACTACCTATATTTTCATTAATGTATCGATTCAATACCGAATTCTCAGTATAACATACTAAAAAAAAAATCTCTCTACCATACACTGTTGCCAAGTTATGCACAAATTCTTGAAATTTTTGACATCTGCATTGCCAGTTTGGAAATGCAATATCTCGATTATTTTCTATGCGAACGGAACCAAACTCAGCAGTCTCATAGTAGAGAATCCATGCATTCATGTGATGCATTCAGTATTTTGATGCATCGTAAGGTTTTTCGAAGATTTTGCTCCGAAAATGTGGAACTTAAAATTGAAATATTTCGAGATTTTCAAATGGCAACCCCATATTTATTTTACAGCATTCAATTCGAAATAAAAAATGAATGGCAGTCTCCTCTCACACTTATTATTTATTTTGGATAGTTTTCGAATTAAATGAAAAATACTGAAATTCTTCAGTATTTATAGTCATGATCTATGGACATAATGCTGTGTGATTATAAGGTGAATTATCGAAATGAATTCTATGGTTGAGGTCATGAACATTGGGCCATGATTAGGTACAGAAAGCCAAAACAGTTTTCGGAATTTCTTTTCACTCATTCTTGCTAAATGTGGATAACGATTGTTAAGGTCCTACGGGTCCTTCCAATAATTTTTTGGCATTACCTGTGAATTGTGAAACAACCTGAATCGTGTTTTAATAACATGGGTAAACTTTTTTTATGACATCCATGATCAAACACTTTTTATGATTTCAACCATAGAATCTATTAAAAAAATTATCCTCATAATCATAGAACCATTTCATCGTTAACAAGACCATAGATCATGACTACCAATACTGAAGAATTTCAGTATTTTTCATCTCATTCGAAAACTATCCAAAATAATAATAGTGTGAGAGGAGACTGCCGTTCATTTTTCATTTCGATTCGAATGCTGTAAAATAAATATGGGGTTGCCATTTGAAAATCTCCAAATATTTCAACTTTAAGTACCACATTTTCGGAGCAATATCTTCGAACAACCTTAAGACGTGTCAAAATACAGAATGTACCACATGAATGCATGATTTCTCTTCTATCAGAGTGCTGAGTTTGATTCCGTTCGCATAGAAAATGATCGAGATATTGCATTTCCAAACTGGCAATGCAGATGTCAAAAATTTCAAGAATTTGTGCATAACTTGGCAACAGTGCATGATAGAGAAATTCTTTTCAGTGTGTTATACTGAGAATTTGGTATTGAATCGATACATTAATGAAAATATAGGTAGTTCCATTTGAAATAAGAAAGTAGATATGTGTTTGAGATAGACGTCGCAACACTGTTGACTTGAAAATATTTTAGGCGAAGAGTTCCTTCACCCTCAAGGCTCCACCTAAAATTTCAGAACGAAATATTTACTAGTTCTCCAAAAACGTCTAATAGGCCAACTTAAAAGGAAAACCCTGTATGTCCGAAACTGCTTCCCCTAAGAAATACAGAGTGTTAAAATTTATGATAGTTTATTCTCTGCTTTCACTTTATTGTTAAAGTTTATGTTTTTATTTGTTTTTTAATGACTTTGGACAAAGAGGTAAGAATTGAACAAAATGTAATATGCGGGGGTTTTGTATGATGCAGAATCCAAATTTCCTATTAGTTTTCAGATTACTAATAGAGGCTAGACTAGAAAAAGCCATTCCTTTATCTTGTTTATTTCAAAAAAGTCCAACGGTTTTCGGTAAAAACGCATCGCGCCATAGTAACTTACTTACAATAACGACCTGTATGTGACGCTCTCTATTAGTAATCTAAAAACTAATAGGATATTTGGATTCTGCATCATACTAAACTCCCGCATATTACATTTTGCACAATTTTTACCTCTTCGACCAAAGTTATTAAAAAAAAACCAAATAAAAACTCAAACTTTAACACCCTGTTTTTCTAGAAGGAAGCAGTTTCGGACATATATTCATGGGATCTTTTTTTTCATATTTCATAACTCTCTATCGCGTGACAATATGCATAGTACTTTTTTCCTTGACATAACCTTTAAGTTACCAAATTCAGGTGATTAGACTCGGTTTATCCAATAATATGTTTCTGAAGATTTATGAGAAAAACTGGCCACCAGCTGACCAAAATGTTGAAGCGAGTCTTGAGGACAAATCATAAAAATATTTCAAATGATAATGTGGCAACAACAATAGCTCTGCTGACTGTTGAATTTTTCTATAAAAAAATCAAGAAAAGCCCTGAGCAGGTGCTTTTGAGCGCTCGTTCATTGGTGCAGCGATAACGCTATTACCACAAAATTTTGTATTGGAGATTCATGATAAGTATATGAGTGCAAAGTCTCAGCATGATCAGAAATCTGAAAATTATTCAAAATATAAAATATGTAAAAAACAATATTTTAAAAGTATTAATAAATTCTATGGTTCATATGAACATTCAGTATATCAAGTTTCAGTAACAAAATAAATTTCACTTGATTCAGATATCTTGTGATGGAAATATAAAGAATATCATTTCAATATTCCAATTGAATCTTCTTTGGTTCTGTTAACACTATGGCCACAAATTTTTCATGAGGTTTACGATAAGCATCTTGAATGTGGCTGCGAAATTTCATTTCGATTGGTTTCGTTTCGTCGGAGATATTGAGGAACAAAAATTTTGAATCGCCATATTTCATGGAATACCCTGTATGATTTAGCTGGTTAACGAACTGTAACGGCTGTATTTGTAAATTGAATCCACACTGAAAATCTCACGTTTCTAGGACAATTCCTCCGAAGGTTATCTTGCTCACGGCCGGCCTCACGGACAGAATTAAATGTAACCACGGATTCGTCATCAGGGAGTCGAACCCTATTGTTTGGGACCACTTTCGGCTCAAAATTCGAAAATTACAGACATTTGTGCAAAACGATATAGCACTGGTTTAAGGAGAATAAGCGGTCCAAAATAAGATAGAATGTTATATGCGACATAATATACTTTAATTTGAACTTTTTGTTACAATGTTCTATGACGCCCAAATCTTTGACATTATCCAAATCTATTGTAAAATCATACAAATCAGGAGCTTTTGTATGCTTGTTTATTTTGTGAAAATGATCATTCGAATATGAATATATTGAGAAGTGTCAGTATATATTCATCTGGATCTCTAGAAATACAAAAGATTCAATATTAAGTGGCTAAATATAAAAATTCGATCGGATCAGTTAAGCAGAGTCGTTTCAGACCACAATAAACGCTAAATTCGAAACTCACCGACATTTAGGCAAAACTATGACACGCTTTTACTCCAGGAACAAGTGCTCAAAGAGTGTTAATATAAAACAGCACTTCCTCGATTTTAGGCGAAAGACAGCCAGAAGATGCCTTATGAAAGTCGTTCCAAAATTACACAAAAATTTCTGTTGTTAGAAGGTACGAATTGTTCGTTCATATTCAATATAAATATCGAGCAATGTAAAACGTATTAAGATTTTTTGCTGGTGCTGATACCATCAGGGTAATTCTTAACTCTATTCCACCTCTGCCAACTTTACTTATGAGATATGTGTATCTGTCTGTCCCATTTGACACCGCATTCATCAAATGTCTACTACGGCTCCATCTGTACCCAAGTTCCGATATCATTATTAATACCTGTCGATTTAGAGGGTATTCATTTTCCTTCACTTCACTATCCACATCCGATATAAGACGAGGCATCTACCCATATCTCTATATAAGTACAACAATTGAGGATGTAGAGGCGGTGGTCAATGGTATTTTTGTCTGCCTGTCCTTTGACTCCATTTGATTAATGGTAGGAGAGGCTATGTGGATTTTGATGACAGCCTGAGACCATCAAAAGATCTTGAAAGGTATCAGTAAGTTATTCAAATTTGTGTTACTTGATGTGAGGGAAGTTCATTGAGTATCGATGGCTGAAACAACTGAATGGAGATGAATGCAGGTGTGAATTTTGTTCAGATTATCATTGAAGTTGCATATGGAAGGTTATTCTGTTAGAGGTTTCTTTGGTGTAAAGATGGGGAACCAGAAAACGAGTCAATTTTCTTCAAATGATATGTCCATTATTTTCGACATAATCACATCAGTGTCAGAGATATCGTACCCGTAAAATGGCTAACGTCCTTTTGGAAATCTGTAGGTTTTGACTAACAAGTCCTTTGACTTCATTTGATTGATGGTAGGAGAGGCAATGTGGATTTTGATGACAGCCTGAGACCATCCAAAGATCTTGAAAGATATCAGTAAGTTATTCAAATATGTGGTACTTGATGTGTGGGGGAAGTTCATTGAGGATCTACGTCTGAAACAACTGAATGGAGAAGAATGCAGGTGTAAATTTTGTTTAGATTACCATTGAAGTTACACATGAAAGGTTACTCTGTTAGAGATTTCATTGGTGTAAGGATGGGGTACCAGAAAACGAGTTAATTTTCTTCAAATGATTTGTTCATTAATTTTGACATAATCCCATTGTCAGAGATATCGTACCCGTAAAAGGCTAAAGTTCTCTTGGAAATCAGTTAGTTTTGACTAAAAATATTATCCTATTCAGCTAGGTTTTGTTCAAAAGCAATTTTTTCGATTTTCTAGGTTTCCACTCTCCCATTGAGCCTAAAAGTCTATCACTTCTTTTGGAGTAGTGGTTTTCATTTGGGAAAACCGGTTCTGGATACCTAAAGGGTAACGACCAAGGTTCATAACAAGGTAGGGTAGAAAACAAAAGATCAACATGGCCACAGTACCCGAAAGGCTTACCTAGCTATAACCCCAGCTCAAATAATAATAATAATCGCCTGATGACTCGGCTTCTATTTAAATTGTTGTAAGAGAAGAAAATATTAGAATATAGCAAATTATAAATAAAGTAGTTTAACGCGTAACATCACCATGAAATAATACACAATGTAAACAAAGAATAACATTAATCGATTAAAATCAACCAATATTTAACTCATACTTCGGAGCTAATCTCGTCCTCGTTCAAAGTAAATACAAGTAAATGGTTTCAAACAGAGAAGCCATGGATATCTTTTTCGTCCTATTTGGACTCATCAGCATGGAGAATAGCTGATAGCATGATACGAGTCATGCAGAGCTTTTCTCCAATAGAACGAAATAGATATCCATGGCTATTTTATTTGATACCATTTCCTTGTTTTTACTTTGAACGACGACGAGATTAGCTCTGAAATGCATGATTCGAGAATGCAGAGCTATTCTCTATTCTGATGAGTCCCAATGGGACGAAAAAGCTATCTATGGTTGCTCTGTTTGAAACAATTTTCCATTATTCCATATTCACTTTGAACGAGGACGAGATTAGCTCCGAAGTATGAGTTTAATATTGGTTGATTTTAATCTATTAATATTATTCTCTGCTCACATTGTGTATTGCAAATTATATTTCAGAATTTTAAGATGATAAAAGGTCAAAACTCGAATCATACAGTTGAAAGAAAATAATTATTTTGTCTTGATACCATAAAAAACCATAAAATTATGGATACAGTAGGTATTGAATTTATTGTAGCAAACTGGATAATTCATATCTAGAAAAACTGTAGGCGATATCGAAATCGGCATATTATTGCTGTAGAAACAAAGTATGAATTTATCTTTCACAAATTGAATGAGAAATTACATGTAGCCTCTGTCATTCCAATTAAGAAAGGAAATTCCAACTGGGCGCCGCACCGAAGAGCTACAAATATAATATCTCAAAAAACAAAGGCTAAGTTATTAGACTCAAGTAAGTGAGAAGCAGAGATATACAATAACGAAGTGATAGTTTCTTAATATTTCGAACCACTTTCCAATGAATTGACAAAAAATCTTTGCGAAATAGGTGATGCTAATAACAATAAATTTTAATAAAAAGCAATTTTAATTAATCCGAGTTTTTGCTGATACGACCATGGGAACCTCATCAAATCCGATTTAACAAGCTCAATGACAAAGGCTAATTTGCCGTTAATTTGCATAGAAACCTCCATGTCGAACCATAGAACAACGAAAAAGTTTCCAACTATAACTATATGGTTAATTTATTAATAAGCTCATACCGACCCGATGCTATCGCCGGTACTGATATTAAATTTGAATAGACTGTATCCTTTTTATCGTTCTGGACGCTTTCCTCCAGTACAGGTATATAAGTTTATTAGATACTTTTGTTTGAACAATGCCTGAACGGGAATGAATTGGAATTGCCAACGATTTAATATAATAGGGTATACGTCTGAATATGTTTTCATTCATGGTGCATATTTGCAATTGAATAATTTATTAGCAATGAAAGAATTCTCACAATGGAGGAGCAGGTACAAGAATTAAATTGAGTGTTTACAATTTTGATGACCGCTGATTCTCAATTAATGCCGTCTGCAGCCTCGAAATTTAATTCAAAGAATTCGTTGGAAATCTTGAGGGTTAACTAGGTTCGAGTAGGATGTAGTGACGCCTTCTTGTAAGGACAACACAAGCAGCAAAAATTATGCCACATTAAATATTCAACCGTGTGGAATGAGTGCTAACATAAGCAATTTGCCAAGTTCTTTACCAAGTAATTATAATTTATTTGATTTCTTGTTATTAGGTCTGGGAGAAGTCGATATAAGCAAGTCCAAAATAGTCCTTCTAGTTAAGTCACATCTGTGCAGAATGATTATGAAAACTTTTCACAAAGAGAATGCTAGAAGATTAGGAATGTGTGAGCAATTACTTGAATATTAGTCTATAAATAAATTGAAAACATTAATTTTTGAGTGATCTTTCTCTTAAACGATTGCTATATCGTTTTGCTAATATCTTCAATTTTCGAATTTTGAGCCAAAAATGGTCTCAATTGATAGGGTTCGACTCCCTGATGTCGAATCCGTGATCAAATTCAATTCTTGACTGGAGATTTTCAGTGTGAGTTCGGTTCCCAAATGCAGCGGTTAAGTTCGTTAACCAGCCAAATCGTACAGGGTGTTCCATAAAATTTTTGTTCCTCTTTATCTGACAAAACGAAACCCTCCGATATGAAATTTTTGCGGACACATGCAAGATGCTCATAATAAGCCTCATGCAACATTTTGTGGCCATAGTGTTAACAGAACCATAGAAAATTCAATTGGAATATTAAGAAGAATCTTTATATTTCCTTAACAAGATATCCGATTCGTGTGATATTTATTTTGCGAACGAAGATTTCAATACTGCAACCGGGTTATACAAAACTCCAATCAGCTTGATTATCGAAATGTCATAATTTTTGTGCAATTTTCAGTTCATTTTTGACATAAACCATCGACTTAATTCAACATCAACAATCTTATTGCCAAATCAAGCTTTGTGAAACCTACTGTGAACCTCCATGCAAAATTTCAAGAATCGAATCATCTGAATTTGATTTCTTTAAATTATTAACTCTTTACTTTTCCATTTCTTGAATAATTTCCAGAATAAAATTCCGATCTAGCTGAGATTTTGCATCCATCACAAGTCTTTCCAAAATTTTGAAGTAATAGCATTATTTCTCTACCAATGAACGAGAGCTCTAAAGCACCTGCTCAGGGCTTCTTTTGAATTGTTGCAGTATTACATTATTATTCCGAAATTCAGGTCAATATAAAGGGAGAAATACACCTAAGAAATTTTGAATGTGAACGAAAATGGTGGCTCAGAGAAAATATCCATTTTCCTCATTACATTTTCGTTGTTTGGTACTTCTGTTGTTTCGTTCTTTCAGATATAATTTGAAAATGACAAATCAGATGAAAAGGAAAAGAGAAATATTTTAGATCATTTTTTGAACAGATGCAAGCATAAAATCACCATACTAATTCGGGGAGGTATGGTCTTTTACTGAAGTATATCGATCTCTAAACACAAAATAAATTTCACTCGAATCGGATATAAATATAAAGATGCGTCTTCCAATATTCCATTTGAATTTTCTATGGTTTTTTTGACACAAAGGTCACAAAATTTTGCATGAAAATTCAGTATATCAGTTTCCATTCACAAAAGAAATTTCACTCGAATCGGATATTCTGTTATGAAAATATACAGATTCCTCTCTTCCCAATTTCAATTGAATTTTCTACATTCTAACATTCAGTTTATCGATCTCCATTCACAAAATAAATTTCACTCGAATCAAATATCTTCTCATGGAAATATGAAGTATACTCTTTTCAACATTCCATTTGAATTTTCTATGGTTCTGTTTACACTATGGCCACAAAATTTTGCATGAGGCTTGTTATGAATATCTTGCATTTGGCCCTTACATTTCGTTTGGATTGGTTTCGTTTTTTCTGGGATAGTGAAGAACAAAAATTTTGAATGACCATATTTTATGGAACACTCTGTACGATTTGGTTGGTTAAAGAACTTAACCGAGCAATTTGGACCCAAACTCATTATGAAAAGTCTCTAGGGCAATCCCTTCGAAAGTTATTGTGCTAGACGGAATTGAATTTGACCACGTATTCCTCACCAGGAAGTCGAACACTTTTGTTTGAGACCATTTTCGGCTCAAAATTAGAAAATTACAGATACTTGGGCAAAACGAAATAGAACTCATTTAAGTAGAACGAGCGCTCAAAAATATTATGCTTGATTGATCTCTTTCGACCTACCAATGCCCACAAGGACGTTTTAGTCCGAGAGCTGGCACGAATTTTAGGGTAGGTATTTGAGGCAAGCTGAAAACTTGTCAGATACCTCTCCTATTATATCCCAACTCGGGATTGCAGACCTGGCTGGCGAGTAGCGGGCTAAATCAACCCCTATATTTTTAAAAATATTTATTTTTTTTTCCCAAAAATATATTTGAGGCAATACGCAATTTGAATATGTTGCAGTGTAATGCTTTATAAATACTAAAAAAAATAAGCCAGATAATTTAATCGGGGTTTTAACATTGCCAGACGCGTGCAAAAATATTTTGCAAAAAATTATAAGAAATGTTTTTGAGGCAGCTTGAAATTTAATGGAGTGTTATTTATAACTTAAAAATAAGATTCCCAAAAAGACAGATCATTTCGGTAGGGCTTCCTATCTGAAAAAAATAAATATTTTTAAAAATGTATGGGTTGATTTAGCCCCGCTACTCACCAGCCAAGTCTGCAATCCCGAGTTGGGATATAATAGGAGAGGTATCTGACAAGTTTTCAGCTTGAATCAAATACCTACCCTAAAATTCGTGCCAGCTCTCCTACTATTTGTGTTTTCGAAATATTGGGTATTTATTGATTCTTGAACAAAATACAGGACGCTTGTACTTTCGAAATATTGGAGATACATTGATTCCTTAACAAACCAAAAGAGGTTTGTGCTTTCTACTTGTTGGAGAAATATAGGTTACTAAACAGACAATCGGATACTCATGAGGAATTCCTCTGAAAGGAGAACTTGAACTCAGTACCATCAGAAATTTCAACTGAAAAAAGCTTTAGGTCATCGAGAACATTCCACGTTGTAGAGATACTCATAACTCAAGAACAGATGGATATACCGCAGTACTGGATGGTGGCAAACTTTCCAGGAAATAAGTTTCCATCAGTCTTCGATAGAAATGGAAATACAGTGTATTTCAATTCTCGAGAAGACATATATATTCAAGTAATTTAACGTTAAAGTGCAGTAAAGCTTCGTGCTGCAGTGCCAACGTTTTTCCTTCTGCTTTATGGCCTGCCTCTTAGAAATTTATGCCTAAAAATGACTTACTGGCGTCTATTGAACAGTACTGTTTATACTACAGGCACGGATGGAGATGCATAAAATGACGTCATGTCATAAACTTTCGTAATAAATTATTTTGATTGGTCTCGGCTGATTGCCAGTAAGGAAGGTTATTGGAAAAAATCGAGGTGGCTGTGTCGGCGATGACAATTGACTTCTAGACGAGTTCGACTTTTCTTCCGTTGAAGACTTCATTGTGCTCTTTGGACTAAGTGTAACGTACATAGATTGGCGGTGGTAAATCATCTTGTGGCTTAACTTAATTACGATTCTATGGTCCGGCGGTAGAAAGATAAAGAAGAAGAAAATCGGTGGCTATGCGTTGAAGTACAAACGGATGCATTTTGCGGTAAATTTGTGATTATTTTCAGTTATTTATAACCTGGGAAGGTGCATGTTTTGATTAGGTATGTGGAATGGAGTTAGTTGGAGCAGTCTGTACGACGTGGACAAGTTTCATCATCGTGGTAATTGTTTTCAGCAATAGAAATTTGGTAATTCATTCAAAACAACATTGAAGGTTTCTTTGATCTATCAAACTGAGTATTCTTATTCCAAAGGTACCCTATATTTTTAAAAAACTTCTTGGTTTAGAGAAAAAACTTCTGTTAGGCTGAAATAACAAGGATTACTAGTAACCCCCACACAATCACTTAATTGTTGATGGATTTGTCGTAGCTACTGATGACCTCTTCGAACCGCAACTATAATATGAAAATGGGTGCTTTTTTCTTGTGAAGGATTTCTCAATAAGATAGATTTTGGAATGAATTGAAACAACCTGCGTGTGAGATACTATAGCTATTATTACAACTAGGGAATATGAATAGTATATTTCTTGTATTGTAATCAATAGTTTTTTTCTGGTCGAAACAATATCGTTCTTGAAATGGCAAAATTAATATTATATTGTAAATTTTTGATTTGATTCGATTTTTAACGTTGTTATGGGCTGTGTTTGTGAGAATCATGGTTGACTTGTTTTATTTTGACGTCTTGTCAGAAATAAAATTATTGAAATAATGTCGAACTACGTCGAAACTCAAGCGGCGAAAGCCGGGAATATTCAATTCCGGCCAAATCTGTAGCTGCCTATAGTAAAGAGAACAAAGGCTTTCAGGAGTGGAAAATAAAAAGTTTGGTGGACGGTAGCAGCAAAAATATTTTACTAGCATATTTTGAAGATTTGGTATGTTGCTCTGATTCTTGTTCTTTTCGATGTGTGATTACCTAATTCATTCGATCTCCTGTTGCAGGATATTCACCAAACACGTTATGGCCAAAATTATCTATGTTAAGATCCATGCTACATTTGAAGGAAAAAACGAATGTCAAATTATTCGATGAACTGGAAGTATTTGTTAAGAACAAAAATAAAGGATCCGTTCTCAAAAAATCAGCAGTGTTGTCCCGGGAGCAGATAAAGAAATTTTTGATAGAAGCTCCAAATGACTATTCTGATGTATAAGGTTGCATATTATACTATTTTTAGTAAAATATGACTTGACGTTTCATATTTCCCTTGGGACATATGACTTGACGTTTCATATATCCCTTGGAAATATGAGTGTGTTGTGACATATGGTAACTAAGGCGATATGGCTCAATATTGATTCGACCAGAAAAAAAAACATTAATTATAGATCCAGAACTTTTAAAATGATACTTTTGATATGTCGATAAATTAAAGAAGTAGCAAATTCGTTCGAAGATTTTTTCAATCCTTTATTCCACATATCTTCAGGAAGTTTCAAACAAGTTTTTGCATCGTTTGTAGGCAGCTTTATATGTAGTTTGATCCTGATGGGTTTTCTAGTTTTGAAAATATTCGAAAAATGAAATAGTTGATATGTATATCTGGTGAATAATTTCACCACTTTGGTCTATTAACTAACTTTACCGGGATACGTCGGCCACAAAAGTAGTCCCTATGTTATCCCACCACAATGTTGAAGTATGCAGATTCTCTATTTAAGACGTTCTTACGAAATTTCGTACCAGTCTTTTATATCGTTATTAATAGTTCTGAAGATGTTCGGAAAAAATCAGTGTTCTTCACTGTGCACTCGACTTTTCAACTTGCACATTTCAATTATTATGAATACATTTCGTGCAACATAACTAATTTGAAAATTAAAAAATGGCAAGTGAAAAGTTGCAAAGCACGAGTAGTTTGGTCAATAGGCCCCTGGTTTAATTAGTTTCCGAAAATGCCAAATCTAACACGCCCTGTATGAATAGTTCGCTGTTCAGATTCTGAGGCGTGAAATAATGATAAACATAGCGTTGATCGCCTCACAGTTCCATCGAACGAGTTATGCCTACCTAAACTTTATGTACTATAGAAATGACATTTATCGGTGTAACGGTCGCATGTACCGAACTTCTGATGACATTTTTAAAGGTTATTCGGCGTGTACGGAATGATTAAGCAGTAATTTGAAATTGGAAACGAGTATCGCTTGCTTCTAGCCGAAAATAATCGAGCTTAGATGCAGAGAATCTGATCGCCGATAAAGATAATGCCATGAAATTAGTAAATCGATTTCGAGGCTGTTGTGTTTTTTGAGTTGACGCCGCGGATCGTGATACTTCGGAGTTAGGGGAAGTATGCCTATGATGGCATCCTGCTTATGATGGCACACTTCAAAGAAGTCTGTTAACATCAACTGAACAAACTCATATACCGATTTGGAAATTCACATCGAGAACATACGATATACAAGGCATCAGACAGAGAATTCTTCCCTACAGTTGCACAGATGAATAGGCGAGATAATCAAGTGCGATAACTGAATGAATTCAACTGTCTTAGGGCCACCTTACACGGTCAATAATATTGAAGCAATAACGAATATTGATCAATATACTGAACGTATAAGGAGTGCATTGAAACAATAAATAGAATAAAATGTATTGCCGTCAATAATATTGCTTCAATAATATTGACCGTGTAAGCCAGGTTTTACTGCGATAATCTAGTCTCGTCTCTCTCTTATCGCAGTATGGTAGGGAACCCGAACTACACGTATAGAATTTTTAATTTGTCAGGCTGCCCGTAATACTCGATTCAAGTATTTACTGTTGCCTACCATACTAAAGAATTACGCTCCTCTAAACGATAAGAGAGAGACAAGACTAGAATAAAGAAGTAAGACAACTGAACTCAGTGTGTTACAGCAAGTGATTGTCTCGACTATTCATCTGGGCAACTGGACCGAAGAATTCTCTGTCTGATGCATTGTATATCGTATGTTTCAGATGTGAATTTCCAAACCTGTATACTGAGTTTGTACGCCAAATGGCATTTACGCTTGATATACGTAGTTACACCTTGAATACGTGGCAATTGTGACTGTTATAAGAGTTCAATCATTTCAGTAAGTGTTGATGTATGATAGTTATTTCATTATTTTTCATTTTATTTGGATATTCAAAAAATCTGTGTAAAAAATGATTATACTTTCCTTTAATCACTCTAAACAATGCTTTAAGTTTGGAAGTTTTAGGTTTTTTCGTCTTTTTAGTACTTTTTTCGATTTGTTGAAAAATATATGTTACTTATGCTAATGATGGCATACCCAGAGTGTTCCTATGATAACATAGGGTGCCATCATAGGAAAAAGAATCAAGATCAAGAGACGATTTCCCCAAAGCCTGGTACTTCGCTAGAAATATTAGAGGTATCCGAAAATAATGAAAATGGTTTCAAGTGAAGTATCAAGATCATTGAAATTCATTCAAGAACTCTCACCACTGCCAACTGCCGTTGCGGAATCAACAGTGAACAGAGAAGAAAACGAGGAGAAGTTGGAATCTCAATACAACCCCTGACATAAAAGAAAAGAAGTGGGAGAAAAAGAGAAGACAAAGAAAGAGAGAGAGAAGCTAGCTAGAAAGGTCAAAAGACAGATTAAGTTCGTAGAAGAAAATGAGGAAAATGAAGAAAGACATTATGATGATGATTCAGATGCCGCTTGTCTTTATTGTTATAAGCTGTTGTCCATGTCTCGACCAAGGAAGAATTGGTTGTGTTGCCAGAAATGCGCCAGCTGGTGCCATGCCGAGTGAATTGTGCGTATAAAAATTATATTGTTATATTTTGACGATGCCAAGAATGTAAATTTAGTTTCTATACACTTATATTTTAATTTTCATGAAAAAGGACTGCTATTTTCTTCAATAAAACATTCAATAAATAATATCATTTTATTTTAAGTCATATGCCATCAAAGGACATACGTGATCTTATGATGGCACCGTGGCCAAATTTTAAAAAGTGCTATAATCCAAATTTTTAAAAATTTATATTGAAACTATATATAAGAATGCATACTACATACGAGTAGCAGTAAATCTGTACATTCGATGACATAGAAAAATATTCCTTCAATGAAATATGTAAATAATTCGTTAAGGGTGCCAACATGGGCACACTTCTCCTAATTGATGGATTGCTGAATATTTTTATTATATTTCGAAGCAGAAATGAAGTGTTTAGATAAATCCGTTGAATGAATGAAATAAGATATTCTTTGCAGTTAACCTTTATCGGTTTGTGGTAGTTTTTAGGGAGTATCATTTCTTCACTACATAGTATAAAACAAAGTCGCTCTCTGTCCCTATGTCCCTTTGTATGCTTAAATCTTTGAAACTAAGCAAGGGATTTTGATGCGTTTTTTAATAGATAGAGTGATTCAAGAGGAAGGTTTATATGTATAATAACATCCATTAAATAGTGGAGAAGCACTGTTATTTTTGAGGTTTCTAATGTGATGTCATACTGTGCAAAGCCGGGGCGGGTCGCTAGTTTTCTATAAGATTGTTAGAAATTCGGATGACTTGTTTACGATACAACTTGCAGGCATTCTAGTAAACCACCTAGTTTTACCCGAAAGACTATAACTAACCCAAAAAAAAATAACTTGAAGTAATCGGATAAAAGGAAAATGTGTATTTCGAGCACGCCCCGTATTCTGAGCAAGTGATCTTTCAAAGCGTATACGAACTTCATTGGGCGAGTCCCTCTTTACCTGTAGAAAACACAGCGCGCAATGAAGTTCGTATTCGCCTTGAAAGATCAATTGTCGAGAGTAACGGACCAGGTCGATTTTCAAAAGGGATAATAAGCTGGGTATCTGTTATTCACCCAATTCTTTCCTATTTGAAAGTCGGTGTCAATGTTCTGGGAGCTTATTCTAGGCTTCAAAATAAGTAAAAAGTTTCAAATAAACATGGGTCTGCAATCGATCAATTTGAAGCTTTCAAAATATCAACCAAGGCAACCAAATACGTAACAGTTAATAATTGTTTTATTTTTTACTTTTAGTGTTTAACAGACAGTGTTTCATATGACCGCCATCCATTATTTTTCAAGAACTAATCGTCTAAAAACCTGACTGATCGTCACTTGACGACAAAGTTGATGATAGATGTAAACCTGTGAATAGAGGCTTCAGAACCACTTGTCACGGCCTTACATGGAAATTATATCACTCGCCTCAGAATAATAATGAGGCATATTGAATCTCGTTTTCGGAAAAATAAATTTTTCTCGACATCAAAGTGAAAGAAAATAATCAACTCGAACTGAATGCAAAGTACTCAATAAAAGTAAGTGAATGTCATATGGAAAGCAAATGTTTGATACACACTGTGATCGTTTTGAAGAAAATAATATAAGTAATAATAAATTTTTGAATCGAAAAAAGTTAAAGTTTATGTAATAAATCAGAACGAAAACCTTTCAGCAAAATATAGTTTAAGCCACTAGATTCCTATCAAAAAGTGTTGTCATAATGTTTTAGTATAATATCTCGACCAAAGTTGAAAACGCCTGACTATCAATTTTGGCATATTATAATTATAAAGGCGGGTTCACACGGGGTAGTGAACACGACTGAAGTGAATACGACTGAAGCGGGCGTGCTCACTCCAACAAAATGGAGATTTCACGACCCCCCTTTTCAAAGGCGTGCAGTGTGTGCACTACCATCACCCTCTCTACCGTTAGTTCACACTTGGTAGTGATCTCGACCGACTGACCGGGGGTCGTACTCTCGCCCGATTCACGACCCCGTGTGAACCCGCCTTTACTCAAAAATAAAAGAGAAAAGCAATGCGTTAGACGGCATAATGAGTTTCTCGAAAAACCGCAATTCCTATAAATAGTCCCCCCTGAAAATTCTTATGAAGAAATAAACAGTAGGATAAGGTTGTCATCGAGAAATTCAAATTCGGATATTGAAAATAAGGATCTTTTTATTTCTATAATTAGATATCTGATTCAGGTGAAATTCATTCTTCGAATGAAGATTGATATACTGAATGTTCATGAAAACTTTCAAGAGCATCGCATCATCTAAACGATACAATTGAATTTTTTTAAATATGAATTCTTTGAATAATTTCCGGAATATACTTACGATCGTGCTGAGATTCTGAATTTATATATTTAGTATCAATCTCAATTACTATACAAACATTTTTGAGGTAATACCCTTATTGCTCCAAAAATGAACGAGCGTTCAGAAGCGCCTGCTCAGGGATTTTCTTTTTTCGATTCACCGGGATCGAAATCTGAGTAGTTCAGATTGTCTCTAGTCTACAAGTTTCAATGGTTGATTCCTTGCAACGAACTCAAGGGACTGTACTAACCAATGTCACCTGTAATAACCCCAAACAATAAATTTCTCAAATTCATTAATGTCAATCTGACTACCAATAAAAAACGGAACCCATTTCAAACCTAATCATAAGAAATTTATAGGTTCTCCCACAACTCCATAAATATTTCGAACTGTTGCTGAATCAAAAGCAGCTGTAATTATAATAGGAGGTATGAACTACATGTACGTGACACTGAGATCATATAATAAAATACACTTGTATGGTCGGTATGACAAAGGAAAGTCTTTCAAGGTATGTATTTTAATTTTACGAGATATAATAATTTTATTCTCAGAGGGAGATTAATGTCCACGGATACTGTGAGGAGAGAATTCAAGAAAGGGAATAGGTATTTTCCTAACAAGTGCGGAAAGTGATACTTTGCCGCACGTGACTCCCGTTGTCCGAACGAAGCGAAACAGAGTTCCGGCAAGCAGTCAGGGTGGGAAAGACCCTTTACGCACATAAGCATTCAAAAAGCACATTGAGCTAGAGACTAGAATATCTCAGATATGAATTGAAACTACCGATTGTTTGTTTTTGAATACTAATAATTTGATATTTTTCTTAGTGACGAAATGACTCGAAATTTTTAGAAGATGTGTTGGAATATTCTGGCTAATGGTCCAAATCATTCAAACGTTTTTCGACTTCTTCTACATATTTAGCTGCTCAAAAACCATTCGAAGACTTGTACAGAATTTCGTGAAGGTTCCTAAACATAAAAATTCGATACTCCAGAAACTGTTGCTGAAATTTAGACTGCATACATACATGGAGTGGAAGATAACCACATGGAACTAGAGGCATATCGGATATATTGATGGAATCTCAAGGTAAAGTATAAATGTGACTGTGATTTGTAACCCATAGGTCATGTTATGACCTATCGGTAATACGAGATGCTCGTATGAAACCACTCCCATTATAAGTTAGGAGCAGAAGTTTTGATGATGTTTATGATTTTAAAGAATTTGCAGCACAAAAATTTGAGATGAACAAAATATCATGGCGTAAGGTTTGTTGGATTCGTTATCTTCAATCGGAAATTACAAAGGTGTTTTGAAATATAAATTCTGAGCAAAACTCCAAGGGATAAACTGCATGAAAAAATTGCGCGGCCGACCAAAAACAGTGGAATTAAAGAAATCATACGAATGCGACAATCCCAAATTTTCATCACAGTTTTTACAAGTCGCTAAAAGTTAGTAGTGATATTAGGGATAGATTACAAGAAAATACTGTCTCAAATGAAAATTAAATCATTTTATTTCATATTCAAGCGCACTCAAACATGTAAATTTAGTTCCTACTGTACTTGCAGAATTTTTTCAGAAAACCTTTTCGGTTTATATAGTTCATTTTGCAAAGATTTAAAAGAGTTAAAAGTAAAAGTTGTGACAGTTGTGTCTTTAGGTGTTTTTATTGTACTTTGAGTGATTTTGAAGAAAATTATACAATGCCAAAACCACTAATGTGACATTTTGGAAGGAGGGTGCTAATAAACAGAAAAATGATAAGCAGGTCATAAACTGTTAAAGCAGATCCTACATCTGCCAAGAAATTAAATTATTCCGACAAAAATCTGAATTTTCACAGTGCACTGAAACCTCAATATCTCCAAATCACGATTTTTTACATTCATGGTTTTGGCATTGGACCGACGATATGTATAGTAACTCTTTACTATCGCGTGATTTTTTTTGTTTCTGATGTATTATTTTTCATCGTTGACATCGACCAACTCATGCCAACATACAACTCAGAAGCTTATGCATGCTGGTTCATATTGAAAAAAAAACACACTTTGAAAGTTAGTTTCGATATATTGATTCCTGAATTCCACTTTCCTTTTTATGGAAAGCACTGGTGTAAAAATGATTCTCAATTTTCTATAATAATCGTTTCTCCAGAAAATAAAATTAGGTTAGATAGAGATGTTACCAAAACGATAGGTAATGCCCCAAAAAGATAGAAAGTGTGGTTTCATTTTGTTCCAGAAATGATGTAAGTGGAAACTTATAACCAAATTTACAGTCGGAAGCTCTGAATATAGCGTAAGTTCATTCTTATCTCTTTTGGATAAATCGAATTATAGGATACTGTTTGAGTATGAGGCATATTTCTCCTCCACCTTTAAATTCTGTTTCTGACGTATTATTTTATCAAATGCAATTTCAAAATAAGATGAGAGGACCATAGACAAACTAAAAAATAGATGAGCCACTCGTATATTCGCGCCATCTGTCGGAGGAGGAGACTTATACTCGAAAAAATTATTTTCAATTTGATAGTTAGATGTCGTTGTCATTCATGGAAATCCTATCGAGAAAATAGTAAGTATTAAATCACAACTGACACAAAGAAGTGGTTTGACAACCATCTTTTTGAAATATAATAAATTTCGATATGCCTGCAAGAGTGAAGACGTGCTGTGTTATTGGATGTGAAAATCGAATGCAAGAAGGTAGTTATAAAATTTATATGTATATTCTGTTACCTATAAGAATTAAGATACTCGTAGTTTTCAAGAAGTTTTTCATGTATTGAATAAGTTTAATCGGTAAATACTCATATTTTGTATTATTGAATTCATATTGTTAGTTTTTTGAAAATGTTTATTATTAGTTTATTGATTAGTTTTATGAAATGAATCTGTATTTTTCAATTGGTGTACCTATTTCAGTTAATAAATTTTATTCTATCCAGAATTGATTATTGATCCTCATTTTCTGATTCCAAAAGAAAATCAGCGAAAGTTCGTTGCAGGTATTATTTTCATGAAAATAAATTCCTCACTCACGATAACTTGCACGAATCCATTTCTGATTTCCTTTTGGAAATTGAATTTCAAAAGACTTTTTGCCTCTTGTATATGGGTGTACCTACCTATTCAAAAGGTGCACTACAGATTCTTTTGAGGCAACTTTACAATACAGATTCCTTTTTCAATTGAGCTTTTTTCACGAATTAGTAATGTTGTACAAACAGATGGCGTTGAAGCTTGTTCTACTAGTGGTCTCATCTATTCTCCCGTTTAGTTAGTCTATGGAGAGGACGACAATTATATTGTGTTCGATATCGATGCGAAACATTTTGTGAAGCTATATTTCGAAAAAATATATCTGCAGTATGCAATTTGGTACTTCACCAACACCACCGGTAACTCGTTCATCCAGTTTTATTTATTCCTTCCGATTGTTTTGCATTTGTCACTCAACACCGTGAGTTTATGCAGGAACATAAACTCGAGAGTCATTCAATAAAACGCATGATAAAAACCGTAGACTATTATGGCTTCAAGCAGGGAACTAGTCAGGTCTGACCCTATAGATCGTTTTTAATTACATAAAAACATTGATGGATATGTGGCTGCCATAACATAGCTTGCAATGAATGTTCGCGTTTTTGCTACACCCACGCATGGCGTTATGGTGTGCAGAGTCGGATATATCATTAGAATTACGATTCTATAAAATTTCCACCTGAGTGTTCGATTTAGCGTGGCGAATCGGATCCGACGATAAGTCGATGCAATTCTGTGGTCTGCCTTGTTCAATCAACGTGTGGACGACTTGGATAACTAAGCAATTAAGCAACGCAAAACGTGAGCTTGAATAAAGTGGTTCCATTTGATAATTTGACTTCCTAGAGTCCCAGACCATTGTTCATATTGTTGGATTTCGTTTTGATTCATTTTCATTTCAAATCATTATTTGCTGGATTATGCTGCTCCTATGCTTAGATAAGCATTGTTGTTTTTTTTTGTGTTTTGTCTGTGCCTTACTCTGAATTATTCGTGATTCTAAAAAATTTCGAGTCCGAACATTTCAGATTTAGGGAAGTATGCCTATGATGGCATCCTGCTTATGATGGCACACTTCAAGGAGGTCTGTTAACATCAACTGAACAAACTATATTTACTGAGTTTGTAAGCCAGATGGCATTTACGCTTGTTATAACGTAGTAACACCTTGAATAAGTGGCAATTTGTTGACTTTTATAAGAGTTCAATCATTTCGGTAGGTGTTGATGTATGATAGTTATTTCATTCTTTTTCGTTTTATTTGGATATTCAAAAAATCTGTTCAAAAATGATTTTACTTTCCTTTAATCACTCTATAGCAATGCTTAAGTGTGAAAGTTTTAGTTTTTTTTTCTTTTTGTGTTTAGTTATTTTTTTTTGCTTTGTTGAAAATATATGTTACTTCTGCTTATGATGCATGGCATAGCCAACGTGTTCCTATGATAGCATAGGGTGCCATCATAGAAAAAAGATCAGATCAAGAGACAATTCCTTTAAAGCGTGGTACTTCGCAAGAAATATTAGAGGTATCCGAAAATAATGAAAATGGTTTCGAGTTAAGTATCGAGATCATTGAAAATCATACAAGATTTCTCACCACTGCCAACTGCTGCCGTTGTAAATCAAAAGTGAACAGAGGAAGAAACGAGGAAAAGTTGGATTCCTCAATACAACCACTGACATAAAAAGAAAAGAAGTTGGAAGAAGAAGAGAAGACAAAAAGAGAGAGAAGCTAGCTGAAAGGTCAAAAGACAGATTAAGTTTCGTAGAAGAAAGTGAGGAAAACGAAGAAAGACATTATGACTATGATTCAGATGCTGCTTGTCTTTATTGCTATAAAGTGTGTCTATGTCTAGACCCAAGGAGAATTGGTTGCGTTGCCATAAATGCGCCAGCTGGTGCCATGCCGAGTGTGCTAGTGCAAATCATATTCGTATGTGAATTGAGCGATAAAAATTATATTTTTATATTTTGACGATACCAAAGAATGTAAATTTAGTTTCTTAACACTTATATTTTCATTTTCATAAAATAGGAACTGCTATTTTCTTCAATAAAACATTTCAATAATAATATCATTTTATTTTCAGTTATAAGCCATCAAAGGACATACGTGATCTTATGATGGCACCCGTGGCCAAATTTTAAAAAGTGCTATAATCCAAATTTTTGAAAATTTATATTGAAACTATGTTATAAAAATGCATACTACATCTAGTAGCAGTAAATCTGTACAATCGATGACATGGAAAAATATTCCTTTAATGAAATATGTGAATAATTCGTTAAGGGTGCTAAACATGGCCACTTCCCCTATGGTGGTATTCTGCTTTTCGTCTGTAAGTTACGATACTGTATAGTACGATTGATCTGTACTGTCGACTTACAGATTCGTAAATAATGCAGTTCTGGCATGGTTCCTGTAACTTTCTTATTTAAAGTGTCACTTTTGCACTACTCATCTAAAAACATAACCTTCAATCGTAAGATTTAATCATGGAACTTTATGAGTAAATGGTTGTGATTGAATTTGAAAATACATTTATCTGAATGTAGTTTGCGTCTGTTTCATCCATCTAATGAAATCAAAACAGGAAGGAAAAAAATTTCTTGGTTAAAATTGCTGTAAAGCATTTATTAAGTTTATATTACACTGGTTCTTCAATCTGGGCATTCGGCAATTCTTTAATCTGAACATTTTCTGACAATCCAGCATTTCAAATGAATTCATTTGATCACATTCCATTCCATTCGATAATTTGACTTCTGTTATCATTGTTCATATTGGAATTTCTTATTGAATCGTTTTCATTTCAAATCATTATTTGCTGGATTATGTTGCTCCAATGCTAAGCTAAGATTTGTTGATTTTTTGTATTGTGTGTATACCGGGTGGTTTCAGAGATGCAGCTTTTTTTGACAGAAGGCATCGAGATATTAAAATATGAAATATTTATCTGCTTCGGGAAATCAACCTCCAAATTACTCGTGATCCAAAAAAATTCTGAGTCCGAACCTACACACGTAGGTCAGCTATAAACACAGAACACTTGTGTTTATAAAGCAATTAGTTGAATCATGTTCGTAGGATTTCAGTATTCTTCAATCGTCATAGCAAACGTCTGCATGTTCATTCAAATTGTAAACTTGGTGATATGATTTCCATTAAAAACAACACTCAAATTCGCAGAACTTCAGAACCTGCAGTCTCGAATACAGTTCACAATATATTATTTGGGTAGGTATTGATTCCTAAAGTGTTTTCCATTTTTATATTTTTTTTGAGCAGCAAATGTTGAAATGCTCTAGTTTTATGAGTTTTTCCTCCTGCCACAAAATTTTAACTTTAAAAACACCATCTTTATTTCACCATTTAGCACTGATTCGTTCGGGAAAGATCTACTTTAACCAAAGTTGCACTTAAGTTGACTTATCCCGACCATTTGATAGAGTTGATCAAACTTTTCGGCTATCTTATCATCTTTCATGCAATCCCACTTAAGGATATGTTTCAATTAAAAAATTGGAATTTGAAGGACTAAAAATTTCTTCACTTTTACGTTCTGTAGTATTGAATAACTGAATTACCTAATGTTTCATACAGTTTGCATAGAACTTTGTTGGTCTCATCCTCCACCAAGTTCATTTTCACAATTTCTTGTTGCCATATTATTATGTTTCTTCTGGAATATTGTGCATTTGAGAAAGCAATGAAGTAGAGAGATGCTTTCAAAAGAAATGGATGGAGGTCAACCACTTCCTGATGGTAAAAACATCCAGGGAGATACTGAAGTATGATTCTTTTGACCAGAGTTCAATCGTGTAAAAGAATTTCGGAACGAAGTGAAAGAACCCATCAAAATGAATATTCATCTCCAGTGTGCCGCGGTCTTTCTAAATGAAGATCAACATTGTATCACGGAGGATGCTTGGAGAAGAGACGAAGAAAACGGCTCTGCTAGCGGCATATTAAAAAACACTTTAACAGTTAAACGGTTCAGGCGAGACCCAAATTGAGAGGAATCGAATGACAAACTTTACACCCTGCAATCATTGTTCGAGTGTGTGCGGTGATATATGGGCAGGAGGCAGGCCAGTCGGGCCTTAATAACAGAGCGGCACGCTGATGATAATGATAATACGTCTCAGGCTGGTGTTGGTATAGCGAGATGGGCCTCGAGAGAGCGAGCCAGGCCTGGGGCCCCATAGAACGGAACGCTAATATGTGTCAATTGACCCCGTGGATATTTCCTCTAATAAATATGTTATCCCCTTTTATTATTCATTTACGAGGCTCTTATGGCCTGCCCGAAACCGAACATTAAGGAAGGAAAATTACCGGTTGACAAAATGATACGGAAGAATATGGAAAATTCTTGATAGGTGGTATCCAGAAATAGAAACGGACGATGCCATGGTGATGAAGTCATGATCGTGACAACGTTCGATTTGGCTTTCTCAGAATTTTCGATTTCGAACCCGTTGGTTCGACTCATTTATTATGTTATTTGAATTATTGTTCTGTTGGGAATTTCGTTTCTCTAATCACAGTCTGCCAGATCGTTGGACTGTAAACATAGATATTTATTGTCGTTGGTTGAATCAAGAGTCAATGAAGTACCTATCAGTTTATTCAAAGTCTGGGTAAAGGGTGGAGTTTGATCTCTCTTCCAGGAAAATAACTTCAAGTCATTCATGATTGATTCTAATGATAGATGACAATATACCGCATTATTATGTTACGAATGTTCGAGCTGGCATACACCAGCCATTTCGAGGAATCTCTTCATAAAAGTAATTCAAAAACGCAGACAGTTCATCGATGAATTGGATAATAGAAGTACACAATTTTAAAAGCTTCAGATTTTTTCCGAAGAATCTTGGTTCTTCACTTTCACTTGCTCACCTTTTGGATACTTCGTCAAATGAATGTGTTATCCTCTTTTATTATTCATTTACGAGGCTCTTATGGCCAGCCCGAAACCGAACATTAAGGAAGGAAAATTATCGGTTGACAAAATGATACAAAAGAATATGGAAAATTCTTCGATTTGGCTTTCTCAGAATTTTTGATTTCGAACCCGTTGGTTCAACTCATTCATTATGTATTGTTGTTCTGTTGAGAATTCTCAGGTGATTTGGTTTCTTTGATCACAGTTTGCCAGATCTTTGGACTGTAAACATAGATATTTACTGTGGTTAGTTTAATCAAGAGTGAATGAAGTACCTACCTACCAGTTCATTCAAAGTCTGGATAAAGGGTGAAGTTTGATCTTTCTTCCAGGAAAATAACTTCAAGTCGTTCATGATTGATACTAATAAGGGATGACAAAATACAGCATTATTATGTTACAAAAGTTCAAGCGTGCATACACCAGCGATTTCGAGGAATCTCCTCATGAAAGTAATTCAAAAATGCAGAGAGTTCATCGATAGATTGGATATTAGAAGTTAACAATTTTAAGAGCTTCAGATTTTTCTGAAGAATCCTGGTTCTTCACTTTCACTTGCTCACTTTTTGGAAACTTCCTCAAAGGAATGTGTTATACTCTTTTATTATTCATTTACGAGGCTTTTATGGCCTGCCCGAAACCAAACATTAAGGAAGGAAAATTACCCGTTGACAAAATGATACGGAAAAATATGGAAAATTCTTGATAGGTGGTATCCAGGAATAGAAACCATGGTGATGAAGTCATGATCGTGACAACGTTCGATTAGGCTTTCTCAGAATTTTCGATTTCGAACCCGTTGGTTCAACTCATTTATTATGTTATTTGAATTATTGTTCTGTTGGGAATTTCGTTTCTCTAATCACAGTCTGCCAGATCGTTGGACTGTAAACATATTTATTGTCGTTGGTTGAATCAAGAGTCAATGAAGTACCTATATCAGTTTATTCAAAGTCTGGGTAAAGGGTGGAGTTTGATCTCTCTTCCAGGAAAATAACTTCAAGTCATTCATGATTGACTCTAATGATAGATAACAATATACCGCATTATTATGTTAGGAAAGTTCAACCTGGCATACACCAGCGATTTCGAGGAATCTCCTCATGAAAGTAATTCAAAAACGCAGACAGTTCATCGATAAATTGGATAATAGAAGTAAACAATTTTAAGAGCTTCAGATTTTTGTGAAGAATTCTGGTTCTTCACTTTCACTTGCTCATTTTTTGGAAACTTCCTCAAAGGAATGTGTTATACTCTTTTATTATTCATTTACGAGGCTCTTATGGCCTGCCCGAAACCGAACATTAAGGAAGGAAAATTACCGGTTGACAAAATGATACGGAAGAATATGGAAAATTCTTGATAGGTGGTATCCAGAAATAGAAACGGACGATGCCATGGTGATGAAGTCATGATCGTGACAACGTTCGATTTTGCTTTCTCAGAAATTTCGATTTCGAACCCGTTGGTTCGAATCATTCATTATGTTATTTGAATGGTTGGTCTGTAAAAAATTCTCAGGTGATTTGGTTTCTTTAATCACAGTCTGCCAGATTGTTGGACTGTAAACATAGAGATTTATTGTCGTTGGTTGAATCAAGAGTGAATGAAGTACCTACCTACCATCTTATTCAAAGTCTGTATAAAGGGTGGAGTTTAATCTTTTTTCCAGGAAAATAACTTAAAGTCGTTCATGATTGATACTTATAATGGATGACAATATACCGTATTCTTATGTTACGAAAGTTCAAACTTGCATACATCAGAGATTTCGAGGAATTTCCTCATAAAAGTAATTAAAAAATGCAGACAGTTCATCGATGAATTGGATATTAGAAGTAAACAATTTTAAAAGCTTCAGATTTTTCTGACGAATTCTGGTTCTTCACTTTCACTTGCTCACTTTTTGGATACTTCGTCAAATGAATGTGTTATCCTCTTTTATTATTCTTTTACGAGGCTCTTATGGCCTGCCCGAAACCGAAGATTAAGGAAGGAAAATTACCGGTTGATAAAATGATGCGGAAGAATATGGAAAATTCTTGATAGGTGGTATCCAGAAATTGAAACGGACGATACCATGGTCATCATCGTGACAACGTTCGATTTGGCTCAGAAATTTCGATATTGAACCCGTTGGTTCAACTCATTCATTATGTAATTTGAATTGTTGTTCTGTTGAGAATTTTCTTTAATCTCAGTCTGCCAGATCGTTGGACTAAAAACATAGATGTTCACTGCCGTTGGTTGAAATAAAAATAGGGGTCAATGAGTTATTTGATCTTTTTTCCAGGAAAATAATTTGAAATAATTCAATATTAATACTAAAAATTGATAATTAAATATACTATAATATTATGTTAGGATAGTTCAGGCAAACATATTACTTATTTTGAAGAATCTTCGGAGGAAAGTGATTCTATTGATTCAGAGTTCTCGATATACTCAAAGAATTTACTAATTAAAAAGTCGAAGAAAACATTTCTCATAACTTCAGTTTTCTTTCTGCTAGATTAAAAATAAAAGTTTATCATTGATTCTGCATACACACGAAATTGGTGCAAGCTCCGATATTACAAGAAGTTTCTGGTAAATTAAAAACAGCTACTAATCTCCTTGTAAGTCTGTAACTGTAATTTGAGGCACAAATGTGACACTTACGTATAATACTCAGAATCACTTCCTCCTGGTTTTCTTCTTCTGTTGTTTTGTCTTTTCAAAAGCAAATAAAATTTTCTGTCGATAGAAAAACCTGTGATATGAATATTTCAGCTTATTTTTCGGAAAAATCATATCGCCCAAACACTACCCTTACGGAGAGACATGGGTTTTCACTAAGTTTTTCTTCTATTCTTTCGTATCATATGTGAATATTTATGGCGTTCTGTTCACATATTTTTGTGCTAATACTGTGTAATACACATGCTATATTTTTTGATATACAGAAAATTCTGTAAGCCATATCTCGACAAAAATAGACCTAGAAATTATATTAATAATGATCCTTCATTCTCTACAGATTATGAACTATGAACAGGAACTCGTAGATAAATCATTAAATATTTAAAATAACGAGGTAATTAACGTAAGTTGAATCTTGTATGTTTATTCAAAAATTAGTGCTCAAAAATCACGATATAAATTCATATATGTCAAATGAAGGAACCTTCGTTTCGCATTACTCAGTAATTTCTGACAGACTAACAGCACAAACACTAATTTGTGTTATCCTTGTTGGAGAAAAACAAATAATAAATATTCATATTTCATAAAAACGTGTGAAAATAGACGAAATATCTCAACACATAACATAACATGCGATGTTTTCATGGAAAAATTTGAAACGAGTATTTATGTAAAGTATAAATAAAAAAACCCTAGTAATTAATTTTTAACATAATATTTCTCCATACCAACGCTGCCAGTTATGGTACTCTTTTAGAGCATGTACATATAATTAATGTATCGGATGTCCCGAATTCGTTGTCTAGTGAGGGAATCTCAGAAACCCTTGGAGCTAGAAGGAAATGAATGGCACATTTTCGGGCTCAATTTTTGAGAGATTTAATTTGGTGAAGACCGCCACCTTGTAAGTTCAACCATTTTCGAGCTATTAGCGGAAATTGTAAAATGGCGTGAAATTAAAAGTTCTCATAACTTCTTTATTACTGGCGCTATGAATATGAAACGAAAACTTTATACAGGCACTTTTTTCGTAGAATTCTTTGATGTAATCAATTTTTTCTTATCGCGTTTTTTTTTTTGAAGTTTGAAGCATTTGAATCACAGATGGAACCGTCTTTTTTTTCCCTTTTCAGAAATATATAACTTAATATATAAATTTCTTATTAAACTGTAAAAAACATCAAAAGTTTCATTTTCACCCGAAAAATCAAATGGTTGTCTAAATATGATGATAATCCTGTGGTCACATTTAAAGAACAAAATTTATAAATTTGAAAATGAATCAATAATATTGATGATTAATACAGAAAATGCACTAAGAAGTGTATCCAGGATACACGTCCAAAATGCTATCCGCAATGTCAGAAGAAGGTATGAGCTTTGCATTGACCAAAATGGACTTCACTTCGCACAATATTTATGAAAAATTGTTATCTGTTCTTATCTATTAATCATTTGATGTTCACAGATTATCATATTTAGACCACCATTTGATTTTTCGTGTGAAAATAAAACTTTTGATGTTTTTTACAGTTCAATAAGAAATTTATATATTAAGTTATATTTTTGGAAAGGGAAAAAAAAGACGGTTCCATCTGTTATTCAAATGCTTATGGCCCACATTTAAAAAAACAAAAGTTTGTATTACTTATAACTTCGAAAAAAAACGCAATAAAAAAATTTGATTACATCAATGAATTCTACGAAAAGAAGTGCCTGTATAATGTTTCATGTTCATAGCGCCAGTAATAAAGAAGTTATGAGAACTTTTCATTTCACGCCATTTTCCAATTTTCGCTAATATCTCGAAAACGCTTGAACTTACAAGGTAACGGTTTTCACCAAATTGAATCTCTCAAAAATCGAGCCCGAAAATGTGCCATTCATTTCCTTCTAGCTCCAAGGGTTTCTGAGATCCCCTCACTAGACAACGAATTCGGGACACCCGATACAAGCTCTGAAAGAGTACCATAACTGGCATTTTTCAGAAAAGCGGTCTTCTGATCAATGTTGTATTCATAACACAAACTGTTATCTGCTTCTGATTTCTGACTTCACCTCATAGCGTTCAGTGCTGTAGACGTTGTTCAGATTATTGAACGAGTATACCTTGGTCTTTGCTGTGGACATTTTTTGTCATATTTAAATAATGAAGGATTCAAAATATAGAAAACGCTAATAAGTGTGCAAGTCCTAGTAACTTTTCCGAGTTAACCTCACGTACCTACTAACAGAACAAATATAAAAAATGTAAAAAAGCCCTGAGCTTTCGAGCACTCGTTCTTTGGTGGATCAATAAAATATTACCTCAAATTTGCGATTTGAGATCCATACCAAATATATAAATGCAGAAACTCGGCACAATCGGAATTATGTTCTATGAATTATTCAGAAAATGAGATATGTAAAAAATAAATAATTAAAAAAATTAAATGCTATGGTTGTAATGATGCGATCCTCTTGAAATTTCGCACGTACATTCAGTATATCAGTCCTGATTCACAAAATAAATTTCATTTGAATCGAATATACTGTTATGTAAATAAAAAGATTCTTTCTTTCAATATTTGACTACGGCTTCAAATTTCTGCATAAAAATTCAATGTATTAATCTTTATTAATAAATTAAATCGTATTCGAATCGGATATTTTTCATGGAAATATGAAGTTTCTTCTTTTCAATATTCCAATTGAACTTTTTATTCTTCTGTTCACACTATGGCCACAAAATTTTGCATAAGGCTCATTATGAGCATCTTGCATATGGCGGCAACATTTTATTTCGATGGGTTTCGTTTTGTCTGAGATATTGAGGAACAAAAATTTTGAATGCTCATATTTTATGGAACACCCTGTACGATTTGGCTGATTAATGAACTCAACCAAGCTTAAGTTTTTGTGCTAACGGCCGGACGGCCTAACGAACGGTTTGAAACCATTTTCCGCTCAAAATTAGAAAATTGCAGACATATGGACCAAACGATGAAGCACTCGTTTAAGTAGAAAGGGCGCTCAGAAATGAGCCAATTTTTCATTCAGTAGGATCTAAACTCATCGAAACATTGCAATTATGGGACAAGATAAAATATATTCGATTTTTTGGCAACTGAACTTCTACAATTGTCGTATTTTCTAAAATCCCACACAAAAAACCTGGATGGAGTGTGATACATATTATCATTGAGAGATTGGCGTGAAATTCTTGATGATGAACATTCATTGATATATTATTTGGGCTTTTTCAATATCAAGGAATAAACAAGGTAAAATAAATCTTTTTTCAGAAGTCTCGATAAGTTTCATTTTGAGCACATATATTGGACAAATATCGTCATCTTTTATTGAAGCATTGAAGAGTAAGTAATAAGATCATGATTATGAAAAATAATGCCTGCGTCAATGCTTTCTCCAAGACTTCATCTGCACCTCTGTGGACCTCCCACAATCACACTTCTCACAAATCGAGGGCGGAGTAGTGGAAAGTGCAAAGAAAAAACGAAACTACATTAATTCAAAAAGGTTGGAATAATTGAATGTAGACATGATTCGAGTGGGCACTATCACAAATACAAAAGTGTTGTGTAACATCCCCCATAACGAAAATATTATAATTAAAATGACCAAGCACCTTTTGGTGTTCATGAGCGAAGAAGGCTTCGGGCGGTGCCACGAAAGCCAAAGACGCAGATCAGAGTTGGCGTAACATTAGGTGAAGGTGTCCGAAGTTGGAACTAAACCGACTATACGTGGTCGCTAACTAGCGTTTTCCGGTGCGATTTGGAGGGAGAGATCTGTAACTGCAGGTCTCTTGATGAATGCAAACACAGCTAATTGTTTATGAATGGCTTAAGTCATTCAGTAGCATTCGATATAATGATGCTGTCGATCGAGACAGGCTCCACTTCTATTGTTAAGGAATAGATTGATCGAATTTTTGGGATCATTGTTGAATTGGAATCAACTTCTGGTTGAACCAGGCTTATAAGCATAGATCATGAATTATATATTTACGAAAAATCTTCACAGTTATGTACAAATGATCGTAGTTCATTGTGCTCCCTCTCTGTAATTTGATTTTATTAAATTCTATTTTTGAGCGCTCGTTATACTTGAACTGGTGCTATATCGCTTCGTCCAAATGTCTGTAACTTTGGAATTTTGAGCCAAATGGTACCGGGTGTTCCATAAAATATGGCCATTCAAAATTTTTGTTCCTCAATATCTACCACAAAACGAAACCAATCAAAAAGAAATTTTGGGGCCTTATGTGAGATGCTTTCAGCATTAGCAAAATTTTGAGGTGTGTGAACCGCAGAAAATTCAACTGAAAAATTCAAACGGAGAATCTTTATATTTTCCTAACAAAATATCCGATTCAAGTAGAATTTATTTTGTGAATAAAGAATGACATACTGAATGTTCCTGAGAAATTTCAAGATTATCGCATCATCTGAACGATAGAATTTAATTTTTTAATTATTGATTTTTCAGGTTTTGTTGGTTTTGAATAAGATATGATGTATGATTGACTTTCTACACCGAGCTCACAAACAGGTAACTGATTACCTCTGTGAGCTGCACATATATTGTAATTAATTTTGTGTATTTTCGGTAATAAATAAATAAATAAATACATATATCATCTTTGAACAATTTTCTCCATGTTATTTCCGATGTTTTCAACAATAGCTTAATATTTGTTAATTATACATTATAGGTTTTCAGTAAAACATTATAAAAGTACTTCTTCAAATTCAACATAAAATTCCTACCTAATGAAAATAAAATGAAAACTAAGTGAAAAACGTAACGTGTTTTCCGCACAGGTGCGGATATACAAGTGCCATTCGTCGTGGCATGACCTCAATAAGGTTTTGAATGAATTAGAGCATCGCTGAGCTCCTACAAATCTTCAGGAGTTGGTAAGCGAGATCGAATTTTTCTCCCAAAAGCATCCAAATATACCTAATTTGGTTCAAATCTGGACTTAGAGCAGGCCAATCGAATTCTTGGGTATCAACCTCGGCTAAATACTCCCTGGCAATCCTATCCACATGCGGTCGGTCATTATCATGCATCAGCATGACATCGTTTCCAATAAACCGTGAGTAAGGAACAACATATGGCTCTAAAATTTCTCTTGTTTTATGTTTTAATTAGTTTTCAGTTTATTTTCATAACATTCGTATTTAAGGTTAAATCTGTAAAAGTGTGGAGTGTAATGTTGTTCTGAAAACCCTGTATGTTTAACAAAAATTAGGCTATTATTATGAATGAAGAATTAAATTGTCAAGAGAAGATGTGTCCTGATTATGGAGAAAGAAATCACAAGATGGAACATCTGAAACACACCAGGGGTGATTCTAAAGTAAGAGTAAAAAAATAGTTTTTGTTTTACACTATATAAAATGACGTAAGCCTAGTTTTCTTGAAATTCAAAACTGACGATTGACTAAGGATCAACATACCTATAATTGGAAAAAATCAATTGAATCGGACTTGAAATAATATATTTATCTATCAACAAACTTCATAGATTTTTTAAAAGGATCGATTATTTTGCCGGTGAGTCTATTTGTCAGATTAATATTCATAGTATTCTCTGAATTCTCATTCAACGTCAAAGGAGAAACAGTTCTTCCTCAACTTCAGGGTCTAGAGGACCAAGAATTACAGAACCTGTAAGCCATATCCTTCGATCCATGACTCCGGAGTATTGAGCTGTGAAGATGATCGCCGGGTCATTTCATCCTCTCTAGGCCGCACCCCAGACAGGATGGGAGTTCCGTGTGACCCCTCGCTCCCCACCTGGGGCACCGAAACATACACAGGGTGTGTCGGGCCCATTCAAGCACTTTTGTAATTCATCATCGAAGGACTACGGTTTGTGGACGAGGACGTTTATTCAAATCAGACGAAAGATACGTTATGGTGGCGTCAGTGGGATTTTCCGAATGAGATGAAATATTGCCTTTTATCTCTTTGGAGTTTGAAGATATTTTTAATCGTACCTGAAATTGTTTTCTTGATTTTTCCGAATGAGGTCAATTGAAAAAAATATTGGTTTGGTTTTCAACTGGTCAAAACTGATTTTAATACTTACAGGGTGGCTAGATTTGATGATTCCGGAACTATAACTTTTTAAGATAAAGAAAAAATGACAAACAAAAAATTCTCTGCCTTTAAGGAGAAACTTGCATGAAGGCCCTGATGTAGGACCACTGCTAACATCTCAAAGAGTGAAGAGGAAGTTATCAGTGCTTTCAGCATGCGATCTGTGATGATTGAACTTCTCATTTTGACACTACTCACTTCTAGATGTCACCATCTGTAGGATAATACTCGATAGAGTCTTACAAGTGGTCTTAAATGTAGAAGTTTTTCAATAGGATGTTGTCTCTGAGGGATATGGGACACTGACGAGGCCTAATAAGGCCGAAACCGGTCTGTCTCTTCCCTCATTGACAACATCTTGAATAAATCATCCCAGTCCGCATGAAGAAGGTTCTGTGAGCCTATAAATTGAAGATTGTATTCATTTCGATGATTACTATTTTCAATTTATCTATGTTTCAAAAATATAACTTTTTAACCTTCAGATATAGAGAAAAATGGATGGCACATTGTGGTGGTATTTCTTCGAGAAACTCATTATGTCGTCAACCTCATTTGTCTATTTTCTTTTGTTTTCGAGTTATAAGCCAAAATAGACATTTGGGCGATTTCAACTTTGGTCATTATATCCGTTTCTGTTTATGCTGTAAACTTGGAACACAAACGTTATACAGACACCTTTTATTGGAACCCAGTAGCTCAATCTAATTTTTGGTGAAGGGATTCCTTCCTGATTTATCACATAAACTTTGGGTTTTCTTTTAAAAAATAATTTATTTCTACTCAAAACTAATCACCGTTTTTTATAATATGTCAATTATCGCTCATAATTCAGAGGTGGCGTTTGGGGGTCAAGGGTTTGCATGAACATTCAGTATACTAGTGTTTGTTCTCAAAATAAATTTCACTCGAATCGGATATTCTGCTATGGTTAAATAAAGATTTTTTTTCAATATTCCAATTGAATTTTCTATGGTTCTGTTAACACTATGGTCACAAAATTTCGCATGAAGATTCAGTATATCAATCTTTATTCACAGAGGAAATTTTAGAGGAATCGGATACCTGTTATGGTAATATAAATACAGGGTTGGGATAAAGTTTGGCACCAAATTAATATCTTTAAAACGAAACGGGCGATATTTTTGAAATTTGGCAGATACTTCCGGTTTAACCGGAAATGCCATCAACTTCTTTAATTTAAATGGTACACCCTATATATTTTTACAGATTTTGAAAGAGCTTAGGATTTCGAATGCGCACATACTGGGTTTAGTGTAAAAATCTAAAAAACTATTTTCCTTTTCGATCAAAAATTTTCTTAATTTATATGGGACCTCCTGTATATCTTTGCAGATGTTGATAGATCTTGGGATTGCGAATGCTCACATACTGGGTTTAGGGTAAAAATCTTATTAATATTGTCCTTTTCGTCCAATAGATATGTGTTTGGTGCCAAACTTTATCCCAACCCTGTATTCTTCTTTTCAATATACCAATAAATTTTCTATGGTTAATACTATGGCCACGAAATTTCGGATGAAAATTCAGTATATTGATCTCCTTTCCCAAAACGAATTTCACTCGAATCGGATATCTTTTTATGGAAATATGAAGTTTCTTTTATTCAATATTCCAACTGAATTTTATTTGGTTCTATTGATATTATGGCCACAAAATTCTGCGAGAAGATTCTTATAAGCATCTTGCATTTGGCCGTAAAAATTCATTTCGATTGGTTTCGTTTCGTCTTAGATATTGAGGAACGAAAATTTTGAATGGCCATATCTTATGGAACACCCTGTACGATTTGGATGGTTAACGAACATAGACAAACTAATAAAATAGATGAGCCACTCGTATATTCCGCGACATCTGTCGGAGGAGGAGACTAATACACGAAAAAATTATTTTCAATTTCATAGCTAGATGTCGTTGCATTCATGGAAATCCTATCGAGAAAATAGTAAGTATGTAAAATCATTATTATCAAAAAACCTTTGAATTGTCAACTGACACAAGGAGTGGTTTGACACGTTCTTTTTGAAATATAATAAATTTCGATATGCCTGCAAGAGTGAAGACGTGCTGTGTTATTGGATGTGAAAATTGAGATGCAAGAAAGTAATTATAAAATTTATATGTATATTCTGTTAACTATAAGAATTAAGATACTCGTAGTTTTCAAAAAAGTTTTTCATGTATTGAATAAGTTTAGTCGGTAAATACTCATATTTTGTATTATTGAATTCATTATTTTTAGTTTTTGAGAATGTTTTCAATGCAATTATTAGTTTATTAATTAGATATTTATGAAATAAATCTGTATTTTCATTCTATCCAGAATTTGATTATTGATCCTCATTTCTCGATTCCAAAAGAAAATCAGATGAAAGTTCGTTGCAGGTATTAATTTCATGAAAATAAATTTCCTCCTTCATCGATAACTTGCACGAATCCATTTCTGATTTCCTTTTGGAAATTGAATTTCAAAAAACTTTTTGCCTCTTGTATAATATGGGTGTACCTACTACCTATTCAAAAGGTGCACTACAGAATTCTTTTTGAGGCAGCTTTACGATACAGATTCCTTTTTCAATTGAGCTTTTTTCACGAATTAGTAATGTTGCACAAAAAAAGATGGCGTTGAAGCTTGTTCTACTAGTGTCTCATCTATTCTCCGTTTAGTTAGTCTATGGTTAACGAAGCCAGAATGACTACTTTTCACCCTGGATTCCTTAGTACTGAGTCGAACTCAAATTACGAAAACTATAAACATTCGAGTGAAACTATAACACAGCTTGATGGAACAAGTTCAGAAAATTAATTGAATAATTGCAATCTGAGATTAAAACAGTAATCTGATTCTCTATAGACCTCGACCAACTAACATTATTGGCCAAAACAAATCACCAACATTAAGTATGAAGAAAGCTTCGAAAGTATACGGTCGCAACAAATCCTACATCATCGTGAAAGAAAAAAATCACGGAATATCTAGAACGAACAAGCACAACAGCGGTGATTTCTTAACTTCCTGCCTCAATTACCTTGTAATTAGTGATGTGCCCCCTAGAGGGGGGCCACAGTAGCACAATGCTGAGAACGCCCGGTGAGAGGTCGCGAGTTCAATTCCCACAAGAAAACTCTCACAGTCTATATTAGAAAATTATATCGTATCATATGTCTAGAACCGTAACATACGGAATGTTTATATGAAATATCGAAATATTATAGCGTGAGGTAGGAAATTTGCATATGAACGATATGCGTGTGCCACTTGTTCAGATCAAAAATGGGTAGCTTTTATTTTATTCGATTGAAACTCCTTGGTGAAACTGTTCTTTCTCTCCTTCCGCTCTTTGTCTTTTTATGATGAGTCTCCACGTTGCGTAGTGGAGTTGTTATCTGATGCTGGATCTGCTTAGATATGTATTTAGGTCTAACGGAGTGAAAATTGGCAATAAATGAAATGGTAGAAAGGAGACGGCAAATGGAGATATCTTCGAAATTGATGAAATTTCCTATACACTCAGACAACTGACAAAGTTTTGTAACATTACTTGACCAAATCGGTCGAAAAGTTCTCGAGATATACAGATCTTTAGATAGATAGTTAGATATTTATTTAAGATCATTTACAATATTTAAATACATTGATCGCATCAAACACCTAAGCTTGACTTGTGTTGTGTTGTTGATCCAAACATGACAAATAATCGTATTAACAAATCTACGAATAATCACAATATTAATCTTCAAAGGGACGAAAATGTGTAGGGGTCAGTGAGAGAGCGGCAAAACAAAAAGAACCTAAAACAAATCGTCGAAAACACCGAACTTCTTCACATAAATAAGCGCATTTGACCCAATCCACCCTTAGTTTAAATATTTCGCAAATGAGTAGGTAAATTTGAGTCCGAGATATGGGGAAGAGCGTTGTATTAAACGTTATTTTTTGAATTTTTTCGAATTTAAGAATACGATCAGAAATTGTATAGTGTCTGCTCAATAATTAAACAGAGACTCGTGAAATTTCGTGAATATCCTCAAATTAAAATTAAAAAAACTTTTCGACATTTATTTTTGAAATGTGCAGTGCTTCGAACAAAATTTTCCGATTTTTGAGAGCTCGTTCTACTTGATGTACGAATGCTATATCGTTTTGCCCAAATGTTTTTTCGAATTTCGAGCCGAAAATTGTCTCAAAACATTAGTTTCGACTCTCTGATGACGAATCCGTGGTCAAATTCAATTTTTTCTGTGGAGCCGTCCGGCCTTTAGTACGATAACTAATTGTCCTAAAGACTTGAAATTTTCAGGGCGAGTGCGGTTCCCAAATGCCACGGTTAAGTTGTTAACTAGCCAAATCGTACAGGTTTTTCCAAAAAATATGGCCATTCTTAAGTTTATGATCCTCGATTTTTCAGACCAAACGAAACCAATCGAAATTAAATTTTGCGGTCACATACAAGATGCTCATAATAAGTTAATGCAAAATTTTGTGGCAAAAGTGTAATCATAATAATAGAAAATTCAATTGGAATACTGTAATGAAGAATATCTATGTTTCCATAACAGGATAAGTATCCGATTGAGGTGAAATTTATTCTGTAAATTAAAATTGATTTAATAAATGTTCATATAGAATTTCAGGAGGATAGCATCATCTGAATTTTAGAATTTAATTTTTTTAATTATTTTATTTCATTTTTCTGAATATTTTCAGATTATAATTCTGATCGTGCTGAGATTTCGCATTTATATACCTAGTATCAATCTAAAGTCCTACACAAAATTTTGAGGTGATAGCATTATTGCTCCACCAATTTTTTTATAATTTCAATGAATCATTCTTAATATTGCATACACCTGGATATTTTTTGCCGTTTGCAGTTATGCCAACTCAAGCCTTCTTCTTTGGATGCTTTCACTTCTCTGTAAGTTTTCTAAACATTGATAATTTTTGTTTTTTAATTTTATTTGAACTTGCTTCTTTTACTTCAAACGGATAAGGCCTAACTACTAGAAAAGAGAATATTTAATTATATAAACTTTATATAATTAATCTTGGACAACAAGCTAACAATTTTCAACTCAATAAATAAATGTATCGAATTAAGTGTGAACACTCAAGAAATAACCATAATTACGCTAATTTCAACGACTGATTCTACCTTGAAACGTCATTCGGATATGGAAAGTTTATAGTGAAGAATTTATTTGCTTCAGATCTTATATCTATCGAGCATTATCAAGGTGTTACTGAAAAATGTTTGATAAATCTCTGTGAATATAAAACTGAAACTGATACCTATTACATTCAACACGATTACTGAAGTATCAAGGTTTGTTGATGCGATACAATAATGATAGTGACAATAGTATTCTGCTTTCGTTTTCATTCATTGAATGAATTCTTCAGTGAAAATTATGTATGGGGATTTGATTGTTTTGATGAGATATTTAAAAATCCAAGAAGAGCCCTGAGTGGGAGCTTTTGAGCGCTCGTTCTTTGGTGGAGCAATAGGACTTTTACATCAGAATTTTATGGGATTTGAGATTCATACCAAATATACGAATGCAGAATCTCAGCTCAAATGGAATTATAATCTAGAAATCATTCAAAAAATGAAATATTTGAAAAATAAATACATAATTACAAAAATTAATTTTTATGGTTCTGATGATGCGATCCTCTTGAAACTTTGATGAACATTCAGTATATCAATTTTGATTCACAAAATATAATTCACTTGAATCGGATATCCTGCTATGTAAATATAAAGATTCTTTTCTTTTATATTCCAATTGAATTTTCAATGTTTCTGAATCTGTATTTTTAAAATGAATTTCATTCGAAAAGGATACTTTTCTATGAAATAATGAAGTTTCTTCTTTTCAATATTCCAATTGAATTTTCTATGGTTCTGTTCACACTATGGCCACAAAATTTTGCATGAAGCTCATTATGACCATCTTGCATATGGCCGCAACATTTCATTTCGATGGGTTTCGTTTTGTCTGAGATATTGAGGAACAAAAATTTTGAATGGCCATATTTTATAGAACACCCTGTATGATTTGGCTGGTTAACGAACTTAACCGAGCCATTTGAGAACCGAACTCACCCTGAAAATCTCAAGTCTCTAGGACAATCCCTTCGAAAGTTATTGTGCTAAGGGACGGCCCCACGGACAGAATTGAATTTGACCACGAATTCGCCATCAAGGAGTCTAACCCTATCGTTTGAGACAATTTTCGGCTCAAAATTCGAAAATTACAGACATTTGGGCCAAACGGTATAGCACTCGGTAGAACGAGCGCTTAAAAATTAATCAAGGATAGAAGAAGTTTAAGCTGAACAAATTAGATTATTCACATCCACACAAGCTGATGAATCATAAATGGAAATCAAACAAAGGTTTTCTTCAGCACATGTCACTCAACTCGATATATATACCTCAAATAAAATCAATATCAAATATGCAGGGTGCAGGTGTAATGACGTTTGAGGACTGCACTCGGGACTGCCTAATTCCAAAGAACGACGAAGAATGAACAAACCTGGGTTTTCCTCAACACTTTCAGTATAAGCAGCAATATTCTCGGGTGTTCTTTAGCGATGTGCACGGGTTTTATTCTTCACATCACTAACTTGTCCCAACAGCTCGAATTTTTCCACCAATATCTTCATTGCGGTCCGACAAGGTGCTTCACGACGACCCAAAAATGTTCGAGTTTTACAAACCGTCTCTGCCAAATATTCACCATTTTTATGGTGAATTTCAATAATTTCAATGAGTTCTTGAAGCGTGTATCGTTCCATTTTTATAAATGGCGTAATTTCTACTTGCCGAATGTCAAAAAATGACAGCTTCAAACGTGACATCTACCGAAATAGCGGGCTATTCAAAATAACACATCTTATTGGAAAACCCTCAACATATTCATCTGAAATTTTACCAGTGGAAAAAATTCATATGGACACAGGCGACAGAGCCGAAATAATCGTTGTCATACGTCTAAATACCAGGACTAATCATCTATGACGTAATGTAGCATCTTCCAGCGTCTTCATGGCTTATGATTGATGACCCGTGGTTATTGGATATGGAAGCAAAAATTAGACGATTCTCCGTCAGCTTGTCTTCATTAGGTGTGAAACTAAATAGTGTAATAAACGATTATATAACCCCCTCGAGCGTTCTGATGATTAATGAATCTTCTCGAAATCGTTGAGGATAATTATTATTATATTTCCAAATCGTTGGATGTTTATCTGATTCAGCTGAATTGACGCGGTATTTGGTAATATTAAATTCTCATGAGATATACTGCGGGATCATTGCTTCATTTCTATTTTCGATCAGACATTTCAATTCAAGTCTATTCATCTTACAATCTGAGGATGATAAAAATGTTTCGAGCGGATAACTCGGTACAATTACACTTTAACCTTGATTTTCTTCATAGGAAAGTATAGTGAGTATTCCTTTTATATTGAGGATGAACTTTGAGTATGGAAATGTGCACGAACATGGAGTGATTTCAGAATTGATGTTGCATGCCTGATGAAAAAATCGAAGTGAGTGAAAATCAGCACATACATACTTCAGCGACTTACTCTCCTCGATTTCAAAATCCATAATATTACCTGAATAATCTACCGGACTGTACAAAAAAATATTTATATGAATGAGAAGCGTAGGTGCCCCCGACAAACAAAACTATTAGAATATAACAAGATATATTTCAAATAAGGACCATAAAAGTAATTCATAATATATAGGTATACTAGTACAGAAGGTCTTGATATTCTTTCAAGAAAACAAATTCAGAACATTCAGTACTAGAATAATGCAATAATTGCTCTCTGATTCGCTAAATTTTTTTAGAAAATGATCGTAAATATTGGAAAATATTGTTAAGTGAGGTTTGCATTGAGAAATGGAATTTCTTCTGTCCGCTCATTCACAGATTTTATACAGGGTGTTTCATTGGGAAAGGGAAATACTTCACAGGTGCATAGGTGGCACAAGACGGTTCTAGAGATACCCCATTTATTGGGTCTCACTGTCTTTGTAGCCGAGATACAGGGTGTTTTATGAATTTTGCCCCTTTCTTCCTGAGGCCGTACCAGACGAACCACCCGGTATATTTTCTTCATATTTGGCAAATATGTTCCTAATTGAGAGCCCAAACATATCATGCAATAACCACTTCGAAAATCCAGGTCCGGGTTAACAAAAACCCACTAAAAACTAAACTGAGACGTATACTTCAAATTTTCGCGCAGAAAGTTTTACTGCAAAAATTTTCAAGGTAAATGTGAAGTTTTTAGGAACTTGGATACCCGAAAGTGGTTTGAAGTGACTTTAACAATGAATTATCAACAATATTGAATCCATAATTATTTAAACATTACTTTGTAATTCAGTTCCACATTGGTTTTCCTTTTTATAGCCGTATACTTGAAAATCCAGGTCCGGGTTCACGAAAATTATGAATCGTTTGAATCCTCGAAACAACACCCTGTACATCGAAATTTTGAAAATCTGTTTTAACATTCGAAAATACCACTAAAAACTGAACTGAGACGTACACTTCAAATTTTCGCGCAGATAGTTTCAATGCACAAATTTCAACGTAAAAGCGAAGTTTTTAAAAACTAAGATACCAGAAAGTGGTTTGAAGTGACTTTAAACAATGAATTATCAACAATATTGAATCCATAATTATTTCAACATTACTTTTTAATTCATTTCCATATTAGCTTTCATTTATTGAGAAGTGAGTTGCATTATTACGTATAATAATTATGGATTTCAATATTTTGATAATTCATTGTTAAAAGTCACTTCAAACCACTTTCAGGTATCCAAGTTCTTAAAAACTCAATTTTTACGTAGAAAATTTGTGCATTGAAACTATCTGCGCGAAAATTTGAAGTGTATGTCTCAGTTCAGTTTTTAGTGGTATTTTCAAAATTCCGATGTACAGGGTGTTGTTGTTTCGAGTATTCAAACGATTCATAATTTTTCTTTAACCCGGACCTGGATTTCAAGTATACGGCTATAAAAAGGAAAACCAATGTGAAAATGAAATACAGAGTAATGTTGAAATCGTTATGGATTCAATATTGTTGATAATTCATTGTTAAAAGTCACTTCAAACCATTTTCGGGTATCCAAGTTCTAAAAACTTACTTTTACCTTGAAAATTTGTGCAGTAAAACTTTCTGCGCGAAAATTTGAAGTATACGTCCCAGGTTAGTTTTTAGTGGTGTTTTCGCATATTAAAACAGATTTTCAAAATTCCGATGTACAGGGTGTTGTTTAGAGTATTCAAACGATTCATAATTTTTTGTTAACCCGGACCTGGATTTTCGAGGCGGTTATTGCATGATATGTTTGGGCTCTCAATTAGGAACATATTTGCCAAATATGAAGGAAATATACCAGGTGGTTCGTCTGGTACGGCCTCAGGAAGAAACGGGCAAAATTCATAAACACCCTGTATCTCGGCTACAAAGACAGTGAGACCCAATAAATGGGGTATCTCTAGAACCATCTTGGTGCCACCTATGCACCTGTGAAGTATTTCCCTTTCCCAATGAAACACCCTGTATAAATTCTGAGAGTTCCGAGAACAATTATATAATAATGAAAATAACCATCAAAGCTGTGTGAATTGAATTGAAATTATTCAGCAATTTTTTATCAATTTCAACCCTTTCCATGCGCAGGCATCTATCTATCCTAACAGGATTTCAGCCTTGAACGAAGCGAAGATATGAACAGAAACCTCGGTAGAATCCACGAAGTTTCTGCTTCCAATTTATGTGAATTTGCGTAACGATACTTCCAGGTAATCCACTTTTTCATACTACAATGTAACCTCGGTTTTACCAAAACATCCTGGCCCAAAACCAGCTCTACATCCTTCCTACGTATATGAAAGTGTGGTCAACCAGGCATCGTTTTCCGATAAACAAATGAGATATTTTCGCCTCTGCCAGACGCTGAAAATATCACGTCACGTGCGATTAGACGTTGAATAAAATTCAGTTTTTCTCTGTTTTTGCCAAATCTGACTAGAGCTTTTTGGAACAGTCATGTTTCAGGAGTTCAAGCCCTATATGCCAAGTATATAAATCTGTCAATTGATACATTTATATCTGTCAATTGAAACTCTTTTATCCTTAAATTGACAAATTCCATCTGGCAATTCAACAGTTTCTCTATTTCGATTGCTGTTTTCGCACGTCAGGAACCAACTGGTTGACGCGTATGGGGTCTGTGAAGTTAGCAAAAGTTAGAAGCACTAATTCTGAAACTTTGTACAATATTTAGTGCTTAATGAGTGCTTTGGAATAAATGAAAAAAAATTAATTATTTCTATAATATCAGAGATTATTTACTTTGGTGCTGGCTTCACAGAACGCACCAGCATTTTCGAATTTCGTGAAAATGGTTTCAAGTTTTGAATTTCCAAATGTTCGTTGAATGTAAAAGCATAAGTAATTCAAATATGAGTTTTAGAAGAAGAGGATAGGTGATTTTTCTATGCAGAAACAGATTGCGGTTTCATAATCAAACTTGAGCATTGATGAAATACCATTTTGAATATGTCAATTGACAGATTTTTATTTTATAGCAGTGGCAACTAAAACGCCGTCGTATCCTACATACACTCACCAGCAAAATAATCGATCCACTCAAAAAATCGATGAAGTTTATTTATTCATAAATATGTTATTTCATCTCCGATTTGATTGAATTTTCTTTCAATTGTAGGTAAGTTCATTCGAAATCAATCAACAATTTCGAATTTTATCTGTTCCTTTATTTTAACTTTGAAACTACCACCTGTGGTGTGTCCCAGTTGTTCCACCATGTGATTTATCATTTGTTCATCAAGACACATTGTTCCTCAACAATTTTGTTCTTTATTTTTACCAATAGCTTAATTTTTGTTAATGATAGAGGGTTTTCAGTAAAACATTAAATTTCGCTGAGGCAACAACAGTTCCTCAACAAATTTAATCTAAAATTAGGACCTAATGAAAATAAATTGAAAACTAAGTAAAAAACGAAATGTCTTTTCCGCCCAGGCGCGGATCACAGGTGAAATTCGTCTTAGCAATAAGGTTTGGAATCAATTAGAGCATCACTGAGCTGCTACAAAATTTTCAGGAGTTGGTACGCGACATCGAATTTTCCTGCCAAGAGCATCCAATCATGTCCTATAGGGTTCAACTCTTGGCTTAGAGCCGGACAATTGAATTCTTGGATATCAACCTTTGTTAAATATTTCTGGCAATCCTAGCTGCATGCGGTCCTTCATTATCAAGCATTAACACGAAATCGTCTCCAAAAAACGGTGCAAAAAAAACAACATGTGGCGCTAAAATTCCTCTTGTTTCATGTTTTCACTTAGTTTTCAGTTTATTTTCATTATGTTCAGATTTAAGTTTAAATCTGTGAAGGTACTTTCATAGCCATAGCGAAAGTGTGGGATTCAATGTTGCTCTGAAAACCCTGTACCTTCAAGAAAAATTGAGCTATTGTTATAAATGAAGAATAAAATTGTGAAGAAAAGATGTGTCTTGATGAAATAAGAAATCACACTGTGGAACAACTGGAACACACCAGAGGTAGTTTTGAATTCAGAGTAGAAAAACAGATTTTGTTTCGCCTTATGTTTCATGACGTTCACCGAGTAATTCAAAACTGGTGATTGATTGAGGATGAACATACCTACAATTAAAAAAAAATTGAATTTATTTGAATTATACTTGAAATAACATATCTATGAAATAAAAAACTTAATCGGTTTTTTGAGTGGATCCAATTGTGGATTAATTAACACTGAGCTTTTGTTATAAATGAAGAACGAAATTGCCAAGAGAAGATGAGTCTTGATGGTGAAATGAAACTGGAACACACCAGAGGTGGTTTTAAATTTAGGGTGAAAAAACATAAACCTAAAATTGAAAAAAATTCATTGGAATCGTAATTGAAATAACATATCTTAAAATTAACAAACTTCATAGGTTTTGGCTTAATCGATCTCTTCGTCTGCCAACCACAGTCTTCGTTTTCCGAGAAACAAATGAGTATATCTTCGCCTCTGCCAGACGCTAAAAACGTCACGTCACGTGCGATCAGACATCCGCTGAGAGCGACACAGTGACTTACAATAACGGAAACTGCTGACGCGCTCAAATGTTTGTCTTTCCACCGCCACCAAAGTGCAGCTAAGAGCCTCTGCTCAAAATTCAGGAGACGTAACCTTTCCCAATAAGTATGTTAGGGGACGCCTGGCATCCACAGCGTGAATTGGTAATCTGGGCAGTTGGCTGAGATCTGACGAACGGAACTCCTTCGGTCTTCAAGGATATTTTACAAGGATAAGACGAGGATCGTCGCTGGAATCGATAATTGAAGTGCATATTCTAATCCTGAATTAGTCTCAAGGTGATGGACGTTGCATTTTGTATTTACACGAGCATAGACGGAAGGCATATTTTGAGTATAGATTTAGGTACAAAGGAGCCGAAAGTGTTGGTGATATGGATCTGATTCCATTTATTATCACCATTGTTTGTTGAAAAGATTCGGGATCTTTTAGCTCAATTCATTCAAAAATTAGTATTCTAACCTGGTTATATAAGGTCTTTATTGCATTGTTACTTCGAATTCCGAATATTGTTTGGTTTAGAAATGAATATGTTCTGTAAATGTTGTATGCTGACATATCCTAGCTGATTCTCCTTCTTTGACTAAGTGAATAGTTCTATATGCGCTGTAATTTAGTGATTAATTTCAAGGAGACCATTAGTTATATTGAATTCAAAGTTGGAATATGTAATGTTGAGAATTCTTTTTTGCCTGGAAAATATCCTCGTCATCATTCGGATACTAATATGTATACCCTTTATTCATTGAAAAAATTTCGTATTCTTGTTTGAACCATTTTTGCACGCACTTGTTTCGTGGGGAGCAGCATGCTTATGCTTTGCACAAATATTTCTGTAAATTTATAATCTTGAGCTGAGAGTAGTCTCACACAACTGGCTTAGATTCCCAATGAAGAGTCATGGGTAGAAAGAAATCATGACTAGCAACTTTTTTTAAGGGAATTAGCAAGATATTTGATAGGTATTATTAGGATAAGTTCGTTAATCGACCAAAAGCTCGAAATAACTGAAAAATTCAGAAATTGGATTGGTCGAAGCTAAAGAAATCCAATTAGGTCATATATTCAGTACCTATACTTATTGATTATATTATGAAAATTAATCGGTATAGATGCCATTGAAAAAAGTTATTCCATTCTTCTTTAAAATAGTTTTGGTTCGAAAAACTCGTTAAAAATGTCGTATTCCTAATGAACTTTATTCATATTGATATGTATATTTTGACGTATTTTGTATCTGAATGATTATTTATTTGCCACATAATTTTACAATCCAACATTTGAATACCTTAGTGGTTTTATCAGATTTCAATCATCTTATGAACAATTCAAAGGTTTTTTCATTTATGTTCGTTGCTCTTAATGTAGCTCTTTATGAATTATATTCAGACAATGCCCAGGTTTTTAGAAACTCCTCACAAATAATAATTTCCATATTCGGTCTCTTATACGAATGTACTTCAGCGAATGAGTCAAACGGAGAGATTCCAACGGTAGATTAAGTGACGAAATTCATCCGATTTTGTGACTAAATGAAGAACCATATGACGGAGTTACAGTCGTTACAGAAAAAAGGAAGTCATATTTTTTATACCTAAACATTGAAACATTTAAGAAATTGAACAATAATATATGGATGAATTCCTTATTTCGAGATTCATATTGATTTTTTGTATTTTACCTACATTCACAGCAAGAGTAGAAATATTTTCTGGAGATTCCAACAGTAGGTTAAGCGACGAAATATGAATCAACTAAAGTTTTAACTTGACTTGTTTGAAATTTAGTGACCAACAACTAGGAGTGTTGTTTCTCCTACGTTATTTTTATAGATAATATATCAATAAATTCTATTTTTTGAACAATTTTCCAGTGAAAAAAGTTATATCGAATACCACGTGAGTAACACTTTGAAAGAAAAAATTCTCCGTTATGGCTGAGTTTGTGGCTTACAAGAATACAGCATTTTGAAGCAAATGCCATTCAAAAAATTGTAAAGCAAAAAACACCCATCAGAATACAATTATTGAGAGATTTTGCGAAATTAAATTTCTAGTGGTATAAGGAATTTGTTCCGAATTTATAATGCTCACTTAGATCCTTAATGAGATCAACATACTGTTATCTGATATCTCATTTTCGAAGATTGAGAATATTTGGGTAGGATGCCTAAAAGAGTAAATACAATGACGTTTATTGTCAGCTTCACCAAAATTAATTTCAAATAGATTTTTTTTACCAATATAAACTTATAAACATTTGAGCTTAGCTACGAAATAGAGAAGAAATAAACATTCGCCATGAAAATAAATTGATAAAGAAAGTGCCCTGAAACTTAATTTTTTTAATTTACTTAGCTCAGTTTAAAAACTTGAATGAATTGTCATAAAAACCTGTGTCTATTTTTTTAATGAAATTGTTGCAATGTTTCATTTAGAGGTTACCCTAAACTCTTTTCATATTATAAAAAAAGTTGAATTGACAGTGTGTAACCTAATGTAACATATTAGATACAAACATAACCTAAGTGACCTATTCTGAGACGCCCCTGTATATCAACCACCCATCCGTCTAAAGCGCGCCGTCAATTGTCACCAATTAACCTGTTAAATTAACAACTTCGCTGGCATGAGCATCGCTCAGAATACTGGTACTCTTACCCGTTTGATTGCGTATAAACAAGTCATTCAGCCATTTTCTACATCGCAGTGACCTTAAAACAAAATAAAGAGTAATAATTGGAAGCAAAGCGCTATTGGTTCACTGTCCGGTCGTAGCCAGCTAACAGCCAATCAGAGAAGAGGGCTGGACGACCGGTACAGTCGCCAAAAGCCCATTAATCCGTGCCTAATGAGATGCACAGAGAGAGATCTTGATGCTTGAATAGCTTAGACTCTGTGGATCTACGCCGACGATACCTACACTCGGCCTTCTATTCTTCGATGTATCTCTCCTTCGTAGCGGTATACCCTGTAACGTTGTCGTTGCGATAAACCTGCTCCCACTACGTTTTCTCTGGTCTGTTATATCGTTATCTGTGCTTCTTATCACAGAATATTATGTCTGTGTTTACATAGCTCGTTGAAGAATATTAATGATATTGGGGAATGGATATGGATGTTAGATGTGTCAGATAATTTGATTACGAATTCCTAATGGATCAGACAAGGTGCCAAACCAGCATCATATTCTCGATCATTAATATGCCATGAAAAAATTTCGTACTTCTTCTTACTTCTGGCCTCAGTAATTAAATTTCGTCATTTTATCAATTCAATTTTGTACAGATGAAAAAAACACTACTATTAGGTCAAATAAAATCCGATACCTAGATGTTCAATTGAAAAAAATTCACTCTTGAAGTATTTCGACGAAAACTATCTGACCCCTCAGAGGAATTCAAAAGGAAAGCGCCTTCTGTTTTAATGATTCCGCAGACTTTTTTTCATTCAAGCAACATCATTTTCCAAAACTGAATTGATCAAAAATAGATCAAAGTTCAAAGTGATCGATAGTTATCTGGGAACTGTCATATTAAAAGAGTGTCGAAGGTATTTAAGAGTCTAAATTGTTTTTCTGTCGACGGTAGGCCAATGCTGGCTGAAACGTTGAACGTTAAACAGAAGAAGTAAAAAGTGAAAATTTTCTGTCAGGTTATTGCGTTGAAAAGTATATGAGATTTTTCATCCACAAAATTTGCCCTAGACGTTATACTATGATTGGGCAGCTTAATAAAAATGTTAAATCTACCTATAGGTATCCTAGTTTTGAAAATATTCTAAAACCAAATCCCAAAACTCGAAAAGTCTGTTACGGAAGGGCTTTTTTTATTCTTCTGAATTTTCTCTATGAACATTAATTCGAAGCGATAATGGTTATTTAATCAACTAGGTTATTAAAGACAGCGACTTATGGTCAAGATATTTCAATGCATGAGCGGAGCGAACGCGTTAATAGCTCGGGGCCATTAGTTGCTCGATTAATAACCGAGTTGATTACAAGATTTTTCTGACGATCTCAACATGAATTGCGTATGAATTCTTGACTGAAGACATACGTTTGACATAATGGAATTTCTATGTTTTCATTTTCCAGTAGAGTTTTGACATTTCCCGTAGTACCTACTTCTTCTGTATTACCTACTTTGTGTAAGGTTGCCATGAGTATTGCACATTATAATAAAGCATAAATTGAGCATTGAAATGGGTCATTAATGTTCAATTTCGTACACATCAAAATCACCTTTTATTTCGAGGTCGGCGGAAAAGTAATTCACTCAACACAAGAACAAAATAATAACAAAAAAACAATTTCATTTTCACAAAATACTCGATAGTACCTATTTTCAAATAACAATATGCCTAATATCGATTTTGTCACTCCACATCTATGTATGTACCTATAATTCATTGGAAATTTTATTGTCCTCAATTTTAAATTACCAGATTTTTTGGTACGAAGATTGGAAAAATCGAAATATTTAAAAAATGGTCTTTGTTGTGTTCTGTTTCTGAACCTAATATATCAATTCAACGAACTGATAGGAATAAGATATATACGAAAGTTATCAGTACTTCAAATCATATCCCAGACCTTATCTCGATCTATAATAATACCTAAAACACATAGTAGTTAACCCAAAATTCTATTCATAAGAAATATTCACTTCTCTGAATTTGCCCTGGATAATTTGGAGTAACCATAATTCTGATTCACTATCTCTAAATTGGAATGCTATCAAATGGTGCAGCCATCGAACTCGAACATCCTCAAAAAAATTCTATGATATATAGAGTTCGGACAAAATGTCGATGATCTTAGCTGTTCTCTGACGTCAGACAATAAAGATACAAGTCATTGACGGTACTTTTTCGAATTTTTATTTCAACAGTGATTAATCTTTGAACCTTATAGGTTTATCATATTAAATGAATATTTGAAAAAGCATCGTGTCGATACGTGTATCTACAACCCAGATTATCCTTTATCCACTTTTTTGATTTTGACCTTATTATCAAGTATTAAATTTTCATTATTCATTATTGATCTGTATTGAGCGATTATAATTAAACAAGAGAAAGAAATTATTAAATTTTTGTTGATTTATTGTACTCTTCCTGAAAAAATAATGTTCCTATATTGTCTTTTCAATCTTCTTTGGTATGTTTCATATATTTGAATATTTTCAAGTACAAAAGTAACATATTATTGGCAAAATTGTTAGAGAGGTAACTAAAGAATTTTCCAAAAAGGACAATTAATTGAATTCAGTTAATTGAAACGTTGAAATTCAATGGAAAAGTGGAGTTAAAAATGAAACATCGAAAATATTTAGGAAGTTAGAAGTTTTGCTATTGAGATAATTCTTTTTCAGTAAATGTCATACCTTCGTATCTATGTTCGCACTGAAAGTATTTATTTTTTTCTTTAAGTATATTGAGAAGATAAAGTATATTTGTCATAATGAATAAATGCTCTTAAGTTTCAAATAGACTTTCTTGAAAAATAGTCAAAAATCTCCTGAAGAAGTTTAAACTGAAAGAAAATATAATTTCGTCAACGAAAGGAAATTATATTTCAACCAGCTTTGTTTGAGTGCCAGGAATAAAGATTCCTTTTTTTATCATTTTACTTTAGAGAACACCAGCGATTGAATAGGTATGCGAGCGTAGAGTTAGAGTTAGACAATTCAACCTTTTTACGTTTTATTAGTAGCCCAACTAAATTCGTCACGAATTTCAAAGCAACGTTTATTTGTGAATGAAAATCCACATTCCTGGTCTAATTGTCGTATAACTCCATCGCGTTCCAAAAGATTATAATTCCTTCTTTTCATAACTTAAAAGATTCAAAACTAATAAAAAGTTTGAACTGGACGACTTCGATAAAGTAATCGAAAGGTCCAATAAAAATTGAATCATAAACATAATATAATCCAAAGAACTTCAGAATAATGAAATAGGTTTTTGTGGGAAAAACATGTCACCATAAAACTCTCAATGATTTACAACTTCAGGAGATATTTCGAAGTTTGGTGAGCTATCATATTGTGACTCTTTCGACGCAGCTACTAAAAGTTTCTGTATATGTTATACCTATTTGAGTTCGAGCTCTTTGTTTTTCTTATCAACTCTTCAAGGTTGATTTTTCGGATTTCACAAATTAAAAATTGAATCGAAAATGGAGTCTTAAAATCAATGAAACTAAATCAGTACATTTACTAACGAAACAAGGCTATGTCCTCCGGTCAGAATAAAAACGAACAAACCCCAGTCAGTAATGAGGCAAAATATCTTGGCATACATTCAGACCAACGTCTGAACTTGAGGAAACATATTCAAGCAAAGAGACAACAGATCAATCTGAAAATCCGCAGCATGTACTGGCTTATAGGTAGGTAGTCAATACTATCCCTTAAGAATAAAACACTAATATATAAGGGAATTACCAAACCAATTTAAACCTACGGCATTCAGTTTCGGGGATGCGCAAAACCATCGAACAGAAACATTATCCGAAGAACTTAATCAAAAATACTTCGTACTCCAACAGACATCTTGGTACATCTTCAATCTCACCATCCACAATGATCTGGGAATACCATTCATCGAAGAAGAGATAAGAAGAAACCGTTTCAACAAATATTAACAGAACCACGAAAACAGCCTCATAAATCAGCTAGCTGAAGTCCATTCAACATCAGAATATTGAAAAGAACCTGTCCAATCGACTTGAGTTGAAGATTAATGAAGGAGTATTGAATTAGTTAATATCTCTTAAATGTCTATAACATTCATACTGTTTGCTTAATACGAGGCTTAATACTTCACACAAGTAGATTGTAAACCTCAATAAAAAGTGAAAAAAAAATAGAATGCTCACCTAACATCTTACTGAGATCAGCATTATGGAGGTCTGGGTTCTCGTCTGCCAGCTTCTTCCTTTCCACTTTCGCCCAAACCATGAAAGCATTCATGGGCCTCCTTATTCTAGCCTCTTTCGGCACTTTTTGTCCTTGAGCGCCCATTTTGGGCCCGAAACTGTTTCGCGCTTGAGAAAACACTGGTAAGGAATTTTCGGCATAGTTTGTACGGATACCGTAACGATTTTCGTAAGCGCAATAGTCCGGGTACAGGTTGGGTGACATCTCACCCCACATTTCCTGGGTTTTGGGCAGGCTCTGGCTGAGCATCTGCGACGTCATCAGCTCTTGGTCGTGGTAGTCGTACCTGGGGGTCTGGGAGAGGTAGGAGAGTAGGGGTGACGGGGAGTTAGAAGGGGAGATACAGTTGGAGTAGGGGTTGGTTTGGGGAGACGGTGTTGCGTTTTCCATCAACCTGTGGAGAAAAAGAATTGTTAACGTTGTTTAAAAAAAGTTGCGATATGTAAAGTTAAGCTGACTTCGACATTATATAGGTTTGGAAATTCACATCGAAAACGTACGATATACAATGCATCAGACAGAGAATTTTTTAATCGAGTTGAAGAGGTGTATATTCGAGAGATTTACGTGCTATGTAACTGACTAAATCCCTTTGTGCGATTGTAGTAATGTAGTGTTGTTTCTCTTATCGATGAGAGTGGCTTAATTTAAGCAGTGTGGTATGCAACGAAAAGTACTTGGATCGAGTATTAATGAAAATAATATTAGGTATTTGTTCTCGATCACATTCATACACATATAAGTATAGTAATATGAAGATGAAATAGAATAGTGTCATATATTATGTATTATGGACAGCCTGACACATCAAATAATTAGATGCGAGTTTTGCAGGTTCCTACCATACTGCTTGAATTAAGCCACTTCCAACGTTAAGGAATTGACAACACTACATTATTGCAATCGAACAACTGGATTCAGTCAGTTAGGTAGCACGTAAATCACTCAAATATAAAACTGTTTCACTGGACGGCAAAATTCTTTTTGTTGCATTGAATATCGTATGTTTCTGATGCGAATTTCCAAACCTGTTTACCTAGTTTTAGATATTTCAGTAGATCTTAAAAATTACAATAATATTGATACTTTGGTTAAATTATCTTCGTATCATAGTTTTGAAGTTTTTTTACTGGTCGATTGAGCAACTGGACAGATGGAATATAAAGGTACTCTAGTTTCACGCAGTGGAATGTCGCATAAGAGTTTTGAAATAATATATCGAAGTAGTTTTCTGCTTCAGTTTGCACACAGATCAGAATGTGCTAAGTTTGCATGCAGTAATTTGCATAAAAAAATCGAAAACAACAAGTTTGTTGCGTCCATTTCATAGGTACGAATTTTGATGAATTAAAATATTATTTGGCTTTTTTCCTCATCTTTACTTCTTCCGTTCAACGTTTCGGTCAGCCATGGCGTCGTCAGAGAAACACTTTAAACTCTTGACTTTCAGGAAAGTAACTTTCTTCGCTTTTCGAAAATGTTTTTCATTTTTGACAGTTGTCAGAAAACAATCATCGACGATTTCGATCTATTTTTGATTTATTTATGATCTTGATCATTTTGATATCAACAGACGGTTAAATTCTTCTGATATTATGGAAGCTTCGCCCCATAAAATCGTACCATTAGTTATCGTTATAAATTGAAAAAAAAATTCAATTTAATAAAACCTAATAATACTTGATAAAATTCGCCGAGAGGACGGCGAATGAACTTTTCAACAGTGAAATTATACTCAGTTCAAGTTGAGTACATCAGAGCCATTTTCATAGATTAAACTAGGAATATTGCTTCGTTTCAATTTGAAAATTTTCCTCTCCAAATTGCATTTGAACATCATTGATTTTGTGTGAGTGTTATATGTGAAATTTTAGATGAATAAATGTTAAACTTGAGCTTCAAGTGAAAATGTTTGTTCGAATACGTTTTTTTAATTTTGAGAAATTTTCTTTTCGAAGTAATAATAGTGCTAATAAGATTCGACCATCATAACGCTTTAATAGGTACGATCTACCATTCGAAACTTCCATGAATTTCAATTAACTCATCACAGAAAAAAAAAGAATTTAAACAATTTAACAACGACAATTCGATAACTTCCGTCGCATACCTAACTTAGCGCCATGCTACAACTATTAATTTTGAATTTGTAATTCACGTACACCAAATGCAATTGTTCTTTAATCAGTAGCTGATGTGCCATTGAACAATTGAATGTATGCATACTTCTGCAATTGAGACAAATCTGTTATGTGGAATTGTCTGGAGGTTCAGACTATTTGGTATTTGAATAAATAGCGGGAATTTCTCGGAAATAGGAATAATGGAGATATTTTATCAAGACCTACTCAATTCAGAAGAAGCTTAATAATATTATATGGCTTTAGCATAGAACTCAAAATATTTTGATAGCAACGAATGAGTAAAAATAAAAAATTTAAATAAATAACTACAAATGTTAGGGTGCAGTGGGGAATCGCGGCCGCGATCGAAGTGTTTTAAGGGTCCAAATAGGTGAAAAATTAAACAGGACAATAAGCTTGACTCACTTGAGTTATGAAAAACGTTATAAAGCAAGCGTTCAAATTAAAAAAAATCACAAATAAAAGTTGCGATGGCCGTGATGGCACACAACACAAATATCTTCATTTACGTCCTTGTCAAAATCATCGTATTCCTGCACTAGTTATTTATTCATTTTCTCTAACTTTCTCGTTATTGTTCGAATGTGCTGATATTTTTTTCTTCTTGGTTCAGAAATGACAATATTTTCATCAAAAACATTTCTTTTCGCTTTTTTAATTTTGTATTCTTTTTCGATTCTTTTAATTATAATGCTTCTTTGAAAGGCATGGAGACCAAACTTACAGATTGTTATTCACAATACTTTCTTTCAAGTTTTGCCGTATTATTTTTACAACATGATGGAACAGAGATTATTCTTGTGAAAAAAACAATGTAAAGTTTGTAGCCCCCTGTCTCTTAGATAACCCATTTTCACCATCATTTAATGCAGCTTCTGATGACTGTTCCTTGGTCCAGGGCGCTTTTGTTGTTTTTCTTGTACAATTGCGTGGAATCTTTATATTTATGAAAATATAAAGATCTTTTTTCAATATTCCAATTGTTAAGGAACAAGGTATCCGATTCGAGTGTAATATATTTTGTCAATAAAGACTGTTATACTGAATGTTCATGCGAAATTTCAACAGGATCGTATCATCAGAACCATAAAATTGAATTTTTCTTAATTATTTTTCTTTAACATATTTCATTTTCTGAATAATTTCTACAATATTATTATTCCGATTGTGCGGAGATTCTACATTTATATATTCGGTATCAATCTCAAAACTCATATAAAATTTTGAGGTAATAGTCTTTTGCGGAAAAAGTTTCCGGATCGTGTTATGATGCCAATTGGCCACCGAGATCTTTCGATTTAACACCTTGCAACTTTTTCCTTTGGGGCCACTCGAAAGAAAAGGTCTACGCCAATAGCCCAGCGTCGATTCAAGACATCAAAGACGGAATTCGTGTGGCTATCGAGGACATAGGGCAGCCAGTTTGCGATTATGGAAAATTTCTTTAACCTCTTAAGTGGCTAAGACGTATATATTCGGAAAACAATTTCTCTTGCTCCGTGGATTTGACGTATATATTCGCCACGAAGTTTTTTGCGGGGCCTTTGATGGTTTTGACGGATACGTTCGTTTGCGAGGAACAGTACAATGTATACCATAATATTAAACTCATTATACCAGCTCGTGGCTTCTGAAAGTCACGTGGTTCGTTTTTTTAGCTTTCGAAAGATAAACATTCTTCTTCACGAGTGGCAGACGGCAGTGTTTTTCATTCATGATAAACTCTATAACTATATTTTTTCACTAGGTGTATATTGTGTGCCGAAAATGTTAAGAGAAAAGAAAGCCGGTATTGGTGTAAGAAATGTCACACTGGTTTATGCCCAGCACCATGTTTTGGTTTCTACCATACGAAGGAATGAATAATCCTAATTTTTTTTCACGACCTACCTTTTTATTACATAAGAAAAATTGATCTTTTGTTACATTTAATCTTTTAGTTAACACTCATTTTTTCAATAAAGTGATTTGTCCTAGATTTTGACGAATATGTCCGCTTGTGTACGAGTTATCCTAATCCCAACTGCCTTTGTCGGACATATACGCATGTACGGAAGCGTCACTGCCAATGACGTATATTTCCGCATGCACTGAATTTTCTTGCCATCTAGAATGGCGTTACGGGCATCACTTCTGACCACTTAAGAGGTTAAAAGGAAAGGTTCTTAAGCGTGGTCGTGGTGGTCATTTGTCTGATGCTATTTTCAACAATTAACGTCATAGCTTCTTCTCTATAATGAAATAAACATTAGATCATATTATATTGAAAAATGGCATTTGTCTTTGAATATCAAAAAACACCTCTTATTGTAAGACCCTTTGGAAAATTTCTTGAAATAACAGGCTAACGATCGATCGAAAGACACGTAATTTCGAAGAGGAATCATATCAATTGTGTCATCTGATACTTGTGGATTGTTCATACCCGCTTCTTCAAGTCATTCTTCCTTCTCATAGCACTAAATCGCGTTGGAAAGGAAATCCCCATTTCTTAAAAAGATTTCAAAATCACTCTACAATTTTTTTCAAGCTCCTCCTTTCTCAGAGGAATAGGGGCGTGAAATAACCGATCGTCTCTGGTATTTACGGTTCATAGTCACGAATTTGAGGCAACAAGTGGGCGGTTTAACAAGATTCTCGATATCCTTGAGACTGTATTCGAAATGACTCTTTTGTAATGATACTAAATGAGAGAACGTTGTTGTTGATTCATGAATATCATTCGAACGGTTGAAAGAAACATTTCATCAAAATTTCAGCAACGGAGCGTGTACAAAGGGAGATAAGATCGAACTGATATCGATGGAAATCTCCTGGCTTAAAGTGATTTACAACTTTATTATTTTTTGTTTCTTCACGATAAAGCTTCAGTGACGAGGATTTTCTCTATTTCATTTATTGAAAGGGTCAATTCATCTGAGTTTGTTTAGTTTTTCTGTAAAAATCACTTTCATTAGGCTACTCTTCGCATAAAATTGAATCACTTTCACATCGAGAAGTGAAAATAGTATATAATATTCGCTTAGTAACAGTTTGAAATTCAAATGGCTCATAATTACAGAAACCTTTAGAAAATTCGAAATTTTTACTAAATAGTAATTGAAAGTATTTCAAATCTTCTTGTTATTGTTATAGCAATCAATAAAATGGTGCTTCAGATTTACGTCATCAAACACCAAAGTCACATTTTCCAATTATTTTACTGAGGAAAGTTTTTATAAACATGGATTCGAAACGGCGTCATTACCGAGATACGAGATATCAAAGAAAATTTTTGTTTCAGAATTGACTTTAGTTATCCAATTCGAATTATAATATAATGTTCGTCATTTATGTTTTTGAATCTTTAGGTTTGTACGTATTCCTTGAAAACGGTTACAGATATCAAATTGCGACAGGAGAAGAAATTCATGAAAATCTTACCAAGCAAAATAGCTACCCTATTTAGAAAAAGGTTTCCACTTAGACAACCCTAGTTTCTATGCTCTTAAGTTGAAATTTTTAATCTTTTTCATATTTTTACAGGCACTTTGAATGGGTTTGGCGTATACTAAATTTAAATTCAGTAGCAAAATTTATTTTGAAATTGATAAAATGTTTTTCTTGAAATTTGACATCTCGTATCTTGGTAACGAAGCTGTTTTGAATGTATACAGGGTGTTCCTAAATTGAACGTACAAACGAAAAGAGGAGATTCCTTAAGTGAGTTTAAGAAAAAAAAGTCTCATAAACATGGGGTCGCAAACGTTTCGTTTTCGAGATACAGAGTGTTGAAGTTTGAATATTTTTCAAGTTTTTTTTTTATAGTATCTACACTTCACAAGATATTCAACTGAAATTTGATATAAATATTACATTCGAGAGTTTTCACCACATGACATGGCAATTGCGATAGAAGATCTACAGGGTGATATTTTTTCTGGAACACTGCCACCTGTTCTTCTGCAGAACTTTTTTTTGGTGAGCAAATGTTAATTTGAAAAAATGTAAAAAAAAGCTTTGTTCTTATACTAAACTTTTCGGTCTCTTGTAGTTTTGTCGTATTTACCAACGATTTCGAGAAAAAAAATTTTGAACGATTCTCTCGAAATCCTCGTGAAAATCCAAATTATGATGGGAAGGCCACTGTAAGCTGTGGTGAATGAATTCAGTGTCAATTTTTATGGAAATTTTCCTGATCTGTAGAGATAATTCATAAAGATTCGATAAACTCGTATAATCAACACATGTTTTCGATTAAAACTTTAACATCCTGTATCTCGAAAACGAAACGTTTGCGACCCCATGTTTATGGTCCTTTTTTTCTTAAACTCACTTAAGGAATCCCCCCTTTTTGTTTGTACGTTCAATTTAGGAACACCCTGTATATGAAGTTTTCTTCTTCAAATAAACTGAGAAATCCTCCTGACATTCGATAAAGTTTATTTATTTCTTCCCTTATTTTTAGATTTGTTATACATTTATGTCGCATACAGTAAAATGTACTAACAAAGCATCCACCTATCATACAATTCACATAAATCGAATTTACAAAAACCTCCATATGATGACTTAGTTGATCTATTTGTTCAATAGAGCTACCATCTTGACTATCCTTATTAACAATAATAAGATGAAAAATTCAATTAGTCTTATAATTGACTACAATATCGAATGAACATTCACACAGACCAAACCAATTCATGAAGATTTCCAATAGTGATGAACAAAATTAATCACAAAACAACAAAGGCATTTACTAAACATTATGAAATTCAAACTGGTTTTAACCTATATTTCGACTAACTCCTCACATAGTCGCCAGTTAAAGTTCAACAAATCATTAATGAATCAGTTCAAGTGGATTGTTTCGAATTCTCTTATCTATAAAATTAATTAGTAATTTCAACATGATAAGCACGTGCACAGGTAAAGTTCATATCAACAGTAATAATTCTGTTAAGTATTTTAACCGTTATTTGATAAATGCACTACGTATGGAATTAATCGTCATGATAACGAGAAATGACGAATTATTGAAGTATTCTAGATCGATTGAAATCGTTGGAATACGAAGACTCCTACAAATCTTTGAATACATCCATCTAATACTGATACTTTGAGATATGCGTCCTATCTCAAGCATCATTTGGCCTTGAAGAAAAAACTTTAACCTATCAACTCTTAAATATGTCATTCAAGAGTTTTTTTCAATTGAGAAATAAGTCATATTGTATAAACCTTATGAAATTTCATTCGACTATCTGTAGTTCTCACTTCTCACTCTCCTTAAATCATCAGAACTTTCTATGAAACCAAAAAATAAATTTAAGGAAGCCCTGACTACTGAATATAAAAATGGCAAATCTCAGCACGATCGGAATAATATCCTGAAAATAATTCAAAAACTGAAATATGTGAAATCTCGACAATTAAAATATAAAATCATATGGTTCTGATGATGCGATCCTCTTAAATTTTTGCATGAACGTTCAGTATATCAAACTTCATTCACAAAATCAATTTCATTCGAATCGGATATCTTGTTATAGAAATATGTATAAATTTTTCTTTTCAAGATTGCAATTGAATTTTCTATGTTTCTGTAAATACTATGGTCATACCATTTTGCAGGAGGCTTATTATAAGCATCTAGCATGTGGCCGCAAAATTTCATTTCGATTGGTTTCGTTTTGTCTGAGATATTAAGGAACAAAAATTTTTTATTGTCATATTTTATGGAACACCTTGCACGATTTGGTTGGTTAACGAACTTAACCGCAGAATTTGGTATCCGAACTCATCCTGAAAATTTCAATCCCCCCGAAAGTTATCGTGCTTACGGACAGCGGAACGAACAACCCCAAGGACAGAATTGAATTAGACCACGGGTTCGCCATCAGGAGGCAAACCATATCGTTTGAGACCATTATCGGCTCAAAATTAAAGAATCACAAACATTTGTGCAAACGTTATAGCACTCTTTTAAATAGAAAGAGCGCTCAAAAAATGTTTGATTCAGATAAACTTGAACCTTTTCCATGATAGTGACTCTTATGGTAATATTTTAGCCATAAATATATATAGGGTAAGTCAGGGTGATATGGTGAAGAAAAAAAAGAGCCGTGTAGAAGACAAAAAAATTCATATTTAAACAGAATGAAAACACTTTTCTTTGGCAAAATATAGAGACAAACAACTTAACAGTACCATAAACTCTTTAAGGCGTAACGAAACTCTGGAAAATGAATTTTTTTTTCAAACCAAATTCGCCATTTCACCCATGCTCAAGGGAAATTGTGATCTTACTTCTTTTGCTTTTTACCGAACAAATTACACATGGATTCATATTTTGTGCAATCTTCATGCAGCCAATGTTGGCAGCTAATACATTCCATCCAATCGACATCCTTTTTAGTGCAACTGTCACCACATCCTACACAACAACTCTCATCATCGTCCATGCCGTCATCCTCGTCCTGCAAGTCGACATCCAGAGATGATTCCGATTCGGCGTCAGTGGTGGACATTTTTCATTTCTTAGGTTACGTATCTAAGATTTTCCGTTTGCTTTTTTTTTGCTATGGTTTTTCCTTTGAGCTTTCCTTTAGCATCTGGTCCACTTTTCTCTGACTCGATTGTTTTTTTTGACGATTTCTGTTTCGGAGTTTAACGATGATTTCTGGAGAATTCAAAACGTCAGCTAAAGCCACTAATTTTTCTTCTATATATAGGCATCCTTACCTGGAACAATGGTGATTGCTGGAATAGTGACAAACCCTCGAACAGACCTAACCAGAAAAAACACGAAAGATAAAAAGCTGCGATTCGTCCTAGGCCCTTCCGCTTCAACAGAAGATATATCTTTTATAATATTTTTAAAATTTATGCATCCACAAAACCCTCGACAAAACTTATAAAATACGCTTTTTATCCTTCACCATTTCACCCATGCCAGGATTCACAATATCTCCCAATTCCTATGGGTGAAACGGTGAATAGCCAGCAAGAAAAAGGAAATATTAGAGGCCATGTTTTCTAGGTTATGTATTACATAAATAAACTAAGAAGGCAGAATATATCAGGAAATACTTCTCGGCCTTCGTTACGGAAAGCAATCTCTATAAACGCATGCAACGTATAAAAATTATTGAGCATCGCAAATAGTTTTGAACAAATTTAGTACGATTTTAAAACGGGGCCAACTTTTTGCAGGTGCACGTTGAACGGATCATCAGAAACAGCTAGTACTCAGACATTAAGCGACATCTGTGAAGAGAATGGGATTGACGAGCTGCTCCCTATGCCGGTGGTGCAGGAGTACTGATGAAACGGTTGAGCATATTTTGTTCAACTGTGAAAACCTTACTGAGTTAAGGTCAACACACCTAGGAAATCCAACACCTTCTATTCCTATGATGAGAGGGACCACTCCTGGCAGGCTCGCGACATTTCTGTCTTCGTGTCTGAGGAGCTGAGTCTCTGTAGAATGATGCGGGTGAACAATGGGCCACTAGGCCTCAGTTCGGCCGGTAAGGCACCGCACAGAGAAGAAGACATCTGTGCACTCGGAAAAGAAATATAGTAAATCACCATTTTACCCGATTCGCCATATCACCCTGACTTACCCTACAATTTTACATACAAATTAACGAAAATCAAATTTCTTGTAGCTCATATAACTGTGAACGTTTCAATGAATATAATATGTAGCAGTTTTTTCTTTGGAGTGTACATGACAACGATCATATTTTACTTCTGTGTCAGACCCAGACTTGTGTGTAATCGATAAATATAGATCATAATCTTAAGTATCAGAACTCCATAAAGAAATATTGATTAATGATTAATAACTTCGGTCTGATTGGCTAGAAATCGATTTCAAAATCAATCTCGCAGATGACAGAGAAATATTTTTTGCTTACGATTGAAAATTATTGATATGATAAATTCAAAAACTGTGAGAGTGATTCCCCGAACGATTTATCAATGCTTTCGATTACATTCATTCATGTGCTGCAATCATCAGATTGGAAAATTGGTCTCATGAAGAATTCAAGAAATCGTTTCAAGATAGAGGATAAAGCTTCCATGTGTCGATAAACTTGAAAAAAGGAAATGAATAATGAATAATAACATACCTTTTTCCAATAGGGACTCTCGTCAGTTGACGGTACCTTTATATATTGACCATATTGTTGACACTAATAGGGTCGAATTCATCGTAATTCTGGATATATTTAAACAGATCATAAGTTGAGATGAAGAATTCATCATAAAAATCTAGTTAAACGGGTTTCTATTAAAGAAATTATAAAAAACCCTTATGATGACGAACTCAAGATCTGCTCTGGAAATGTGACCAAATCAAAGATGTGCTGCAACATTCTAGGCAGTGAATTTAGCATTGCTCACCATTTTCATCAAAAAATCAGCTTCAGCAATGACCGCCACTTCTGCATGAATGGCTATGTTATCAAAAACATTTCACGATGAAGACGATATATCTCTTCAATAAGGCATAAGGATATCAACTTCTTTTCGACTGAATATGATGGCATAAACAGGAAAATAAGTGGTTTCAACAGAAAGATGTCACACGTGCATACTAGATTGAAACTTTAGTGCATAGTAGATATATTCCCTGTATATGTGGAAAATCTTATAGAGGAGAGACATCAAGACCTTTAGAGATAAGAAAACGGGAACATAGGAAAAACATCAAAAATAGAGACATTACAAGATCACAAATCGCTGATCAAGTATGTTCAAATAGCGGAGATCATATGATGAACTGGAACAACACAAAAATCCTAATGACGGAACTTGATAATTATAAAAAAAAAATTAGGAATCAACAAGTATTTTGTTAGATAAAGTAGATAATTTGGCCAATTGTTCTGTTGGAATAGATCGTATTTGGATTGATTTATTGAAGAAATAAGTGACATCTGGAAGTTTCAAAATTAAATGAAACAACATCTTTATGTATTGACAACTTTCAATGTCAATTAGACTGCAAATGAAAAAACACACAATTCTGAAGATTTTACAAACCGAAACGTTACATTGTCCTTTTCCTTTTCCTTCTTTAGTTTTACTGCAACATAATTTCAACACCAATTTGCTCCTGACGAATAAGTGCAAAGATTTTAGCAATCTTAATTGAAATTTTTCTACTTATTTCTGTTTCAGAGGTTGGGAGTGAGAACCAATAAAGTTTTTCAGAAATGCAGCATCCTCCCAGAATATATTTCAATCGATACAAAAAAAATATGAAAATTAATTTTCATGAAATAACAGTTCCATCAGTCATTTATTTTTAATGTTCACAACCTCTATAAAATGCGAATCATTGATTACATATTATAACCTACAAGCAGAAAAAATTTCTCATGATACTAATTTTTTCCAATGAGTTTTATTCATGTTTATCCTAATTAGGAAATAGTTAGTATTTAATAGTGGTTGCTCTCAATTGGGTATAGCATGATTTAGTCTTAATGTTTATTGAGTTTTATTGTCAATTAGTGTTCATTCACGACGGAATATTGGAATAATATATAATTTATACGACAATGAAATTTTATTAGTCGACTACATTCTGACAGGATATTTCTTCAAATGTAAGGTATATATGGAAATGTACGCTTGGAAGCATTTCGTCATTAGTTCTATGCTATAGATTTATTGTAGTTTGGTAATTTGACGTGATTCTTCGAAGGGGGTCTACTAGACGTCATTTGCAGCCAAATGCGTTTGTTTGGCGGTTTTGCAACTTTTTCGAAATTTTGTGCTTCTTTATCGAAAACAATTAATTTTGTGAAAACTACTTGACTCTATGAACTGATTGAATTTCCTTTTATAACTAAGGGTTCGGTCCTCATATCTTGCGACAAATTATTCACTAAATATTCTGATAAACGGAATTATTGAATTATTTTGAAAATCTAACAAAATAGAGGAATTTTTTCTATCATTTGTACAACAAGTTCATTACACTTCTTTCGAATATTCTCAATTTTTTCATCAAGATTTTAAGAGGAAAACAGGTGCAGCTATTTATATCTCGAGTTTTAAGTGAATACTTTTGTCAAGAATGGAGGAAGATCTCCTTAGCTTTGAAAAAAATATTCATTGAATATTCAGAATTGAGTAGTTTTCACAAAATTAATTATTTTTGAAAACAAAGCAAAAATTTTCAAAAAAGTTGCAAAATCACCATATCTTTGTAACCATAGATACTCAAAGAAAATACCGTAAAATGGTATACAGATGGTTCCAAAACCTCTACAGGTGCTGCTGGCGCTGGGATATACGGGCCAAGTACCAAGTGTGGACTGTCGCTAGGCTCTTGTTTGAGTGTCTTTCAAGCGGAAATCTTAGCTATTGAGAGATTTCTAGATATGAATCTTTAAAGTGGTAGTAGTAACTGTGTTTTATTGCAGCAATACAAATGGCTATCGACGAAGGGTCCTTCAGCTATAACTATAAGAAGTGCAATATAGCAATACACTCAGATAGTCAAGCTGCTATTAAAGCACTGAACTCCTACTTCATCGACTCAAAGATGATCTGGGAGTGCCGGAACAAACTCAATGAGGTAGGCAAGAAAAATAAGGTCCCGGCCATTCGGGAATAAAAGGAAACGAAAAAGCCAATAAATTTGCCAAAGAAGGCGCACGAATGTCACTCATTGGCCCAGAACCCTTCTGTGGTATAGGTTAAGGTACCTAATAAGAAGGAGTTTCTGGAGAAGGAGAAAGCCGAGAGGGAAAAACTCTGGCTGAATGTCTCAGGGGTGAATCACTCCACTAAATTCCTTCGGAACTTTGAAGCAGCAAGATCCGAAAGATATCTGGATCTTGGTAAGAAACAATTACACCTCCTAACTGGCTTTCTTACATGACACTGTCGCCTTAGTATAGGAAGCACCTCTTGAGGATGAGATTGTCGGACACTGACGAGTGTAGGTTTTGTGGGGGAGAAAGAAACCCCAATTCACCTAGTCACGGAATGATTTGGCATTGCGAGCCTAAGAAAAGAATGCCTTGGGCGAGTGAGGAACTAGCCTCGTGAAAGCCTTCACAGATACTGGATTTCATCAGATCTCTGGAACTGGAAGGTGAGCTGTGAAAGATGTGGCCAGAACAGCTCTGTTACTCTGTAAGTGGACACAATAGAACTTAAGGTCGCAGTGAACTGTAACCCCTTTTTAAACTATCAAACCATATATTCTCGGACCATGCTTCACTAGACGCATTTTATGAATTTTGCCCGTTTCTTCCTGAGGCCGTACCAGACAAACCACCCGGTATATTTTCTTCATATTTGGCAAATATGTTCCTAATTGAGAGCCCAAACATATAATGCAATAACCGCCTCGAAAATTCAGGTCCGGGTTAACAAAAAATTATGAATCGTTTGAATACTCGAAACAACACCCTGTACATCGGAATTTTGAAAATCTGTTTTAATATTCGAAAACATCACTTAAAACTATACTGAGACGTATACTTCAAATTTTCGCGCAGACAGTTTTACTGCACAAATTTTCAACGTGAAAGTGAAGTTTTTAGGAACTTGGATACCCGAAAGTGGTTTGAAGTGACTTTAACAATGAATTATCAACAATATTGAATCCATAATTACTCATTACTCTGTAATTCATTTTCACATTGGTTTTCCTTTTTATAGCTTATTCATAATTTTTTGTTTACCCGGACCTGGATTTTCAAAGCGGTTATTGCATAATACGTTTGGGCTTTACATACAAAAAAGACTATGCTCTAAATAACTAACCCATAGATTTATCACTAAAAGTGACTTCAAATCACTTCCAGCAAACCAAATTTAAAAAAAAAATTGTGCAGTAATGAGAAGCGACGAGAGATTAACTCAAAAATGAAAACTGAAATGGTATACAGCTATAAAAAGGAAAACCAATGTGAAGATGAATTACAGAGTAATGTATAAATAATTATGGATTCAATATTGTGGATAATTCATTGTTAAAGTCACTTCAAACCACTTTCGGGTATCCAAGTTCCTTAAAACTTCACTTTTACCTTGATAATTTGTGCAGTAAAACTTTCTGCGCGAAAATTTGAAGTATACGTCTCAGTTTAGTTTTTAGTGATGTTCTCGAATATCAAAACAGGTTTTCAAAATTCCGATGTACAGGGTGTTGTTTCGAGTATTCAAACGATTCATAATTTTTTGTTAACCCGGACCTGGATTTTCGAGGCGGTTATTACAGGATATGTTTGGGCTCTCAATTAGGAACATATTTGCCAAATATGAAGAAAATATACCGGGTGGTTCGTCTGGTACGGCCTCAGGAAGAAACGGGCATAATTCATAAAACACCCTGTATCTAGGCTACGAAGACAGTGAGACCCAATAAATAGGGTATTTCTAGAACCGTCTTGGTGCCACCTATGCACCTGTGAAGTATTTCCCTTTTCCAATGAAACACCCTGTATATTAAGTCAAATTTAACTCTTATCGATGAATCTATTCACTGTTGTATTTAGACTTCAACTTGACGCTGAAGACTTATACTACCTGAGCGTGAGCCCTCTTGTGGTTAATAATGTGTGACTCAACATGAATACATTTTGTTTGCCAAACATTAACGCTACATAACTCTCAGAACGATCCAACAACTGATATATTAAAGTAAAAAATGCAACATCATTTGCATCAGAAAATCAAGAAAAGGTTAAGTGAAAAATATACGATGCTATGGTAATAATTCTAAAAGCCGAAAACATTAATTATTTCCTAGGATAAATTTAATTAAAAGTCATTTTTATCGTTTTATCGGTATTTGTTATCAAAAGGAGACGGAAATATTCCTGAGTAAATGATCGCTATAATGTTAGACAATTATCCCTGATGTTGGCTAGGATTTCATTATAAATATGAAGTGATGATGGTGATTCATAGACTTGATGAACGGGAGAGAAAAGGATTCATTCAACAAATGCAAAAACGAAGAAAAAACATGCGAATTGAGTCGTAAATTCATAACTGTGATGAATTTCAATCACCGAAACTTTAACTGGTGTTTTTCACATTTAATGATCTTTTCATTACGTCACATCAAATTTAATCATACAGTTTACACGAAAGAAGAGGAAAATCAAAATTTCAAAAAATTTAGAAAGTCCTGAGTACATGTTTCTGATCGCTCGTTCATTGGTGGAACAATGGGATCATTACCTCGAATTTTTGTATGGGATTCGAAATTGATACTGAATATATAAATGTTAAATCTCAGCACGATCGGAATAACAATCTAGAAATAACTCAAAAACTGAAACATACATGTAAAATCTTGACAGCTGAAAAAATTTAATTCTATGGTGAACATTCGGTATATCAATATTCATTCACAGAATAAATTTCACTCGAATCGGATATTTTTTGATAGAAACATTATAAAGATTCTTCTTTTAAATATTTCAATTGAATTTTCTATCGTTCTGTTAACGCTATGGCCACAAAATTTTGCATGCGGCCGCAATTTTTCCTTTCGATAGGTTTTGTTCTGTCTGAGATATTGAAGAACAAATGTTCGAATTGCCATATTTTATGGAGCACCCTGTACGAATTGACTGGTTTACGAACTCAACCTGACACACTAAAGTATCTAGGACAATCCTTTCAAAAGTTATCGTGCTAACGGCTAAATGGACAGCTGGCCGGCCCACGGACAAAATTGAATTCGACCACAGATTCGTCATCAGGGAGTCGAACCCTATCGTTTGAGACCCTTTTCAGCTCAAAATGATAAAAAACATACCTTTGGGCAAAACGATATAGTACTCGCTTAAGTATAACGAGCACCCAAAAATATATTTCATACAGGTGTCGTTGAAAAGAAAATATAAGTTAAATGTAAATTCCAATTTTTTTCACAGTAACACTTTTCATTATGATGGTTTAAATTTAAATCATCTCTTAAATTGGACCAGATGCAATGTTCAATTATTCTGAAACTACAATTTGAGGTCGCGACATTGGAAAATCCCTAGATATCTCGAGTGTATGGTGGCATATTCATAACCCAGTGATGTGAATACGATAGACAGAAATGTAGCAAGCACTAATTTTCGAATATCATTATATGATTGAAATCAAATGAAAAAGCGACAGGAGACAAGATACGTTGAAAATTCGTATTTCAAAGAGAAATTTCACCTTATTGTCTGCTACATATTGAATGAAATAAACCTTTCCAAATTATTATTAATTAATATATATTATATAATATTTATGAATGTAAGTATCACATATTCTTGCTTCCTTTTTATATGAAACTCTAACAAATAAAAATTTTCCATCAATGAGTACAATCACAAAAACATGGTAGTATAGTAACATTTACTTTTCAAATACTTACAACTGTGCGAAAAATTTTTCTTGAATTTGATACACATCTTATAATTCGTAAACAATAATTACCTACTTATCGCTTAAAACCTTGATTTTGCGGTTGTCTCGTGGTCGGAATGTTCACCATGTCATTATATGATTCCCGCACTACATAGCTTTTCCCATAAAACCACTAATCTTATGTGGTTGATTTGTGGTTGAAATGTAATATAGGTGACTCGGGCCTCACAATTGTGAGTAAAATAGTTTCTCAAACTACACTACTGGAAAAATTAAAGGATCAAAAAAAAATTCCAAATTTTTTGGCAATTTTCAACATGCCGTAACTTTGAGAGGAATGATCGTACAAGGAATTTAAAAAAGGCAAATTGTAGCTCCAAGTGTCTAGTTTTTGGATTAGAACTTCAAAAATTTTAAGTTTCAGTGGTTTTCGAGTAATGATAGAAAAATCAGCAACAAAAAAATTCTCAAAATTTCACCACTTTTTTTTCTTGTCTACGAGCGTGGAAATTCTATTTTTGTATAATCGTTACAATGATGGGATACTTTGTTAATTCAGCTTTAATTTATTTTTTTATTGACCTCAATACGTCCACTTCTCGCCAAGATATATCGGTCTTCAAATGGAAAAGGATCCATTTTTTATCCGTTAATAAATTAATAAAAATTTTATTTGTTAGTTTATTTTATTTTTATTTTTTTGAAATTTATGTACTATCTGCAATTAAAATGTGGAAAAAGCTCGAGAAAATTCCTTTATGCCTTTTTTGAAGATTATGAGCTTCTCAGAGCAAAAAACGTGATCCTTATTTTTTTTCGAATATTCAATCGAGTCAAACAAAAAAACGGCTCGCTGGATTGAGTATGCTCTTCGTAAGGTTTTTATCAACATATTGAACTGTGAAAGTCACACTTAACATTATTGGTTTACTCAACATTTTCGACCCAGGGGTAGATTTTCCAAGAAACCACCAAAAGCCCTTTTTTTGTTAAATTTTTATATTGATGCGACATGAAGAAAAAAAATTTCTATGAATAAGCAATGGTTGTTCATAATGGGAGTTCATTTAAGGTCTTGAAACCCTCCTTCAATTTTCTGTGCGATCATTGATTGCTGAGAAATCCATAATCAAAGTCAAATGGATCCTTTTCCATTTGAAGACCGATATCTCGGCGAGAAGTGGACGTATTGAGGTCAATAAAGAAATAAAACAAAGCTGAATTAACAAAGTATCCCATCATTATAACGATTATACAAAAATAAAATTTACGCGCTCGTAGACAAGAAAAAAAAGTGGTAAAATTTTGAAATTTTTTTGTTGCTGATTTTTCTATCATTACTTGAGAACCACTAAAACTTAAAGTTTTTGAAGTTCTAATCCAAAAACTAGACACTTGGAGCTACAATTTCCTTTTTTTGAATTTCTTGTACGACCATTCCTCTCAAAGTTACGGCATGTTGAAAATTGCCGAAAAATTTGAAATTTTTTTTTGATCCTTTAATTTTTTCCAGTAGTGTAGGTTCATTTCAAATTACAATGAAATTCAACCCTTGTCGCATAATTTTTCTTATGAGTGTTTCACATTTAAAATGTACCTATATGTACTGTCGCGACAAGCGACATGTGAACGACTCTACATAGCATATTTTGCTTTTTTCAGTGGATTAAATGAGGCTTTGGCAAAGAATAGTTATATGCTGTGGATTTATTTTGACGTTTGTTTTCAACGACTGCGCAATATTACCATAAATAAACAATGGTCAATGAAGCCCAATTTACAATAGGAAAAAATATTGTTCACATTTCGTTTGCCGGTTAATCATACAGGGTGTTCCATAAAATATGGCCATTCAAAATTTTTGTTCCTCAATATCTCGGACAAAACGAAACCAATCGAAATAAATGTTTGGCCATATGCAAAATGGTCATAATAAGCCCCATGCAATATTGTGGGTCCATAGTACTAACAGAACCATAGAAAATGCAATTGGAATATTGAAAAGAAGAATCTTTCTCTTTCCATAACAAGACATCCTATCAGAGTGAAATTCTGTTCGTGAATGAAGATTGATATAAGTACTGAATGTTCATTCATTATTTCAAGAGGATCGATCATCAGAACTATACAATTAAATTTTTTTCAATTATTGATTTTTCACATACTCATTTTCGAATAATTTCCGGAATATAATTCCGATCGTAATGAGATTTCGCATTAATATACTTAGCATAAATCTTATATCCTATACAAAATTTCGAGGTAATAACGTTATTGCTCCACTAATGAACCAGCGTTCAAATGCACCTGCTCAGGGCTTTTCTGAAATTTTTAACTTCCGATCCTCCTAGTCTTCAAAAGTAAGAAATAACTGTTATCACATTAACATGTAGCTCCAAGTGTCTAGTTTTTGGATTAGAACTTCAAAAATTTTAAGTTTCAGTGGTTTTCGAGTAATGATAGAAAAATCAGCAACAAAAAAATTCTCAAAATTTCACCACTTTTTTTTCTTGTCTACGAGCGTGGAAATTCTATTTTTGTATAATCGTTACAATGATGGGATACTTTGTTAATTCAGCTTTAATTTATTTTTTTATTGACCTCAATACGTCCACTTCTCGCCAAGATATATCGGTCTTCAAATGGAAAAGGATCCATTTTTTAAATTAATAAAATTTTATTTGTTAGTTTATTTTATTTTTATTTTTTTGAAATTTATGTACTATCTGCAATTAAAATGTGGAATAAGTTCGAGAAAATTCTTTTTTGCCTTTTTTGAAGATTATGAGCTTCTCAGAGCAAAAATTGTGATCCTTATTTTTTTCGAATATTCAATCGAGTCAAACAAAAAAACGGCTCGCTGGATTGAGTATGCTCTTCGTAAGGTTTTTATCAACATATTGAACTGTGAAAGTCACACTTAACATTATTGGTTACTCAACATTTTCGACCCAGGGGTAGATTTTCCAAGAAACCACCAAAAGCCCTTTTTTTGTTAAATTTTTATATTGATGCGACATGAAGAAAAAAAATTTCTATGAATAAGCAATGGTTGTTCATAAATGGGAGTTCATTTAAGGTCTTGAAACCCTCCTTCAATTTTCTGTGCGATCATTGATTGCTGAGAAATCCATAATCAAAGTCAAATGGATCCTTTTCCATTTGAAGACCGATATCTCGGCGAGAAGTGGACGTATTGAGGTCAATAAAGAAATAAATCAAAGCTGAATTAACAAAGTATCCCATCATTAAAACGATTATACAAAAATAAAATTTACACGCTCGTAGTCAAGAAAAAAAAGTGGTAAAATTTTGAGAATTTTTTTGTTGCTGATTTTTCTATCATTACTCAAGAACCACTAAAACTTAAAGTTTTTGAAGTACTAATCCAAAAACTAGACACTTGGAGCTACAATTTCCTTTTTTTGAATTTCTTGTACTACCATTCCTCTCAAAGTTACGGCATGTTAAAAATTGCCGAAAAATTTGGAATTATTTTTTGATCCTTTAATTTTTTCCAGTAGTGTAGGTTCATTTCAAATTACAATGAAATTCAAACCTTGTCGCATAATTTTTCTTATGAGTGTTTCACATTTAAAAATGTACCTATATGTACTGTCGCGACAAGCGACATGTGAACGACTCTACATAGCATATTTTGCTTTTTTCAGTGGATTAAATGAGGCTTTGGCAAAGAATAGTTATATGCTGTGGATTTATTTTGACGTTTGTTGTCAACGACTGCGCAATATTACCATAAACAATGGTCAATGAAGCCCAATTTACAATAGGAAAAAATATTGTTCACATTTCGCTTGCCGGTTAATCATACAGGGTGTTCCATAAAATATGGCCATTCAAATTTTTGTTCCTCAATATCTCAGACAAAACGAAACCAATCGAAATAAATGTTTGGCCATATGCAAAATGGTCATAATAAGCCCCATGCAATATTGTGGGTCCATAGTACTAACAGAACCATAGAAAATGCAATTGGAATATTGAAAAGAAGAATCTTTCTCTTTCCATAACAAGACATCCTATCAGAGTGAAATTCTGTTCGTGAATGAAGATTGATATAAGTACTGAATGTTCATTCATTATTTCAAGAGGATCGATCATCAGAACTATACAATTAAATTTTTTTCAATTATTGATTTTTCACATATCTCATTTTCGAATAATTTCCGGAATATAATTCCGATTGTAATGAGATTTCGCATTAATATACTTAGCATAAATCTCATATCCTATACAAAATTTCGAGGTAATAACGTTATTGCTCCACTAATGAACCAGCGTTCAAAAGCACCTGCTCAGGGCTTTTCTGAAATTTTTAATTTCCGACCCTCCTAGTCTTCAAAAGTAAGAAATAACTGTTATCACATTAACATGATTATCCATATTAGTATCAATTTCAAGAATTGACATCGATATGTCATGCTGCATTGACAAGGGCTAGTAACTAATAGTCTACAAACATTTAGGGCGTATAATTACATTCATTGTACTCACAAATGAGGAACCTGATACAAGATTGATCTGACGAAATAATTTATTCCTCACATTCCATAATAAACGATGAGGATTAAATATTTAATTACTTCATTCATTGAATTAATTAAGCATAGAATATTGATCGATCGTCGACTTACCCATATAATTTTTTTCCTCTGAATTCATTCTCGTGAAGGAAAAATGTGTAGGAGAAAGCTGACATTAGGAGCTCGTAAATGTTCATCACCCCTTACACCTGATTTATATGTTTCTTGTAGAATTTTTGTTATTGGATTCGATTGAGTGGGAACCTTGTGGATATTTCCACGGCATATCATTGCTTTCCTTTTTCGCCTTTATGGGAGTGGAATACGCAGTTATGGCGAAGCAACTTAGTTAAGATTCAATTAAAAATATCATGCCGGTATAAGTTAACAATCCATCAGGCGTTCAATGAGTAATCGCAAATATTTTTGTCCAAACCAGGCAATTAATATTGTCAAGTCCTCTCTGGATGTTCATCAGCATTAAGTCGATAAAACAAATTATATAAATATATTCCCGTAAGTCGAAACTCGTTCGTCATACATCACAGTTTTTAAAGGAAGGAGCAGAGACATAAGCACGCACTTACGTTCTTTTTGCACCAGTTTCCGATGCACAACCCCAAACATTTATAAAATACTCGAAATGATTTCAAAAAACTGCTTCTCAACCAGTGGTCATTAACATAGTTGGCTCTTGATATAAACGTGATATCGTGTAGCAAATGTCTTAATTATTAGCCAATAGCTCGGCGCGAATCCAAACGACCGCTAAAGCCTTTTCTGGAGATCTCAGTTAGCGAGCAAAAAGAGATCGGGCTCGGACTGTGGACGTGAGAGGCTTCCAAAGCATCGTATGCATCATATGTGAATTATTTCCACTTGAAAAACTTACTCTTAGCGAAATCCAACTTTTTCAACGCCCCGATTTTAGTGTTGCGGAATTTTTGGAAGTTCTCGGCCTCTTCTTAATTTCCAGACTGGTAATGTGTTCGCTCTTTTTGCGTTTGAATTATAATGGTCTTCTTCCTCGAGTATTTTTTTTTTGGGCGTGCGTTTAAAATGTCCGCTTTTTTCGGATGATGTGGTATCCGGACAATAATACTTGATCACTCCGTATAAATTATTAATCTCGCTTCAGATTGTTTTGGTTGCTCTTGAAGTGACAACTTCGAGCTAATATTCTGAAAACAGATCTGAGTTGTTTCATCACTGATGAATATATTATAATATATATCTAATATTGCTACTTTTTGTCTACGGACAATACCTCAACTTTGTGAGAGTCAGAAATGAATATTCTTATAATCATCGAGTGATTTTGAGAAAGAGCTGAAATAATTCCAATCAATATACATAGTTCTAGAAACCGAAGAATGAAAGTTTCAGGACGAGTTCAGTGTTTATGTATTTCGATTAAGTCATTAGAAATGTGATGTACTTTTTAATGAAGGCAATTGACTGCGTGTGGTATTTCTAGCAGAAGATGTAAAAAGTTTTATGATGTCAAGCAGAGTTTGGTGGACTAATTTTTCGAAAGATTGGACGCTCTTAATAGATTTCTCACGTAAATATGCAGAGCGCACTGAAGAATTTCATTGTATGGATCATATGTGATTTTTTAATTGAAAAGATTACTCTTAGCGAAATCCAACTTTTTCAACGCCCCGATTTTAGTATTACGGAATTTTTTGAAGTTCTCGGCCTTCTAAAATTTCTAGACAGGTAATGTGTTCAATCTTTTTGCGTTTGAATTATAATGGTCTTCTTTCTCGAGGTATTTTTTTTACGGCGTTTAAAATGTCAGCTTTTTTCGAGATAATGTGGTATCCGTACAATAATACTTGATCACTCCGTATAAATTATTATCTCGCTTTCAGATTGTTTTGGTTGCTCTTGAAGTGACAACTTCGTGCTAATATTCTGAAAACAGACCTGAGTTGTTTCATCACTGATGAACATATTATAATTATATATCTAATATTGCTATTTTTGTCTACGGACAATACCTCAACTTTATGAGAGTCAGAAATGAATATTCTTTATAATCATCGAGTGATTTTGAGAAAGAGCTGAACTAATTCCAATCAATATATACAGGTTTGGAAATTCACATCTGAAATATACGATATACAATGCATCAGACAGAGAATTCTTCCCTCCAGTTGCACAGATGAATGTCGAGACAATCACTTGCTGTAACACACTGAATTCAGTTGTCTTACTTTGTTATTCTAGTCTTGTCTCTCTCTTATCATTTAGAGGAGCGTATAGTTCTTTAGTATGGTAGGCAACAGTAAATACTTGAATCGAGTATTACGGGCAGCCTGACAAATTAAAATTCTATAGGTTGACTGCGGGTCCCCTACCATACTGCGATAAGAGAGAGACAAGACTAGATTATCGCAGTGAGACAGTTGAATTCATTCAGTTATCGCACTTGATTATCTCGCCTATTCATCTGAGCAACTGGAGGGAAGAATTCTCTGTCTGATGCCTTGTATATCGTATGTTTTCGATGTGAATTTCCAAATCGGTTATAGTTCTAGAAACCGAAGAATGAAAGTTTCAGAACGAGTTCAGTGTTTATGTATTTCGATAAGTCATTAGAAATGTGATGTATCTTTAATGAAGGCAATTGACTGCGTGTGGTATTTCTAGCAGAAGATGTAAAAAGTTTAATGATGTCAAGCAGAGTTGGGTGACTAATTTTTCGAAAGATTGGACGCTCTTTAGATTTCTCACGTAAATATGCAGAGCGCACTGAAGAATTTCATTCGTATGGATCATATGTGATTTTTTAATTGAAAAGATTACTCTTAGCGAAATCCAACTTTTTCAACGGCCCGATTTTAGTATTACGGAATTTTTGGAAGTTCTCGGCCTTCTTAAATTTCCAGACTGGTAATGTGTTCGCTCTTTTTGCGTTTGAATTATAATGGTCTTCTTCCTCGAGATATTTTTTTGCGGCGTTTAAAATGTCCGCTTTTTTCGAGATAATATGGTATTCGTACAATAATACATTATCACTCCGTTTAAATTATTATCTCGCTTTCAGATTGTTTTGGTTGCTCTTGAAGTGACAACTTCGTGCTAATATTCTGAAAACAGACCTGAATTGTTTCATTACTGATGAATAGGTATATTATAATTATACAGGGTGTTCCTAAATTGAACGTACAAACGAAAAGGGGAGATTCCTTAAGTGAGTTTAAGAAAAAAAAGTCTCATAAACATGGGGTCGCAAACGTTTCGTTTTCGAGATACAGGGTGTTAAAGTTTTAATCAAAAACATGTGTTGATTATACGAGTTTATCGAATCTTTATGAATCATCGCTACAGATCAGGAAAATTTCCATAAAAACTGACACTGAATTCATTCACCACAGCTTACAAAGTGGCCTTCCCATCATAATTTGGATTTTCACGAGAATTTCGAGAGAATCGTTCAAAATTTTTTTTCTCGAAATGGTTGGTAGATACGACAAAACTACAAGAGACCGAGAAGTTTAGTATAAAAACAAAGCTTCTTTTTACATTTTTTCAAATTAACAGTTACTCACCAAAAAAAGTTCTGCAGAAGAACAGGTGGCAGTGTTCCAGAAAAAATATCACCTGTAGATCTTCTATCGAAATTGCCATGTCACGTGGTGAGAACTCTCAAATCTAATATCTATGCCAGATTTCAGTTGAATATCTTGTGAAGTGTAGATACTATGAGAAAAAAAACTTGAAAAAAATTCAAACTTCAACACTCTGTATCTCGAAAACGAAGCGTTTGCGACCCCATGTTTATGGGACTTTTTTTCTTAAACTCACTTAAGGAATCTCCCATTTTCGTTTGTACGTTCAATTTAGGAACACCCTGTATATCTAACACTGCTATTTTATTCGTCTATGGAAATACTTCAACTTTGTGACAGTCAGAAAGAATATTCTTTATAATCATCGAGTGATTTTGAAAAAGAGCTGAACTAATTCCAATCAATATAGTTAAGAAATATGTTCGAAACAAAATTCTAGAAACCAAAGAATGAAAGTTTCAGGATGATTCAGGATAATTCAATAGAATCATTTGAAATGTGACGATTTTTTCATTGGAGACAATTGACTTCGTGTAGTATTCCTAGCAAAAGATGTAAAAGCAAGCAGAGTTTGGCGGAGTAATTTTCCGAAAGATTGGACGCTCTTTAGATTTCTCAATATGCAGAGCGCACTAAAGTGTTTCATCAACTGATCAAGAAGTGAGTGCAAAGTGAGTTGTCGACAAGATTAAAAGAACAAGACTTTTACTGAAGCCAAAGATCGTTCAACTGTAAATATTCCTCTACAGGAGTTGTTGTAGAGAATGCTTCGGGATTATTGTGTTTATGTTTACATTCTCCAACAATAATTGTTCACGTTCGCCCACACTTAAAACTATGCTAGTTTTGCTCTGTCGATCTTTATTTTCGAATATATTTCACCTTTGAAATATACCTGCTGACCGTCTTATATGCGGCAAATATGCTGAAAAGAGAATAATCGTACACTTCACACCATGTAAATATCGATTGTTAATAAAATAACCCCAATAGTTGAACATCCCACATTTGACTCACTCAAACACAAAACTTAGTAGCAGGCTCAGTTAAAGTAAATGATAAACGTTTGTCTCATAACTTTCCAGATAAATCTCATCTCAATGAGGTGGAAGAAAATGGTCTGACACCTGAGCATGCCTGAGAATCTTAGTTAATCTCAGTTTGAGATGGTGAAAAAAATAAAGATGTTATAAATCTCACCAAAATAAAAAGGTCTATCAAAGTGCTTGGATTGCGTATTAATCTAGTATGTCAGAATATGAATCAATGAATTTATAATATAAAATTAATAAAGAAATACACTCATGCAGGGAACTATATTGGCTTTCTAACAAGGTGCTGCTCGACCCCTTTTCCCTATTCAAAAATGAGATCTGTTAGGCGTTGCGGCTAGAAGGGTTGTGATATCAAACGCATTTTAATACCCTTATTTGTCCCCTTCCAACAAAATTTGACCTGTCCGAGGTTTTTTCGTTATTTCATCCCAAAGCTTAACAGTTCGGCTTGGAAAGTTATGCCTGGTCCTCATGATTTGGTTGGTGGATATAATTGTTATGAACTCAACTTTATGAATCTCCGAAGTGAATCTTTTTTAATTCTATAATTCAGTTGAAAGTTTATGCAGACTGTGGTACAAAAATCTAAATACACTTCACTGAAACTTTGGATAATGGAACTTTTCAGAATTATGCTTATTTGATATTCATTTGTGGTGATTATCATCAAAATTGTTGGTTTTCAATTGTTGAACTCGAAATATTTAGGATTCAAATAAAATAGGCTTGTATTATTCAACTGAATTATTCAACTTTATCATTCCATTCATTTGTGTAGTGAAGATTCAGCTCATTCATCAATTTAGTCTTTTAAGAATGAACTCAGCAACATTTCATAACAACTCGAGAAAACCCCACTTACTTAATCAATTCAAGACACCTAATAACAAAAGAAATTAGTAAATCCCTATCATTAACACTCAAAAATTGGTAATTTCAGTTAGGTTATTTCAGCACATCATTTTCTTGCTCACTTGGCTGAACCGAATCGATTTATAAAACGTTTCCTCGAGGGTGATATCACGGTAAGAGAATAACGAAAAACGCATAGGCCACGTCTGTCACGCATTTAACACTTCCGGTAAACTGAAGACGGAAGAATCATTAAACTGTCCTGTGAGTAAAGTTTGTTTTCTCAAGTGGAAAGTGTAATTAAGATATTCGGGGATTGGTATGGGAAACGGTCAAGTAAGGCTATGTGGACGGTTTACGCAGCAGGAAATTCATAAAAATACAGTGGAACTTCCCTATAATGAAAGCGCTAAATCAGAAAAAAAAAATCGTTATAAAGAAATTTTGTTAAACAAAAAATTTGTTTCTATTGTCGGTTCTATGTCGCGGTCGACTTCATTGATAAATTTAAGTTTACCTTTCGAACTTAAGCACTTGTTTTTAGACATTTTCGCATAACTTTTCACACTAGCGTAACGGTTAGATTGAAACCAAATAGCCAGGGGTGTATTTAAAACTTCTTCAGGAGGATCTCTCTGCCCGCCTTAATGATTTAGTTTGAGGAAAAAATTTAGAAAAAACCCACCCTTAATACCGTCTTTCTAATACCTATTCAAAGAGTGATGTTCTTTGAATATTTCGTTATAGAGAGAATTCACTTTGTTTTAGGGGTTGTTTTACATGGAAATTGAATTCAAGGTGCAGAATGTCTTGTACGAAATTTGGTATACAGAGAAATTCATTACACAGACTTTCGTTATAGGGAAGTTCCACATAGTTTGTTGAACTTTGGTTTGAAGAGAATCATTGGATGGTTGATATTTAAAAACATCCATAAACTGACACCGTGGAATCAAAATTATAATCATTCTCTGTAAGTCATCAATTGATGATATAAAAAAATGAGAAAAGCTCTGAGCAGATGCATTTGAGCGCCGTTTAATGTTGGAGCAATAATGCTATTACCTCAAACTATCTTGAAGAACTTGAGGTTCATGTTAAGTACATGAATGCAAAATCACAGCACAAAATCACATTCTGGAAATAAAATTACTCGACCGTCTTGAAATTTTGCATGAACATTCAGTATATCAATCTTCATTCACAAATAAATTTCACTCGAATCGAATATCTTATTATAAAAATTTGAAGATTTTTCTTTTCAATATTCCAATTGAATTTTCTATGGTTCTGTTAACGATATGGCCATAAAATTCTGCATGGGGCTCATTATGAGCATTTCGAATGTGTCCGCAATTTCATTTCGATGGGTTTCGTTTCGTCTAAGAAATTGAGGAACAAAAAATTGAATGCCTTTATTTTATGGAACACCCTGTACGATTTGGCTGGTTAACGAACTCAATAGCGGCATATGAAAACTGAACTTCCTCTGAAAATCTCAAATATCTAGGAAAATCCCTTCGAAAGTTATCGTGCTAACGACCGGATGGACAGACGGTCCCACAGGCAGAATTTAATTTGACCGCGGATTCGTCATCAGAGAGTCGAACCCTATCGTTTGAAACCATTTTCGGTTCAAAATCTTAAAATTACATACAATTGGGAAAAACGATAGGTATAGCACCCATCTAAGTAGAACGAGCGCTCAAAAAACGTTTGTGGCATCCAAAAAAATTAACTTGAACTCAAAGTCAAAGCCATTCGAGCAGTCGACAAAATACTTGGCAATGATTTTAAATTGCAATTGTGGAAATTTGCGAATTAAATATCTCTTTTAACAATTGAGAGGCCTATCTTCAAAACTGGCCTCATTTTTGAGCCTAGGCCTTAATAGAAATTTTATTGTTCACCATATTATTATTTTTTTGATGGTAAATGTTTATTTTCTCTTTTCATTTTCTCGGTAAAAGGTTTTTTCACTATTATTCATCATTTCTTGCGACTGACTAGCAATTAAAGCGTACCTACGCGTATTACACTCCAAGATAATTGGTGCATGGCTGTGAAAAAAGATGAGAACCGTAAGAGTAACACGTCCGGGGTAAAACCATTCATAAAATAGCATCGATGTTGTAAATTGGAAAATCTGTTTTCAGTATTTCTCGAGAACAAATAAATATTTATATCATTTATCGAATTGATAATACAAAATAATGTTTGGCAACAAATACCCCACACCAGAAAAATCCGATTTCAGATTAGATTATTTCTATCATTCCTATAATAATCTGAGAGTCTGATAGAAAACAAAACATAAAATTAATTACCAGAAAATTCTTGATCGACTCAGCGACATTCGATTTTTTTATACCATAGGTTGGGAAAACCATTTGGAAGCTATAAACATTCGCGGTATTTTTTTAATTTTTTCGAACCACAACAAAAAACCTGAGTACCCATCTTCAGGGAACTAATTGACGTCATGAAAAAACATTTACGCTCACGACATTTGCCTGAATGTTTGCGTAGGGTCTTAGACTATAATCCGTGACAAAATTAGTTGAATGTTACCTTAGAATATCTTATTTCGTAGCTCAAATTTGAGTCAGTGCGATATTTACTTACACAGCAGACAGCAAGCGTGGTATATAATAATTTAATAGGTCTGCATATTTGTCAAGTGTGTTCGCGAGGAATTTGGACTGTTGGAACTGGCAATTTTATGATTGTTGTAGAAAATTTGATTGTTATTACATGTAACATGGATTCTTTTTGAAATGGAGGATGCTAAAATGTTTGGTGCTTTATTGCCCGGTGTTGATATTATCACGTTTGTTTGAATGTTGAGTTGAAGGGTTTTTCTAATAAGAGGTGTTATTTTGATATTCAAAGAAATATGCCATTTTTCAATATAAATGATCGGATATTCATTTCATTATAAAGAAGAAGCTATGCCGTTAATAGTGAAATAGGCCAAGCAATAGAGATATTTCCTTGACAAAAATACTACCTGGAAGCCACCTGTGCCATTCCGAGCAGGACAGTCCGTAGTTTATTCCCACCATGTTTTAAACACGAAAATGCCATTTTTTTATTTGTTATTAACAAAAAACAACAAAAATACGCGTTCTTTTTAGTTTTTTTCGTTGCAAAATGGAAACTATTGATGCAGTGATAACGTTGCAATGGGATGAATTGTAGAGAATTACATTGTGAAGAGAATGATGGGTCAAACGATCCGATCGAATAATTAAAACTGGAGAAAAGCTGAAAAAACCGGATAATTGCGTGTTTTTTCTTTTAACTCATAACTCTGCCATTTTGCAATATTAAGAACAGAAACTTCACACGATAGTAGCTATTGACGTGCAATTCATGTGTGCCAAAATTGGATTCGGTCGGATAAATAGTTTTCACATAATTCCCATTTGGATTTTTTTGGACATATTCTCGCGGAGAGCTGGATGCGTTTGAGGTCGTCCGATTGAAATTAAAAAAATTGATTTGGAAAGAAGACGTGATCAGTAACAAAACGTTCATTCTGAATTTTCAATAAAACGCGTTTAAGTGTGTTAAAAACTAGTGAGAACATGAGGGAAAACGACCGACCAAGCGAGAGTGGTCGAGTGGTGAGGGAAAGAGCGAATCGAGGGGAAACGCCGCGGAAGCCAACGGTCGCCGAGTTTAAGAATTGTTGCGCGGACAGCGCACCAAATTTTGTACACATATATCCAGCTCTCCGCGAAAATATGTCCAAAAAAATTCAAATGGGATTTATGTGAAAACTATTTATCCGACCGAATCCAATTTTGGCACACATGAATTGCACGTCAAGAGCTACTATCGTCTGAAGTTTCAGTTTTTAATATTGCAAAATTGCAGAGTTATGAGTTAAAAGAAAAAACACGCAATTTTCCGGTTTTTTCCACTTTTCTCCAGTTTTGATTATTCGATCGGATCGTTTGACCCATCATTCTCTTCACAATGTAATTCTCTACAATTCATCCCATTGCAACGTTATCACTGCATCAATAGTTTCCATTTTGCAACGAAAAAACTAAAAAGAACGCGTATTTTTGATGATTTTTGTTAATAACAAATAAAAAAATGGCATTTTCGTGTTTAAAACATGGTGGGAATAAACTACGGACTGTCCTGCACGGAATGGCACAGGTGGCGTCCAGGTAGTATTTTTGTCAAAAAACTAATCATTTGTAGCTCTGTTGCTTGGCTTAAAAAATAACATTCATTCACCGTAACTGTTGCTCCAGCCTCATTTCGAAAAATTAAGGTCTAATGACTCCGCCGGACCATGAACCGCACCAAACAGTCTCACTTTGAGGATAGAGAGGCTTTTCAACAATAACTCTTGGGTTTTCCGAACCCCAGATGTGACAATTTCGCTTGTTGAAGAAGCCACCGATGGAAATGGGCGTCATCACTCAAGATGATTTTTCGATGGAATTCCGGATCATTTTAGTGCATTTCAACGACCCAATCAGCAAAGACGAAGTTGTTGATGATCGGCCGGCTTGAGTTCTTGTGTTAACAGAATTTTATCAGCCTTAAGACCCAAATATTTATGCAAAATACGGTGTGTAATGTCGTTTGGTGAATGTCTAATTAAAAAGAACGACGACGAATGGACAAACCTGGGTGTTCTTCAACATTTTCGGCTACAGCAGCAATATTCTCAGCTGTTCTTTAGTGACGTGTACGGGTTTTATTCTTCACATCACTAACTTGTCCGAACACCTCGAGTTTTTTCACCAATTTCTTTATTACGGTCCGACAAGGTGCTTCACAACGACTCAAAAATGTTCGAGTTTTACGAACCGTCTCCGTCAACTTTTCCTCATTCTAACAGTGAATTTTAATAATTTCAATGCGTTCTTGAAGCGTGTATCGTTCCATTTTTATTAATGGCGTACTTTCTACTTGTCAAATGTCAAAAACTGACACCTTCAAATGTGACATCTACCGAAATAGGGGGTTATCAAAAGAACACTTCTTGTTGGAAAACACTTTACTTATTCGCTTTAAAGCTGGTGAATCGAAACTCTCTATTATGTACTATTAATGAAAAAGTTCTCGCAATCCCATTTGAGCAACCTGTCCTTGAAGGGGCTGTTCGACATATTTAGTATTTGCTGGAATATGGAATTTTTTTGGACTAATTACGAAACGTAAGCATTCTGTCATTGTTTTTAACCTGAAACAGCTAACCACTATCTACAATTTTCAATATCTCTTTGGTTGTCACGGATTTTCAATGACAAAAAAAACATGAAATAAATTTTTGAATTTTTTTAATCCAGGTTTGTTCATTCCTCATCGTTCTTTGGAAAAGTCATTCCACAAACGTCATTACACCGTATTCTGCATACAAATTTGGATCTTAAGGCTTATAAAGTTCAGTTGACACAAGAACTCAAGCCAGCCTATCATCAACAACGTCGTATCTTTGCTGATTGGGTTATCTCTCGAAGAGGTGACCACAATGGGCCACCGAATTCTTGTGATTTTACACCTTGATACTTCTTCCTTTGGGGCCACGTGAAAGAGAAGGTCTACGCCAATAGCCCAGCGTCGATTCAAGACCTCGAAGACTCGTGAGGCTATCGAGCACATAGAGCAGCCGCTTTGCTATTTGGTTATGGAAATTTTCATTAAAAGGATTTAGTCCTGTAAGCGTGGTCGTGGTTATCATTTGCCTGATGTTATTTTCCACTATTGACAGCATAGCTCCTTCTTTATAATGAAATAAACATCTGATTATTTATATTGAAAAATGGTATTTTTCTTTGAATATCAAAATAACACCTCTTATTGGAAAATCCCTTATAATGTACGAGGCTTATGTATATACTTAGGTTGGTACCATTTTCAAGTCGTGATAAAAATCTCTCTACTCTTCTATTGTGAAACAAATAAAACTACTTAATTTATTTGGGTACTGAATTGTAGATGGGGGTGAATTGTGTTTTTATTGTTTGAAAATAGATTATACTTCTGAATTTAACAATGAACGCTCTAGATTATCTTGAATGTAAACGAAAAAATTTCAAAACATTTTTTGCTGCATTGAGATATGAGAAATATAGGCCTATCAAATTTTATAATTCTATGTGACACAGTTTAAATATTCCGTCTCGAAACTATCGGGTTCATGAATGAAAAAAATTGTAGTACAGTTAGTAACTACAGTAACCACCTCAATAAAAATACTAATGACTGCGTTTAAAGTTGTATTTCCAATGATGTCAACATTTTTCAGGAATTACCTTCATGGTAAATAATCATGATTTTGATCAAACACGATACGCCGCAGATCTTCACGGATCCTATCAGAGATTTGCTCATACTTTTAAGAATACTTCAGAAAGATATCGTGACGAAATTCGAATTATCTGCCGTTATACATATTATCTGATCGTCCCGATGTGGCTGACTTCAGATATATTTTAGTGAAGCCAGTGTAGGAACGCAATATTGATAATGATGATTCGATAATCTTCTGGTTTGGTGTATTGTGACAAGACCAAATTACGATTCTTTGGAAACTTGCATTTCATCATCGTTGTTTAACGCTCGTATTCCAATCCAAGTTTTTTAAACCGAAATAAGGAAGTTTTGATCAATGCAAAATTTAAATTGTTCAGTAGCAAATTTGTTCTCCTCTGGAACTAAGGAAAATCTTTTATTTGTTTCTCATTTGTAAACGTCAGTTTCCAAAAACACAATATTTATCAAGAAAATTTATTTTACCAAGTCACTAACTTGTAAAACTGACAGTTGACTTGTAAAACTTTTACAAGTTAGTAGCATTATTTGGGTACAATTGTAAATGACAATAATGATTATTCGCAGGAAATAAGATCAAGGATCGGAATGGCTAGAACAGTGTTTAATAAAATGAGGAATGCACTAACCAGAACAGATCTTAGTCTACATCTTAAGATCAGAATGCTTAAATGCTACGTATTTCCAGTACTACTATATGGAATGGAAGCCTGGACGCTCAAGAAATGCGACATCGACAAGCTGGAAGCATTCGAGATGTGGACATATCGAAGAATCCTCAGAATAAGTTGGGTGAGCAAAATAACGAACAAGGAGGTATTGAGAAGAATGGGAAAGGAGAAAGAAATAGTCAACACAGTCAAAATCAGAATATTGCAGTATCTGGGCCACGTGATGAGAGGGGAGAGGTATACGCTGTTGCAAACTATAATACAAGGAAAAATACAGGGTAAAAGAAGTATAGGAAGAAGACGCATCTCCTGGTTGAACAACCTAAGGCAGTGGTACAACAGCAGCTCTGTTGAGTTGTTCAGATCCGCAACTTCAAAGATAAAAATCGCCATGATGATAGCCAACCTTCTTAAAGGAGACGGCACATAGAGAAGAAGAAGCATTATTTGCATGTTTACAAATGTATTTCTCAATAAACGTTCTCAAACTATTCAAAACGATATTCGTACCTTGTTTTATTCGTATATATTTGTTTTCCATTTCAAAATTGCAAATATCCTAGAGGTTTTTTGACCTATAAACTCACGTACTTACTTGCTTCTAATTTCATTCCTTCCAATTCCATCTTTCCTGGGACGAATATTCCCACTAATAAACGTTATAAAAGTATTAAAAACGATATTAATACCTTGTTTCATTTGGATCTGGCCTTTTTCGTCAGAAATTAGCAAATTATTTCGAAGGACTTCCCTCTCGTACAGCCACTGACAGTTGTCATAATTTTCCGATGTCATAAAAAATCATAAATAGCTTACGACATTTGCGACGAATTATTGAGATTTTTTTGGAATTTATCTAACCTTATTACAAATCAGAAACAAATAAAATATAAAACAATACACGCAAGGTAACGGGTTTTACTGGCTCAAGGAGGTAACTGACTCGCCTGCGGCTCGTCAATTATATCCTCCATTCGCCAGTAAAACCCTCTTACCTTGCTAGTAATGTTATATACTATTTCTCGAAAAAATATATTGATGACAATTTTGAGAATAATTTCTATGCGACAGCAGAACTTTATGATTCTCAAAATCTTGCAAATTTAAAAACTTTTTGGCAAAAATTGTTCTCAGATCTACAATGATTTTCCTGACCAAATTTATTATGGGCATATTTACATAATACAGAATTTTTTAGAATAATTAACCATGTTCATTTCTAGATATTTATTTGTATGACTTTACTTAAATTGGTAAAATAATAAAATGAAATTTGATCGTTCAAAATACTTGAATAAATTCGAAAATCATTACCTGATTCGGTTGAAAACAGGCAGGCATTATCTTCGACATGTAAAATAATAATGAACTTAGTTATAGAACTGAAAATTGTTATAGGTGAAATAAAAGTTCCAAATTATGAACAATGATCATCGATTGTATTTTCTCATCATTTTATTCCGTACGAAAGCATTAAGATATTTTGATGCAAATACTTACAGAGGTCTAATTCCATAAAAAAAATATCAGGTAATTAATTGAAAAACTGTCGGAATGTGATGATACTAAAATATAGGCTACTGGCCCGTGTTGAAAAAATTATGGGTCATTTGAACCACCAGGTGACCTATCTAGAACGATATAAGAGCATAAAATAATAAGATTCAGCACTATGCCGTCACTTGTAAGCTGTCCAATTGAGTGCAGGTGAGAATTCGAAAGTACAGGTAGAGTGGGTACATTTTGGTCACATATTTTTGTACGGCATTCTTACCATCGATAGATCCGTGAAAAATAATAAGAAAACGCGTAGCGCCGTAAAAAAATGTGGAGCCACAAAGTCGAAATTTTTTTTTTATTTTCCGACAATTACCAGGGAAAATTTGGTCATTTGATTTTGTACGGCATCTGTGTCATACTATTTCAATACTGCTCCTTATCCATTATTCCGCAACGCCGTACAAAAATTATGCGACAAGGGGAAAAAATCTAGGGTTGCAATCCCCTCTCTTTCCGTAGTCCAGGGGGTGATTTGACACAACATGAAATAAATTTATTTTGAAAGTATTTTATGCAAAGATAGTATTTTTTCATATGCCGTACATTTTTGTTGGTCCAAAGGGAAAAAAAAGAAAAAACCATTTATTTGTACTAATTTTCATAGTCTTTTCGTGATTTTAGGTACATAGTTAGAAACTATGTTGAATATGGGTTTGTATACTATCCATTCATACCAAAATATGGACATATTGTCACTGATAATTTCAAAATACAACATATTTTTGAGAAGTACTCATGACACTGAAGTTTGCAGTACAAAATCATGTGACAAGGGGGTCTGCTAACTTCAGTGTCATGAGTACTTCTCAAAAATATGTTGTATTTTGGAATTATCAGTGACAATATGTCTATATTTTGGTATAAATGGATAGTATACAAACCCATATTCAACATAGTTTCTAACTATGAACCTAGAATCACGAAAAGACTATGAAAATTAGTACAAATAAATGGATTTTTTCTTTCTTTCCCCTTTGGACCAACGAAAATGTACGGCATATGAAAAAATACTATCTTTGCATAAAATACTTTCAAAATAAATTTATTTCATGTTGTGTCAAATCACCCCCTGGACTACGGAAAGAGAGAGGATTGCAACCCTAGAGTTTTTCCCCTTGTCGCATAATTTTTGTACGGCGTTGCGGAATAATGGATTAGGAGCAGTATTGAAATAGTATGACACAGATGCCGTACAAAATCAAATGACCAAATTTTCCCTGGTAATTGTCGGAAAATTAAAAAAAAATTTCGACTTTGTGGCTCCCCATTTTTTTACGGCGCTACGCGTTTTCTTATTATTTTTCACGGATCTATCGATGGTAAGAATGCCGTACAAAAATATGTGACCAAAATTTACCCACTCTACCTGTACTTTCGAATTCTCACCTGCACTCAGTTGGACAGCTTACAAGTGACGGCATAGTGCTGAATCTTATTATTTTATGCTCTTATATCGTTCTAGATAGGTCTCCTGGTGGTTCAAATGACCCATCATTTTTTCAACACGGGCCTGTAGTCTAATATTAGTAGTATATTAGAACTCTTTTCGTCTCAATACAAGACAACTTAATATGAATCGTCGGCTAAATATACATTATACTATACAACCATTTTGTGGCAAAAGCATCAAAGTTGTATTACTGAGCAAATATGACAGTTCTCGTGTAAAAAGTTATTGCTGTGATAGTATATTTTCATTACTGAATACGAAAATGATAAATTCAGTAAGATAAAAAAAATCCTACTGCTCTTTCTTGGCTGACTCAGGTTTGTATTCCTCGATTTCTACATGGTACAGAGTGAACCCTTAAAGGTCAGTGGCTGTGAAGGCTGATTCCATGCAATCGACGGTGTTCAGATCATCGTAAACAACAAGACCATAGGCTTGCTAGAGAACAACTTGCAGTTCAGCTGCAGAAATTGAAGATTTTTTCATTTAAAAGTCTAAAATTACATTATCATATTATATGTTATTCGAATAATCACAGTTTCGTCTATCCAACGTTTTAGTCAGCATTCGTCTACCGTCGTTAGAAGTCACTTTTTGAAATTTAAAAAAACTATTATGGTTGCCCTTCGATGAGCTTTGACTCACCAGATATTCACTACCATATTTCAATGTTTTTTGAAACCGACTTGAGAAGGAGGTTTCCCACATTCATGAGGTAGTATAAGGTAGACAATTTTTTGAGAGCTCGTTCTACTTAAACGAGTGCTATTCCATTTCTGTAATTTTTGAATTTTGAGCCGAAAATTGTCTCAAGCGATAGGGTTAGACTCCCTGATGAATAATTCGTGATCAAATTCAATTCTGTCCGTGGGGCCGTCCGTCCAGCCGTTAGCACAATAACTTTCGAAGGGATTGTCCTAGAGGCTTGAAATTTTCAGGGGAGTTCGGTTCCCAAATGGCTCGGTTGCTCTTTAACCAGTCAAATCGTACGGCGTGTTCCATAAAATATGGCTATTCAAAATTTTTGTTCATCGATATCTCATACAAAACGAAACCCATGGGAATAAAATATTGCGACCATATGCAAGATGCTCATAATAAGCTTCATGCCAAATTTTGTGGCCATAGTGTAAATTGAACCATAAAAAATTCAATTGGAATATTGAAAACAATGAACTATATATTTCATTAAAAAATTTCCGATTCGAATGAAACTTATTTCATAAATAATCATTGATACACTGAATGTTCATGCAGACTTTTGTGTCCATCGTAAAAACTGAATCGTAGAATGTTCAATTGTAACATTGAAAAGAAGAATCTTTATATTTCCATGTCACGATATTCGATTCAGATCGCGAATCGAGACTGATATACTGAATGTTCATTGCAGAAGAGGATCACATCATCAGACCATAGAATTTAATTTTTGTAATCAATTATTTTTACTTTATCATTTTTTGAATAATTTCCAGAATATTGATATTTAGTATCAATTTCAAATCCCATATAAAATTCTGAGGTAATAGTCTTATTGCTTCACCAAATAACGAGCGCTCAAAAGCTCCTGCTCAGGGCTTATCTAAAGTTTTGTCATTTCCATATCAATCCCATTTTTGTTTGAGTCACAGCAACACCAGTACCTGCTGCCTAATAAGGCTTAAGCTACTGCACGCCACTGCCTCAATCCCATCCTTATACACTCCACAAATAGGTATCTCACCTTGCAAAAACCTTCACATATCCCATAACCATTAAATTTCTCTGCCACATCTTTGCATTTCTACGACCCATCTAGACCGTGAGACATTTCATTGAAACATTTCATGATAGCAAAATGCCTCATCGACCATATATAAGTCAAGTCAATCAATTTGTAATGACTGAGCGATGGAGACATAACATGACGTGAAAAATTTCTCTGCTGACGAGCTTCAGCTGCACCATTATAGTCTGGAATAATCAGAGGTACGATGTACGTATTGATAGGTTTCGAGTAAAACGAAGCTACTTGCATTGTTGATTTCGGATCCAGAAAGACGTAATGACGCTTTGGAGATGGTCAATGAAGCTTGGTGCGGTTATGTAATTCAAGTTGTATTGCATTGTCACTTCATTAATTGTAACGGTGACAAAATTGTCCGGTAGATACGTTATTTAATGACGAATGATTGACGAATGAGCTCCTTAAGTAGGAACGTCTGGAGCGTTATTCATTTAATTAGTAATTGTTCATAGGATTGTTTGCAAAATTACCTACCAAAGGTTTATAGCAACATCGAAATGAACATTGAAACAAGAACATTTGAACTTAGAATCAAGTATTGTGATGGAGGGCAGAGAAAATCTTTTGAAAAAATCGTGTCGGCTACAATAAGGTTCCTAATACAAGAGATAAATATGTCTTTAACCAAACGATTTAATTGCGACGATGATCAGAAACCATCAAAGTGGCTAAGAATAAACATTCAAGTTGGCTTCAAAATAAAAGCTGAGTTTCTCGTACACAAAATTGATCAATAATAAACCATTCCAATGCATGATTTCTTCCATTTTAAAGTATCATTGTCATAGGCAAACGATAATAGTCTGAATTGAAAAATTGACAAATTTTATCATCCAAGAAATCACTGAACTCTTCTGGAATTATCGAAATAAAACAGCTATAGAAATCACCTTAGCATCCAAGAAAAAATACCCCTAGAACTTGGTTTCTCAAATATTTACTGTTCGAGATGTTGAAATAAAGAACGCAAAGGGCTATCATGTCGAAGTGGTAACAAAATTTAATTCTGTACATGAGGCCGAAAAAGCGATGGTAGTAGGAATATTGTATCGAAGCTTCATTATTTTCAGAAAAAATACCTATTCTGCGATATTCACACGAAATATGTTCTTCAAAAAATATTGCTGCATTGATTGAACAGATTTCAAACTGCAATGTTAAATGTTATTTATTTAGCAAGCAAAACAAGCAAGCTCACAGGTAGATGAGCGATATACGAAACTGATTCTTTCCACACGGATCATACTTAACGAAGCTTCCAGAAAAAGGAGATAATAAAACCTCGAATAAAGCATCAAAAAATAATTTATCATACTTCAATATGGTTCACATTTTCCCTTTCAACTTTCTAAGAATTTTCTGAATATGGTTACTTCAACTGAAACTTGAAAGAATACAACCACCTGCCCTAATGTCAATCAATAATTTCTCAGCGAAAGTCTTAAATATTTCACCTCAATTTATTTTAATGCGAAGAATATTCAATCTAAGATGACAAATCGTACTGATGTCAAAAATTTCAATCTCCACTCATTTTATAATTTTTTTAATTTTTGGTATTGTTGGGTGAAGTAAGACAAGTCAACTCAGTTCTGGTAATTTTTTTATACATAAGTTTTTTTGCAACGTCAAATATCTAGTCTGAATAAAAAATAGCAAATCCAATTATCCAAGAAAGTAGAAAGAGAAAGAAACTCTTCTCCAGTTAACGGGCCTTAACACCTATGAAAATCTACCGGTAAGTCAATCACAACTTTAACTCGAATACCTGATTCCTGAAAAAACATCTCTTATACATTAGTTTTTTTGCAACGTCAAATATCTAGTCTGAATAAAAAAATAGCAAATTCAATCGTTCAAGACGGTAGAAATAAAAAGAAACTTTTCTCCAATTATCGGGCCTAAACACCTTCGAAAATCTGCCGGTAAATGAAGCACAACTTCAACTCCCAACAAAAAATACCTCCACCACCTGATTACTCAAAAACCGAGTCAAAAACCAACTCTTCGAGCTGTTGAAATGAAGAACGCAAAGTGCCATGTCGAAGTGGTAACATAATTAAATTCTGTACATGAAGCCTAGAAAGCGATACCAAGCGTCGGATATACGTCAAGAATAGTAACAGCCTTCCTACTCTGTCGTTCGGCAATTCCGTATTGAGGTGATTTAGATCGATAAAATTGATTTAAAATACATCAATGGCTTATGTAGGAACACAATTTGAACGAATATTGATTGGAATAATATTGAGAAATATCCTTGTTATCTGAAGAATAAAGTTATACCCTGCTTATGAGTCCTGAGTCTAGGAAGGATCAAATTGCTTCTCATATTTATGTTTCATGATAAGAATATTTATATCTCTGGTCTTCGAGTATCCTAGAGTTTTATTTTCATTTTCCATGTTGCAAGAATCGTTTATCACATCTCATTCAAACCATCGATCTCCACTTAAAAGAATTGAAGTTTCGGTTTTGAGTTGAGAACTCCAATATTTCAGTACAAGAACATCCACTGATAAGAATAAAAATATCATGGACAGAACCATTCGGTAAGTCACCCTTCAACTTTAACAAAGTATAAGTATTTCTTAGAAACTTTATAGGTTTTCACTCCCAGTCTCTAATCGAAATTCTAATGATGATCAGGTACAAACAGAAACCGTCAAGAACAACCAAATTTGTTGAACGTCATTCCTTATATTCCTGGCCTATCAAAGAAATAAGAAGAATTGGTTCCAAATTCAACATAAGAACGGTTTCAAACACAAGATGATTTGAGATCGATTCTAACCCGAACAAAACCAATGAATGAGACACAAAAATCAAAAAATTGTGTTTACAATATTCCATGTATATGTGGAAAATCTTATACAGGGGAGACATCAAGACCTTTAGAAATAAGAAAACGGGAACATAAAGAATAACATCAGGAATAGAGACATCACAAGATCACAAATTGCTGATCATATATGTTCAAATAGCGGAGATCATATGATGAACTGGAACCACACAAAGATCCTCATGACGGAACCTGATAATTATAAAAGGAAAATTAAGGAATCTACATGTATTTTGTTGGATGAAGTGAATAATTTGGCCAATTGTTCTGTTGGAATAGATCGTATTTGGATTGATTTATTGAGGAAGGAAGTGACATCAGGAAATTTCAAAATCAAATAAATCAACATCTCTATAGATTGACAACTATCAATGTCAATCAGATTACAAATGAGAAAATACACAATTCTGAAGAATTTTAGAGTTTGTCTGAAGAAGGTGTCTGATATAGCCACCGAACGTTACAATATCCTTTTAATTTGTTTCATTTTTCAGTTTTACTGTTAGGCAACAATTTTTTTCAAGACCAATTTGCTCCTGACAAATAAGTGCAAAGATTTTCGCAGGAGCACTTCACCTTAATCAAACATTTTTCAATTATTTATGTTTCAGAGACTGGGAGTGAAAACCTATAAAGTTTCTAAGAATGAAGAATCCTCCCAGAATATATTTCAATCGATATCTGAAAGTATAAGTATGATTTATATTATCATCAAATTATAATGAAAGCCGAATATCCAGATGTAATACATGTCGCATAAGTTCCATTCTCTATTTAAATCATCAATTGGGTGTTTTTTCGGCTTCAAAAGAAGTTTTGATGCTTATTGTCCTAAGTTTTATAGTTGTCAAACAATATTTTACATTTCGGTCCAGTAAGATTTGAAAATTCCTCATGAATTGTATAGCGCCAGAACGTTGCTTCGAAATTTTAGAAATTTACTCTTAAAATTAAATATGAATTGTACCGAAGAGAATATTGCTGTTGCAACAAGTGTTGAAGAAGACGCTAAAATGTCGATACATTGCCGTTCTCAATTTGTTGGGCTCTATCGTATTTTAGGTGAAGATGTTGACTAACGTGAATATAAAATATCATCTCGCGCAAGAACTAAAGCCAAATCTTTGCTGAATGGGCTGATTTGAAAATGGCAAAAAAATTAACAGAGGTCCTACTTCTGATAACTGAACTCTTGATAACTTTTTATGATGCCATGTTAAATTATTGGTTCATATCGAAAAACCAGCAACTCTAGGAGTATTGAAAGAATATACATATTTAGCATATATTCCGTAAATCAACTTGGTTGGTTTGGTTGGTAATTTTTTGTTCCGTAAATATAAAATTCTCGGTTGGTTTCTGCGAACAGTTTATTTACGGAATCCGGTTACAGAAAAAAGCGGTAATATTCAGGAACCAGAACAACCAAGGATTTTCTTCGGTTTCTTTGGTTTGTTATTGTTTTTTTTTGGGATTTAGGTTATTTGATGAATATCATGGGTTATTTCAGAGTTGAATCGTTGTGCTTGCTGTGATTTTTATGTTCTGTGCTGTGAATTAGACTGAATATTTTTTCATTGTATGTCGTGTCGATTTATTTTCAGATTTTTTGTTTCGTTAACTTCAGATTTTTAGCATTTTTCCGATGTATTTCTTCCTTGTAAATATGTTGTATTATAATATATATTTTATCAATGCATTTTTTCTCATTACAAAAGAAAATATTCGTAAGTACCCTATTTTTTAATTGCAAATATCAAAATAACTAAACTGACAATATTTACTTCATGGTAAAACAAGCAAGATAAAATGTACTTTAAGTACTTTTCAATTTTTTTAGTGGGAAAATATCTGGTTGAATGAAATTTTTTCTGTTTTGTATACCCAAATGATTCCTTCTTCTGTTGATCATCATTTTCATCTTCCAGTTCCTGTGGACTAAGTTCTAAATGAATAAAATTATTTTGAAGTTGAACCTAACCTAAATAATAGTCAGACAGCAACCGAAATACGTTCCGTAAATAAACTTCAACCAAAACAACCAGAGATGACCGCTGTCAAAATATTATCGACCGGTCTGGTTTCATCGGTTGATTTACGGAATATATGCTTAATTAAGTCAGAATTGATGCCATACGGATTTATAGAAAATGGACTATGTATAACTTATAGCTGGATGGACGTAAGAAGAAAATCCTTGAAAAAATCACATTTGAAAAATGCTACGAAATTATTTATCGGATTTAAATATGAAAAAAATTTTTTCAACATTACTTTTGTCCTGACATTTCATCTAATCCTTAAGCTCTTGGGAAAATCATTCCTTATTTATGTTTCGAAAATTCAGGAATAAATATAGGCGGGACGAATGTTTTTTTTATTGACCCTTTTGAACTTTAATTAGTGAAAGATGGATGAAAAAATTGGCGAAATGTTTTTTTTTGGTTTTCTCTATATTCCTAAATAACTTAATTATTCCTGCTATTCATCGCTAAAATGATTCATCAACCCCAGATTCTACTTATGGTTCTCATCAAGGTTCCCATCTCATTATGCTTTCAAAATACACCATTTTTCGCTGATTTTCAATGGAAATATCAAATCTCGCTAATGGGTAATAACGTTTATAAATGCATGAAGGTATTTTTATCAATAAATTAATGAAATATTTTTTCTATCAATTGCAGACGAGAATATATTCATGTACTATTACGGGATTATCCTCTAAAGAATTGAAGCCCAGTTCTCCACCTTCATTATCTTGAATAATTATGTCATTTTGACATAAGTTTGTCACACGTTTTTTATCATTATTCCGAAATTAAATTCGATATTTAGGATGAAAAACCACTATTTAAAACTATGGGAGATGATTACCCTTCAGTAGGGTCCTGTAGCGGTCTTAGAAGAACAGAAGATTCGAAAATCATCACTTGGAACGCCAGACCTGGTTTAAAACACCCTCCTGGCCCAGAGCAAGAATAACGTATTTTGTATCTGAATATTGAAGGTATTTATTCGAATAGTTTTAAGTTTCAATTTTGTAAAAACGGCGAGGCAGGGTTTTTTCTACTGAGGTTTTTCCCTGTACTCTGGTATCATACGACAGAATAGTATGGTACCCCGTTTTGCACCAACCTCAGCTAGGAACTTTTTTGTTTCATGTATTGTATTTTGTTAGCTCTCAATTCAAAGAATATATATATCTTGAATAATTTCAGACTTTTTTACATTATTCTGTGTCAACTCGAAGTTTGAATGATCCTGATAATTTTGTAACTTATAGCAATAGCCTATTACTTATTTTCATGATTCTCCAATGAAATTTTTCGCTGAGGCCAAATTTCATGCAAATACCCCATAAAATTTAATGATGACGAAGGTTATTCAAATAGTTATAGTTTTTTTCAATTATGGCAAGTTACAGATTACAAAAGAAGAAACTTAGTTTCCCTTCATATGAATTATGTCGGAAAAAGACAACGACAAGTTGTTTTTTTTTGGTTTTCTCTATATTCCTAAATAACTTAATTATTTCTGCTATTCATCGCTAAAATGATTCATTAACCCCAGATTCTACTTATGGTTCTCATCAACGTTCCCATCTCATTATGCTTTCAAAATACACCATTTTTCGCTGATTTTCAATGGAAATATCAAATCTCGCTAATGGTAATAACGTTTATAAATGTATGAAGGTATTTATATTAATAAATTAATGAAATATTTTTTCAATCACTTGCAGACGAGAATATATTCATGTAATATTACGGGATTATCCTCTAAAGAATTGAAGCCCAGTTCTCCAACTTCATTATCTTGAATAATTTCAGACTTTTTTACATTACTCTGTGTCAACTCGAAGTTTGAATGATTCTGATAATTTTGTAACTCATAGCGATAGCCTATTACTTATTTTCATGATTCTCCAATGAAATTTTTCGCTGAGGCCAAATTTCATGCAAATACCCCATAAAATTTAATGATGACGAAGGTTATTCAAATAGTTATAGTTTTTTTCAATTATGGCAAGTTACAGATTACAAAAGAAGAAACTTAGTTTCCCTTCATATGAATTATGTCGGAAAAAGACAACGACAAGTACCATGGAGTATTTATGTTTATGCATCAATATTAGGTACTAGTTTGGTTCTTATGGAAAATCAGCACAATTAATACATGTAACTTCCATATCCAATATAAAAGTCAATTCCTTATAGGTAGCATTTTACGATTCTATAAATGGAACCAACAAGCTCGTTGTGTAACACGAAGCATGGAAATGCGAAGAGATTAGAAAATGCCAATAACAAACTTACGGGTAGGTGTAGGTTGTATTGCAATCCTCATCTGAAGCCATATTTCAATCGTTCGAAAAACACTGTCAACTAAATCTAGACAACAACCATCACTTGGTACGAATTTCTGAGTTTTGTTACATATTCAAATTCGCTCGTTCCACGAAAAGGTAGACAGATTAAGAAATCATTGTTTGTTCACTTATTTGCCGTGCAAATAATACCTTCAGTATTTACCGAGTCGAAATTAAACACTCTTAACCTTAGGTTTGTTGGCTCTTCGAGTTAAATCCCCCAAAATTATCTTTGGAGACGTCAAAACACCGTGTCACTGTGGGTTCCGTCACCAAGGTACCACACAAACCGTGAAAAATCGGGAATTGGCCGATCGGGGTATCGATCGGGTACCGGCAGTACGTCTCACTGTGTGGTTCCGTCGGGTAGTAAGCGTTGCATGCGCGGTGTTTGCTCCAGCTCAGGTTGGAGAGTACTGAAATGAAACGCTATCGTGAATTGTGCACGATGTGCTTACCTGGGTACTCACCTGGTGAGGTGCGGGTGTAGTTGCGTCTCAACGCGTGGCGTTTTCTTGTACTACCCACCACCGGACGGTGGAGACGGTACCATTTCTTCGGTCTTCGAGGGAAATCAGGATGGGTGCGATACCGGATGTCTTTTACGGATTTTGAATTATGACATCTAAAGTTTAAATACTGAAGGGTTTTCCAAAAAGAGTTGCTTTTTTGTTATTCAATGAAAAAATGCCATTTTTCAATATAAATGATCAGACTTTTATTTCATATAAGAAGAAGCTATGTCGTTAATAGTGAAAAATAACATCAGGCAAATGACCACCATGACCACGCTTGCAGGACCATATCCTTTTAATGAAATTTTCCATAACCAAATCGCAAAGTGGCTGGCCTATGTCCTCGATAGCCTCACGGAATTCCATTTTGAGGTTTTGAATCGACGCTGGGCTATTGGCGTAGACCTTCTCTTTCACGTGCCCTAAAGGAAGAAGTCGCAAGGTGTTAAATCACAAGATCTCGGTGGCCAATTGTGATCACCCCTTCAAGAGATAACGCGGTCCTGTAACTTTTCCCGCAAAAAATCAATAGTTTCGTTGCTTGTGTGTACGTAGAGCCGTCTTGTTGAAAGTAAACGTTGTCCAGAAACAATAATATCCAATTTCGGCCACAAAAATCATTAATTATATCTCGATAGCTCCATATTCACCGCTACTGATGCTCCAATTTTCTTCAACACTTTAGGCTACAGCATCAATACTCTCGGCTGTGAGCGACGTCACGAGTTTTATTCTTCACATCACTAACTTTTCACAACACCTAATTTTTCCAGAAATTTCTTTATTGTGGTCCGACAAGTTGCTTCACGTCGACCCAAAAATGTTCGAGTTTTACGAACCGTCTCTGCCAATTTTCACCATTTTTATAGTGAATTTGAATAATTTCAATGCGTTCTTGAAAAGTGCATCGTTCAATTTTTATTAATGGCGTAGTTTCAACTTGTCAAATGTCGAAAAATGACAACTTCTAACGTAAGATCTACCGAAATAGCGGGCTATTCAAATAACACCTCTTATAGGAAAACCCTTTATTGCCTACTGTTCACAATTTCCTTATTCAATATCTTATTATTTTCTATGAGCATAAGTTAATTTTAATTAATAATAATAATAATTAATATTTTATGGATATTTTTACCTCCAACTTTCGTTTTATTTTTGTTTTTGCAATATAATCGGTCCACGCACATGAAGGGAAGAAGAAATTTCAGTTATATTATGAAGAACAAGTCGTCAATACAAATTTGTCCATCTTGTCCTTCGAACAGATTCAATCGTCCAATAACCGCTTTTATAGCGTTTTTTATTGGGTGCACTACTTTGAACCAGTGTCAATACACTCTGGTTTTCATCAGATTCTGGTGCAGTTCATCCAGGATGGAACAAAGAATTAATGTTTGCCAGATTCAATGATCATATTATTCAAAGCTTGTTTTTAGTTGAGCCGATGGGTGGCAATATAATTTATTGTTCACAGTATATTACAATAATTTTACCTTTGTAATGACTGCAGACTTTACAGAATGATTACATTCAATACAAGCTAAGCTGCACCAAATTCAAAATGGAACATCTAAATCTACTCTAGTGATGTCAATGGATCACAAAATATGCACAAGTTTTCCGAGGAAAACGCTATTAAACAGAAAGGCAGAGTATCCCTGAGGTCTGATTCGATACCTACGGATGCTAAAAAGTTTTTTAAATCTTAACCGTGATTTCAAATGCAGGAGCACCCACAGCCCTTCCAATTGGAGGGCTGCCAACTCCAGTGCCTCCACGTTGACGCGATGTCAAGGTCTCAGGCTCACAGTAAGAAATAAATAAATAATAATAAATAATCTACTTTTTACTTTGAGGTCTTACGTCTCTCAAGAGCAGGATTATCGTGATGTATTCACCAGCCATACATGATGAGTCCTTCAATGTAGTGCTGGACACAACCAATAGGTCGATAGATTGTCCTGTCCTGATTCAGAGAATCTAGTGTTTTAAGTTCCAACAAGTACCTAAGTAATTTTATGCTTCGTTTTTCTAAAACGAAAATCTTCAAAAGTGCTCACAAACTTTTTTGAATTGAAAAACATTCAACCCTCTTCAGTCAATAAAGACCAAAGTGCCTTGAATATTTTTACGAGTACTGAGTCCCTAAAGCAGTAACGGCTCTGGTATCATTCAACCAGAGATTTTCTCGTTGACTACATTACTGAAAATACTGGGAGTATAGCTAGATTTTCCAATGGACCAAAGACATAAACGAACATCAAGAAATTGAACTAAACCCTGACGTAAGTCAGAGAATGTGGTGCCCTTCTTGATATCCGAAAAAAAGATTATCCAAATTTTAGAATCCTGAGAGCTATACCTATGTGTCATTTCATTCATTTGTAAATTCAACTTCTCTATCAAGATTTCAGACCTACCCTGAAAATTTCTGATGGAATAAAAAAATATTTCCCAAACAAAATGCTTCTTGATGATTGGAAACTATATCCAAATTCTTATGAAGATATGTGAAGCAGTGTGAAATTCATTAAAAAAACACTATCTTTTTTATGAATTCATGTATTGCAGATGACTGAACAATTCTTGATGATACACCAAAATCGAAACTTGCGAAAAAATAAAGAAGAAATGAATTGGGTGGGCTGCAGCCCCAAAACCATTAGCTGCGCCAGTGAGCCTCATGCAAATTTCGTGACCATATTAAACACAAAATCATAGAAGATTCAATTGGAATATTGAAAATAAGAAACTTCATATTTCCATGAAAAGAAATCTGATTCGAGTAAAATTTGTTTTGTAAATGAAGATCGCTAAACTGATTTTATGGCCATAGTGTTAACTAAACATGAAGAATCCAATTGGTATATTGAAGAAGAATCTTTAAATTTCCATAACCGGATATCCGATTCGAGTTGAATTTTTTTGTGAATGAAGACTGATATACCGAGTTCCCATGCAAAATTTCATGACCGTATTTTTAACATAACCACAGAAAATCCAATTGGAATATTGAAAAAAGAATCCATATATTTCGATAACAGGATGTTTTATTCGAAGGAAGTTCATTTTGTGAATGAAGATTGATATACTAAATATTCATGCAAAATTTCAAGAGGATCGCATTATCAGAACCATAAATTTAATATTTTTTAATTTTAATTTTTACATATTTCATTTTCTGAATTTTTTTCATAATATAATACCGATTGTGCTGAGATTCTGCATTTATACAGGGTGGCCGGACGATTGACGTCAATAAAAAAAAACAGTTCTGATGTCATGGGGTATTCAAGTCACCCCCATGTATGTTATCTGATTTTTCACGGTTTCCGAGTTATGATTTTTTTGATGAAATCTAAGAATTTTCAACTTGAACATCTTCGAAATTTTTTTTAAAGAAAAGTCTCTTCTGATATTTTTATGTTGTAAATAGATCGCCATTAATTGTACTTTCATACATAAAATAACCAGCATCGTAACTTTGATAAAAATTATGGAAATGTTGGTCTCAAGTGAGAAAGTTACGTATTTTGGATCATGATCTAAATTTTCAAATTTGAATTAAAAATGTAAACAGGTTACTTCATGGTTTCTTAGTAAGCTTAAAAACTGCGACCAACACTCAACTTTCAGAATCATTAATAAAAATGGTACCTACTCAACAGTCTACTTTTGCTAGAATTAGCCTTCAAAGTGGAGAAAATCAAAAGACTAGACATTTACTCAAGAATTATTTTTTGCCATTTTAAGATTTTCCTGATCAAGTTATAATATAAAATGCTGAAAATTATGAAAATTAGCATTCGAAAAACGTTTTAGATAAGAAAAAGAAAAAGGAATGGCAATAAATCACACATGTAGAAAAAGAATTTATTTATAAAATTTACAATAGGTTTTCAAAAAGGCCACCTCTAGCCTCAATACACATTCTACACCTTCGCAAAATTTGTTTATTCAATTTTTTTTATTTATTGTAATTTTTATAAATATTTTTTTTATCTACATGATGTGTGATTTATTGCCATACCTTTTTATTTTTCTTATCTAATACTTTTCTCCTAAAGCAAATTTCAGCATTTTCTATCATAACTTGATCAGAAAATCTTAAAATGGCAAAACATAATTTTTGAGTAAACGTCTAGTTCTTTGATTTTTTCCACTTCACTGACTTTGAAGACTAATTCTAGCAAAAGTAGACTGTTGAGTACCATTTTTTATTAATGATTCTGAAAGCTGAGTGTTGAGCGCCGTTTTTGAGCCTACTTAGAAACCATGAAGTAACCTGTTTACATTTTTAATTCAAATTTGAAAATTTAGATCATGATCCAAAATACGTAACTTTCTCACTTGAGACCAACATTTCCATAATTTTTATCAAAGTTACGATGCTGGTTATTTTATGTATAAAAGAACAATTCGTGGCGATCTATTTACAACAAAAAAATATCAGAAAACTTACTTTTCTTTAAAAAAACTTTTTGAAGATGTTCAAGTTGAAAATTCTCAGATTTCATAAAAAAATCATAACTCCGAAACCGTGAACAATCGGATAACATACATGGGGGTGATTCGAATACCCATGACATGAGGAACCTGTTTTTTTTATTGACGTCAATCGTCCGGCCACCCTGTATATCAGGTATCAATCTCAAAGGTCCCATATAAAATTTCGAGCTAATAGTCTTATTGCACCTACAATGAGTGAGCGCTCAGTGTTTCTATATTTTTTTTCTACAACTACCCCAAATATTGTAGAACTAGTTGCTGAACCCAGTTTAACAATAATGAATGAAATAGTATAAAGAATACGATTTGTATGTAGAAAAAAAAGCACAGAAAAAAATTTTTCGACTATCGACTCAAAATATTCCTCAGTTGGCACAGAGCTAGACAAAAAATTTGACGGCATTTTCTCTTTCTCCAGCTAAGCATGTGTGACACTCTTTAAGACAACTCATCAATTTCCATGTGTAAAAACCGGTAAACTTTCACGTACCCCCGATAATGAAAGAAGCATCTTCCAAGTTATTGGGGCGAAGGAAAAATTGTCTCGAAGTCTCTCCTAGACGACGTAACGCCAAATTTAACAGGAGGTTAGTCTAATTCCACCTCGCTTCGTTAGTTTTTCGCCAAAAGTGAAAACGTACACACTTGCGTTTTGTCACTTTTATTACTTTAATGATATTTTCTTCGTAATTGGACTCGTTCAACCTTGTTTTGTCGCAACGCGGTTGATTTTCACTTTTCTGTTACGTGGATCTGTAATTAAAAGAATGTGAAGAAGTTATATCGATTCTTGTTACATTCTGCGACAATTAAAAGTCCTATTTTGTAATTCAGTAGGGATGCTTCATGATGCATAGAAAATGAATGATGTGATTATATTCATTTTGATACAGCATGAAGAAAAGCGAGAATAAAGATCAATCAGGCATGTAATTTAGAAAAAAACTATATTTCATCCAAGTTTTCTATTGTAAAAATAAAATTTCGCTAAAACGAAGCTGGTACAAAAAAATTCAGTGTTTAGTAAAAACTATATTTATATTTGTCAGTCAATTGAGAAAATGAAAATATAAGGTAAAATATACAGTGTGCTTCATGATGAACTGGACAAACAAATATAGCATCTAGGTTACATCGGGAAAATCATTTTTGCCCGAGAACATATACCTGTTTGAAGCATTAACGAAATAACGGGTGTTGAAGTTAAATTTTGACCATTATTCTATTGGAGTGGATAGACGTGTACCACACATAATATAATGTTTTTGTCCAATGCCGTAGCGAGAAGAGGTAGTTCGATGGGGTCCGGAGTCTGGACCCCCCCTAAATTTTTCAAAAGTGCAGGATTGGAACATTTTCCTTAAAAAATTGTCATTTTGCCATTTCCGAGAAAAAAAGATATTCACTTTTATTTTCAAGCAACAGTTTTTTATAGATTTCAATAGTTTGATCATATGTTTCTAAAAAAACCTGCAAATTGTTATTCAGTTGAGTTCTGTAGATGACCGTTACTTGGTTACCAAAATTGTGTTCTCAATTGATTGTTTTCTATCAACAGACAGAGTTCCATCGAAATTTCGGTTTTTCCTGGTGAATTATTATGATCTTTTTAAATATTTCGAACAGACTTTTTTTAAGAATTTGAAAATAACGCTCGCAGTCTTTGGATGGCTATAAAAAATTGCTAGATATTTTCTGATAATTTCATTATGGTTGAAATCTTCAAGCACTTATAATACAATTTCACTCCCCAGAAGGCAACGAATTGTTGTGTATAATTTCTGCGGTGTAGTGGCAAAGTGAAGTGTTCCCTATATCTTGTCTTTTTCTCATGGAAATTGCTATTTGTTCTATAGATATGCTTGTTACATGCACATAATTGATGACCTCTTTTATGTACAAGGATGGCAGTGTAAGTATCTTTTCTGCTATGAACTTTTTCCTACAAGAATCCTGATTTTTCATGTTGTACAATATTCTTATAGCTTTTTTTGCAGTATAAACAATCTGGACGCTTCTGGCGACATTTCCCAGATCGAAATGCATAATTATGCTAATAACGCCTGAATTATAGCAGATTTTTGGACCTCAGGGAATGAGACAGTTTCAAGTCTTCTTAGCAAATATAGAGATTTGCTCACTTTCCTGCAAGTTTTCCCTATGTGTGCTTTCCAGTTCAACCTTGAGTCCACTTCAATTCCTAGAAAATTACTGTCCCTCTTGTTCTTCTGCATCTGTTCCTGTCATCTTCAAATAAGGTATCAGAAATGTATACCATTTCTGCATCGACCACAAAAAAGTAGTAGCTGAAAACCTTATTTCAAATGCTGCTAATAACTATTTTCACCTAATATTGCACACTCTGTATCTCGCTTGTGTTTCGAAAAGCACATATGTCATGAGTCAAAATTTATTCTTCTGGTCTGATCTATACCTACCTATATACGTTTGTCCATTTGAAGATGAAACAGTCCGTATACACAATATAAAGACATAAAAAGATGATATTTATAAATATGTGCCAAAATATGAATAGGTAATATAAATACTTGTACCTATGTGAATTTACTACTATAACGTTCATTTTTCGAACCATTCATGATGTTAGCTGATTTGTTAATATCTCTTGGACCAAGCGCAACAGGAAGAAAAACAAATGTTCGCAAATCATCATTCATTTTACTGCATTGATAATTCATACATATAAAAATGCCAATATTTTTTGCATTCGCAGGTTCTGGAAGGAATAGGAAACATATAATGAACTCAGTGATTCCTAATAACATTACTTATGTGCCTGAGGTCCTCTATTTGGATGAAGCAGGGTGACTTTACTTCGACACGTATGATATTTCAATGATTTGATGACATGGTGTGCTTTTGGATATTATTAAAAAAGCATTAACATCTATTTTGTGAGACAATCATACACTTTTGATGATAAATTCATTGATTATGAGAATCTTCTTTTTGAACTTATATGTCTTCACCGAGTCATCCTCCAAATTTTCAACCAATTCTGCTCCTTAATGAATGATATGATTATTCTCTAAAAGGGTTGAGTCATTTTATATTGATATTTGAGCTGATATCATCAACATTCGTCAATTATTTATACAAGTATTCAACAAAATCTTTCCCTTTTTCATTTCATGAGATTTCATATCGATTATTAGAAATCTTTTATCAATTATAGAAACTAAATGAAATGTCTTAAATTATAGTAACAGTTTCTTTCAGTCTGAAAGTCCATCTTGGTATGAAAAACATTTTTTTTTAATTTGGTGAACACAATATTTTCTACAATATGCAACCGACATTCGAAAAAACCATACAGAGAGTTTACAACATTGAGTCAAATGAACTCAAATTGAATTAAAAAACTGATAATTCCCATAGAAAATTGATAAGAATTACTTGAAATAAGAAATTACAACATGTTGTAGATAATAAATGTGACATTTTCAATAATATTAGGATTCCTTTACAAATTTCATGAAAATTCTGGTCAGCCAGTTTGAGGGTACCAAAAAAATAATTTGGTTCCAATCCATTCATAGTTTCATAAGTCTTAAAGGTAAACTTGGTTCAGCCCTGAAATAGCTCATTTTAAATTTGCATATCGAAAATTCAATCTCATATGACAATAATACCAGTCAATATTCTGCAGGTTAGTTGGAAAATCTTAAAAATTAAAGTTTAAAACTCAGACATACAGGGTGTATCAAAAAAAGGTGATCTCCTCTCTAGGGTAGATAGAAAAACGAAAAATAATTGGGTTTGTTTTGTATGAAATTTTTGTAGAGCCATCCGTATTCAATATAGAGGGCGCTACTTGCACAGTTCACGTCAACTATTATTGAATATACGGTTTCTCGAACAAATCTTCAAGTGAACTTAAACATAATTTAATTTAATACCAGAAAAAACTCGATTATGTGCACTATTTGCGAAATATTTTTATTTCAAAATTACTTCAATGACCTTATAGCGGAATCCCAACCGTTACAAGCATCGCAGCTACTTCATAAGTTTTTAATTCAAAATATTACGAAAACGATACACATTATCTAGTTTATTCAGTACCTTTTTGGTGTAAAATCAAATGGTGTTTAAGTTCACTTGAATTTTACTCAATGAATGTGAAATTTAAAAAAATATGTTCAATACTTGTTGTACGAAACGTGAAAAAGCGTCGTCTATCTTGAATACGGATGGCGCTACGAACATTTCTTACTAAAAAACCCCATTATTTTTCGGTTTTCTATCTATCCTAGAGAGACAATCACATCACGTTATTTTGAAACACCCTGTATAAGCTCAAAGAAGCAGACTCCCCTTTTCACTCATAAATACATTTTTGTGGTAATTCATATAAATGGTTTGTAAACCTCGAATTATCAGATAAGTGTATTTTTGAATATTCACTAGAATAAAACAACTGTTATTTTTCGCCCTTCTTCTTGCGTTGACTGATATAATTTCATGTATACAATTCGATGTAGATTTATGATAAATGTTCATATCAATATTGGTAATCTGTATCGACAACAAGGCGCCAACATTTGAGTTTAATCAATCAAAGATTAAACCGCAGATTACAAAGATTAAGTTTCAGTTACACAACACCTTCTGAAACTATTCTCTGCAGCTTCCATGCAGGTAAATCTAACGCCCATGCAATCCAATCTAATTCAACTTTATGACGTTATTTTTCTTCCGAATAACAAGCTGATAACAATTATATCAGGTTAAAATCCTCTAAATTGTACACAAACATCGAGAAGTCAATAAAATATCGATCGATTCGTGTTTATCTCTGGAAATCTTGGAGTCGATAATCATGTTATCGATTTAGGTCGTCTATTGCAAAATATATTTTATTTTTACCTGTTAACCTAGATATGTTCGCCAGCCAGCACGAGAGAGCTGGAAATGTGTCGCGGAAAACCCATCATCTCTAACCAACCTATTTTAGGTCGTAACTGTTTTCTGGGTTTACGGCAAATACACGATGATGATGATGCTTGGAATGAAAATCCCAAGGTCGTTCCTATTTGATTGATTCCTCGAAAGTGTTGAGATAGTGGGAGTATGTTGTAATATTACCAGTGGCGGCTTGTGTTAGAAAAAGTGATGAGGCACATCAAAAAAAAATATTAATCTTATAAACTCTTTTTTGTCAGCTGCATACTTATCATTATGAAAAATCCTTCGGTATTAATGCTCCAATGATTCTATAGCGTTTTATTGTGTAATTGCCCTGAGATAAGTTTTTCAACTCGCTTCACACCAGTTTTTCACTAAACCCTATCGGAATATGTATTATTAACACTGCCAAAAAATAATTTGATAAGAGTTACACTGCCAGTAGGCCAGTAGTACTCTCATTTTGAAACCTCCGATTCGATTTTCCTACCGCACCGATAGTCAAGATTTGGAATAGGTTGTATAACTTCTTCAATTGTACATATTTTATACTCATAGGAATGACTCAAAAACTGTTTTTGTTTTAATGAAAACTCTGCAATATCACGAGTACTGGCTCAAACCCAATAAACCCAAACCAGAGTGAAATTTCACTATCTTCCGCTTCACGATTAACCCGAATATGTGCAGTTTGCCGATGAAACGAAACGAAACGAATACGGATCAAGGGTAGATAGTCCGGTCAATCAAGACCAAAAAATTAGGGTGAAGTTACATAAATCCCAACAAGCTGAAAATCGGTAAAATTGTTCAAAGCATAATAATAAATAATATATAAAAGTTCCCAATCATTCCCGTGGATGGACAAAAATTTATTCAAGTTCAAAGGTCGAAAATTAGTTTTTCGCGATTTTCAGCAAAACGGTGAGTTTCATCAAAAAAATATTTCAAACAAAAATGTAGATGTTAAAATTATCTTCAAGAAATGTATCATACTTTTTTTCCTACGAGGCACTGTTTCTGAGATAAAACGCTTCAAATGTTCTAAAAGTTGTTACTGAAGCTAGCCTCAAATTCACCTCAGAAGCCACAATAGATAAACAACGATGGGGAGGTTCATTCTCGTAACGTCGATGTGAATAACGCGCTAGACAAGGAAGCGCGTGAGGCAAGCCTCACTTCACCACCGTTTACGCCTTGAAGAGGAAGTGAGATGAATGTACAAAAATCGGACCTTAACGCCTGTAACATGTAACGTTACGTCCGATTTTGTGCATTCATCGTAACGTCAGTAACGTCACAACGTGTAATGTTACAGACGTCTGTAGCTGTACCCGGCTTGAGATTGAGCTCGGATATTATGGAAGACGAGTGCAGTATCGTACAAAAAATTGAGACTGAAGAACATAATGGGATGATGAAATTGATTAATAAAATATTGGATTAATTCGCTTGATATTATTTGTGATTTCCGTAATTTATTTGGTGAGGCACTGCCTCACCTGCCTCATAGGACAAGCCGCCACTGAATATTACATGATTTCTGTGTGTGGACTCGTGTATGTATTCAACTAATAATTCGATGAATATACTGCTCGACATTCAAACTAACAATATGACGCGATATTATCTCAGAGGATATGCATTTCTTCTGTACTACATACAGTGGAACTTCTCTATAACGAAAGCGCTAAATCCGCAAAAAAATTCGTTATAAAGAAATTTCGTTATACAGAAAATGTGTTTCTATAGTTAGCAATGTTGCGGTCGACTTCACTAATAAATTCAAATTTATCATTCAAACTTAAGCACTTTCTTTTAGACATTTTCGCACAACTTTCACACTAGCTTAATGGTTAGATCAAAACCAAACAGCCAGGGGTTATTTAAAACTGTTTCAGAAGGATCTCTCTGCCCGCCGGCGCGGCGCCGTAATGATTTAGTTTGAGGTCAAGATTTATTACGTACGTCCGGAAAAATTTCGGAAAAAACCCATCCTTATACCTTCTCACCAATAACCATTCAAAGAGTGATGTTCTTTGAATATTTCGTTATAGAGAGAATTTACTTCGTTTGTTTAGAGGGTGTTTTTAACATGGAATTTTGATTCAAGGTGCAGTGTCTTGTACGAAATTCGTTATATAGATGTTCGTTATAGGAAAGTTCCACTGTATTTTCTCTTCTTTAAAAGCTTTCCACTTGCGTAGCGTAGAAGATCTTGAGGATTATTTAGGAGCTGTTATATTCCTTAGGTACTCTTAGCTATATTATTCCGACTATTACCCATTCAACACAAAGACTTCACACAGATATCCCAGCAATATATCTTTTCGGCAGATTGTGAGTACTTCTGTGATGTCCCTGCGAGGTCGCTAGGAGCTCTATTTCTCCTCCAAATTTCCGCCCCAGGGATATTCCCAAACAGCTCCCAAAGATATCCCTTGTTAGCATTCTCAAACTGCTCTCATTGTGGAGGTAAATGGGATATTTGCATAAACCTCCCTTTGCGACAAGTGTGACTTCCCAACAACCTCTGCATTGTGAGCTTTTTGAGAATATCCCAGGCACCTCCGCATAGCGAGCTTTTGAAGAATATCTCAAGAACCTTCCATTGCAAAATAAATGAGAAATCTTCTTATTTTGATTAGTCATAGCATCCATAAAATTTATCAAACCATGCGTTCAAATAGATATTGTTTGCTTCGAAATTCACTATAATTCCAAGTTAATATTTTGTGTTTTTTTCACTGGTTCAAATTATTCTGTTTTCGTACCAAATTTTCGTTTTTCTCCACTTTTGGAGTTTAATTGTTTTAATTGTGTTTCGTTAAAAATTTTGACCCAGTATCCACAAAAGTTCAGATAGATCCTAATATTTTTATAAGTTTTAATTTTTTTCGGATTTCGAAGCAGTGGAATATATCATTCCATAATTGTTTTCATCGGCTATTTGGAATGATATTCAGAGAAAAAGCATTCAAACTGAAATTTACATTAGGGGCATTGCACCAAAAAGCTCTGTAAATTTCATTACATTAAATATATAATGGTTTGAAATAAGAAATATCTAGAGAAGAGTAGTTGTTTTTCACGCTTAGTGGCAAAATTATTTGGTGTTTGCCTCTGGTATCAAAGTAGATCGAATGCGTTCTGAATGAACAACTTCAGCGATCTCCTAATTTATGTTTATTTCATTCAATTAATCATTTGTCCTCCCTCATTTTTCACTTGGGAGAACACTTCAAATTCCTTTTCTGTTGTACTCCATTCTCGTGTCAATGCATCTACAAAAATAAATACACATAATAAAAAATAAAATTCACCAGGTAAGCTCTTTCAATATTCTCTCTGAAAAAATCTATACTTCAATAATGCACCTATAATGTTTTTGTAGCAATAAAGAAAAAACTAGATACGAACAAAATGTTATCCTTGATATGTTTTCCTTGATGTTCGGCAATCCTGTAAAAATACGCTGAGGAAGTGCAACTCCTAACCCCTTCACCAGGAACATAGGAGAAGACTGATAATGAAAAATTCTCGAGAAAGAAATTATCTGGGTATGATCTACTGTACCTAACGAAAAAACGGTAATGGCAATGTCAAGACTCTTCACAATCATTTTGATCTAAAGAAAATTCGAATTGGGCTCCTAAATAATACTTATCATCGTTTCTGTTTAAAACAATGCCATTACAAACCACAGTTTCGGCTATTTCGAGTCAGGCATTAATTTTCTCGGCAGATCTCTGAAATTCTTCCAAATTTTATATGGAAAAGATTTTTTAGAACTTTAGAAGTTTCATTGGTGAGTAATCGTGTTTTATTTCCATTCTCTCTAAAAAAACAACTAAGGAACTTGCAGGTTTAAGGTTCTCAAAATTGAATCAAATTGATAAATAAATAGATTTAAACTGATACAATTGTTCAACAGCTTCTGGCTAAATTCAGTAGAATAAATCAGAAAAAAAATCAAATCAAAAGAAGTTGAAAAATACTGAAAATATATCTCTACCGCCCCTAGATTCTAATGTACCTACCCAGTTTGACAACTAACACTGTGTGATGATATGATGCTTCATTATTCCTTTATGAATACTTCTGAATTCATATGCCGTTAATTCGAACAGAAAATATGAATTCATAAATTATTAGAATGAAACTTATAATAGCTCTCAGGATATCCCAACTTTAAATATTATCCTTTCCAATGTGAACAAGCATGGAAACGTTTTTGATTATTTTGCATTATTTCCAATAGAAATTGCTTTAAATAGTGTGACGATATAAACGTCATAGAATGATATAACAGAGTGGTTGAATTAATCAACTGTCACCCTTAGTATCAAATGTTGGCCGAAGGGTAATCATTTTCCTGGCGAAACTAATAACTATACTGATATGCATTGGATGCACATTATAGTTCACATATATTAGGTTTTTCAAGGATTTTCGCGAAATGATCCACTTCAAGCTCTATGATCATCACTGAACAGCTAAGGATAAACCTAAGAAATCTTTTACTTAAAAACCGTTTGACTGATTTGACCCATGAACAAACTAAGGGTAGATATTATCACCTCCCATAAATCTTGAAAATGCTGATTCTTTATGTCATTTCGTAGTTCCATCACTCTTCAGATTTTTTATTCGAGATCTTCATTAAACCTCTTATTATGAAATCAGATCTCAATGTTTCGAAACATTCAAAAATATCCAACCCAGTCATTTGAAATCACTTTCCGCTCAGAATTAAATAAATACAGAAAAACTATAGCTCGCTGTTCGAAAAGGAATAAGTGTTGGTTAGATTCGTTTCACCGCAAAATGATTCAATAATTTCAATAACTTGAGGAATTTTCGAACAATTATTCTATCTTTTCGCCGGACCACTGCCTCCATCTATCCACATGGACCCGAACGGAGCTCGATGATTCGCAAAAAAGAGAGTAACAAAGAGACTGATTGCAACATCTAAGAAAATGTTCGAAATGTTCTGTTGAAAAATGGCTTAACATAACCTCTTGTACCGAGTTTTTCACTATAATTTGACCCCCCCTTTAACTTTGTTACTAAAGGGGATACATAAAAATGTTTCGTATGAAAGTTTCACGAAATCAACTGAAGTTTTTTGATATGAGTCCAGAAACTGAAATATATACAGGGTGGCCCACATATTGATGGCAACTTCATTTTTTCGAATGGAACACTCTGTATATTTTTCCATGTTTGGCTAGCTCTTTTACCCCTGATTTCGAATATGTAACATATGTTGTTCTATCTCTTTTATTCTGAGATTCACAGAGTTTGAAATTTTAAGAATCACCTGCCAAGATCTGTAATCATTTTACAAGTGGCAGAGTTTACTGAAAATGATCTCTTTTTGAGTTATAATAACTTCAATGGGAAGATATACAGGGTGAACAACATTGAATGCAACTATATTTTTTCGAATGGGACACCCTGTCCTGTATATTCTTCCTTTTTTTGATAGGCTATTTCCTCCTGATCTCGAATACGTAGATGTGTCTCTTCAATTTTCAGAGTTTCAAAGTTTTGAATTACATCAACTAAAGAAATTACTCAAAATGACCACCTTCATTCAATACACATAGTTCATATCGTTGTCTCAATGTTTAGACTATTTTTGATAGCATTATTATGGCTCTGATTCAAGTCAGAAATTGAAGCTTCAAAATTTGTTTCTAATCATTACAATATTATCATTTTTCTTTGTGCGTTGACGGGATTAGTTCCGAATTATGGGTTCAATATTGGTTGATTTTATATCATTAATATTATTCTCTTTCGCTTTCGCTTGTATTGATTGTCATTATTGCTGAAGTAAAATTTTTCCTTCAGGAACGGTTATTAAAACGTGTCCAACGGTGTTAAATCGGGACTATTTGGTAGCCATAAAATGGGTGCGCCATTACCAATCCAAAGATCAAATTGGACACTTAAATATTCACGAACTTCCAAAACGCTATGACAGATGGTTATTGAAATTTGAAACTCTGTGGTGCTCAGAATAAGAAAAATAGACCAACATATGTTACATATTCGAAATCGGGGGAAAAAGAGCTAACCAAATATGGAAAAATATACAGGGTATTCCATTTGAAAAAATGAAGTTACCATCAATATGTCGGTCACCCTGTATATATTTCAGTTTCTGGACTCATATCAAAAAACCTCAGTTGATTTCGTGAAACTTTTATACGAAACATTTTTTTGTATCTCCTTCAGTAACAAAGTTAAAGGAGGGGTCAAATTATAGTGAAAAACCCGGTACGTATATCTTACTATACAGATTGTGTGAAAATAACAACCCCTTATGATTTTCCTTCAAAAATTGTTTTCGTGGGATAGATTATTTTCTAAACATAAAATTCTCTCATGGTTTTCCATTCAATTCTGAAGAAAAAAGTCTCTTGCAAAATTTCGATACAGTCGATACTTTTCTAGGAAAAAAAATTTAAGTTATAAGTTATAAGAATGGTGGTTTATTCGAATTTGCATTTGGCAGATATGCACTCTTGCTTTCATCTCCTGTCATAGACATACAATATCTTAGAACATTCATTATATGGAACATACGATGGAATGGAATGAACAGTTATCATAACTGCTTGTAAGTTTTAATATTTTTCCGAGAAAAGTATCGACTGCATCGAAATTTTGCAGGAGACTTTTTTTCTCCAGAATTGAATGGGAAACCATAAGAGAATTTCATTTTTCGAAAATGTATTTCACGAAAACAATTTTTGAACAAAAATAATAGGGGGTTGTTATTTTCAACCCCTAATAATAAACTTCTGAGAACTAAAAATTTGTGTGAGTAACATCTACTAAGTTCATATAATGTATAGTTTTATGACTCAGTGCTTTTAAGAAGCCGTAATAAAATTAAAACTGTCAACTTGTCATCGCCTTCCAATGGCTGTATCTTGGAAGGGGGGTCGATCTCGAAAAAAAATTATATGAACTACACCTGCTTATTTTCATATAGAAATCAAGTCTCAACGTCCCTCGCATTTGTTTACAGACACCCCAGTATAGCAGGCTGTTCATTTCACAGTATAAGCTGAGGAAAATCTAAACGGGGCACCATTTCTGCGTATGATGCAAGAGCACAGAGAAAAAACCTCTCTTTCAGACTTTAGACTAATAATGCAGGGTATTCATCGCCAACGAATTTAAATAGCTGTATTTTTCACCATAACAATCAACTTCAATTTCGAAATTATTTTTCACTACTGGGTAATATTTTATGCTACACCTCGTTGGTCGAAATGCAAAAAAAATCTTCAGGACAGGAAAATTCATCGTGATAGGTACTACACGTTACCCGAGCAAAAAACTTGGAAAATCATTAATTAGAAAATATTACTTATTATAACAAGCTTGAACTCCATTATATTCTCCGAATTCCATCGGTGACAAATGAGGTAAATTCCCAGATAATTCGTGTGCCATTAAACATCTGGAATGTTCTCATTCCCTCGTCTATTTATGCCTACTTAGTTCCCAAATAGAAACATAATCATTTCATGCTTCGGTATCCCCAACGAAGATTATTAAAAGGAGGAAACCACAGAGGTTCTCACAAATCTCCCTAGCGTAGAAATCCATGATTTTTCATAATTTATGACACGACGATCAGTTTGATGACACTGGCATACGCTTGACTTTCGACCTAATATCCGGTGGCCTTTGTTGTCATATCCGGTCAAATGCTCCTGATTTTGTTTTTATATTTTCTCATGAATATTCTGGGCATATTATCGAAATTAAATATTCAACTCCAGGTACTTGAGTGCGGTGCCGAAAGGTCGTCCAAACCACGTCAAGATCGTATGGAATCAGGCAGGGGTCATGTGAAACTTTGCAGCAATCAATTCTGGAAAATATGAGTTTTAGTTATCGTTGTATCTAGGCAGTTAATCTTGTGATTAATGTTTTGAATTTTTGTTTTAGCAATTATGTTGAATTCCAGTGAAAGGGCTAATCTTTAGTTTTCAATTCTATCTCAGGTCTAGTTGAAAACGGTTGTTTATTATCAAATAGATCCTAATAAGGTTTGAAAAGATGAACTTTATTATAATTTCTTAAAATTATTCATGAGCAAGAAAAAATTTCGGGATTTCATTCGACCTCGTGTGGTATTCAGTAAGAATATTTCAAACCAAATTTTATTATAATTTCTTTTTATTCAAATTCTTTTTATTCAATTCAAAATCATTATAACCGTCAAAAAATTCCCAGTGTAAATTCGCTGTACCGGGTGTCCTAAACTCGTTGTCTAGTGAGGGGATCCCAAAAACCCGATGAGCTAGAACAAATGAGTGATTTTTGAGAGAATTCATTAGGTGAGAGCCACAACCTTCCAAGTCAAACCGTTTTCGAGATACTAAGGAAAATCGGATAATGGCGTCAAATGAAAAGTTCTCATAACTTCTCTTTATTACTGAAGTTATAAACATGAAACTAAAACATTATACAGGGACTTTTTTCAGTAGAATTCATTGAAGTTATCAATTTTTCTTCATTACATTTTGTTCTAGCTCATCGGGTTTCGGAGATCCTCTCATTAGACAACGAATATAGGACACCCCGTACCGTACCTACGGGAAAAAATTTCTACTAAAAATCATCCGTTGCAATGGGGATCCTTCAAAAATACACGTTTTTATTGCTTAAACATTACAGGTTAATTATTTAATTATTTCCTATAATCCATAATTTTTACATTTATGCTTTTAATTTCTATTTATCAAAATCCTTTCTCAGGCCCCCTTTTCGAGATCTTGAAGTTTTCAGCACATGTTTCTTTCAATTGCGGAAATCATTCTTTCCTTTTTCATGGATTATTTATTTCAGTGGAAATCTCTTCAATGGCAATAACTATCAACTCACGAAAACATTTATATAATAAATATGGAAATTTCCGGTATAAGGGCTTATCTTTAGCCTTCAGTTCAATCTCAGGTCTTGTTAAAATCTATTATTTATTATAGCGTAGATTCGAATATTACGTTTTGAAAGGCTGATTATTATAATAATTTTCGAAAACTATTCATGAGCAAGAAAACATTTCCGCATTTCATTTGACTTCTTGTTGTATTCGGTAAGGAATATTCCACACCAAATTTTGTTATAAAGTTTCTTCAGACATAGACATTTGATTCATTCAATTCAAAGTCATTTATTTCAAACTTCGATCAATCTTCAGTATTAAACCGCTGTAGACTACTCACAGAGCAAAAAATTTCCACTAAAATTCATCCGTTGCGATGGTGATGTGTCAAAAACTCAAGTTTGAATCGACTAAAAATGATAGGAGTGGAATTTTATTCACCAACAAATGGTTAATTAATGTCTATAATTCCTCATTCTTTCCATATATCTTTCCTTGTAATTTTTTTCATCAAAATCCTATCTTTTCTCTGGCCTTTCTTCGAGATCCAGAATTTTTCAGGATGTTTCTGCATTGATTTCAATCTTTCTCAGTTGATTGCGTTTGCTCATTGGAACCATTTCTTCTTTCCTTATTTATTTGAAATCCTGTGGAAATAATTTTTTTATTTCATGGTTCATTCATTTCAGTTAGATTTTTTTCAATTGCAATAACTTTTGATGTTTTCTTCTAGATTCATTTAATTCTTTTCTAATATTTTTTACAATATCCAACTCATGACAAACAGAATAACATTCAATTTTTCACAGTGAAGTACAAAAAATGTAAAAGTATTAGTAAATACATGCGCTCTAATTAAAGTGATTTCTGCTCATAGTTCATTATAATTAAACTTCAATATTTTCTATTATCCAGAAGTTTTCCACCGAAATTACTGAAAATCCATTTTCATGCTGGTATTATTCTAGAAGTTCTTCCTCTGATATATCGGAAGCCTAAAAAATTGATATTAAAAACCAAAGAAAATTAGTATCGGAGTCGACTAAAAAGTTGATGGCTACTGTTTTTTGGGATTGGGAAATAATACTCATTGATTTCGAAAAAAATGAAGAACCATAACTGTACTACATAATGATCCCGGATAATTGAAGGAGGTAATGAACGAAAAATGTGGAGGATAATTGACAAGAGCTGTTGCAAGACAATATGTTGGTTCACAAGAGCAGGGTGCAACGGACACGCATGGCTTCACCTCACTAGTCCAAATTTGGTCCCAATAGGTTTTAAGGTTCCTTATTTGAGAAAAAGTTTAAAAAGAAATGCATTTTTCGACTTCATTGATGTCGGTTTTAGTTCAATTAAGGGCCAAAGGTGAAACATATTTTCACGGTGGTTTAGAAAAATAAATTCATAGATTTAATGAATGTTCCAACTTGAGGGCTATTTTATTGAAGATTTAAATTGATTTATTGTTTTCTCTAAACCCTTTAGTTCCTCGCACTTGTGGACGTACTTTTTTCTAGAATTATTGATTCACGAGTGATGAATATAAAGGGGCCCACTCACTAAGAAGGAAGAATGCGCAGTTAAGTATCTGCACGTTTGCTGTAACGCAAACGTGTGCATTCATATTTCCCACACACATACACTTTTGCGTGTTGGTTTGGATGTGCGACAAGCGTGAGATGACGTCGAAAAAAGATCTGATGTTAATGGCAGTGGCGTGTGTTGTTATTAAGGAAAAAATGTCCAAGGTATAAATATCGAACCCGACACTGTGTTGCTAAACATATGAAACGTGCAGAGACTTGTTGCCCATACACAGTCGTTTTTGGTCATTCTTCCACGTACGGTGAAGAATGCACACGCCACACGACGGAGATGATTGCGCATTCCAAATTTACGCCATACACACACTGTTTTAACTGTACCCCGTACAACGCGCATTCAGTCTTCGCGCTTCCTTCTTAGTGAGTGGGCCCTTTAACGGAACGGAATGAGTGTGGAAAACACAAGGTCAACCTCAGTTAGTTGATCAGTTTGATTGACTTCAAGTTATTATCTCTAGATTAGCTCATTGACAAGACATTGGAGTGGAAGTAAAGTTAGGAAGACATTTGAAATTTTTTTTTATTGTTGTATAGATACAGTGGTCGGTTACATTTTTTAATGCTACACGTAACGATACTTCAAACGTCCAATAAGGGCACCTAGAGCTGATATATTTTTAGTTTTTCATATTCTCTGGAAACTAATGTTTCCATGCATGTTGAACAGTGCTCGATTTATAGAGTAATAGATTCATGAGTTTTGAAGTCGATTTCACTAGGACATTCAAGCAATAAACCCAGTGAATTTCTCAGTATTCGAGGAAGATACAGCATACATTTAAACAAATTATACAAGAACAGTGATTAAAACCCCTGAAAGAACTGTCTATCGGTACAAGTGTAGTGAAAGGATTTTTTTAAGAGTGAGTATTCATATCGTTGGGGTTTTTTCGAAGCAAATTTGAGTTTTTTTGACTCTGTTTATGGTTTGGTTCGATATCTTGAAATCATACCTGAAAAACTGAAGAAATACCAAAAACCAAAAAGCAGCCATAAGTAATACACGAATCGCTCCCGCTTTTGATGAATAATGAATTTAGTCCTTATACCCCTATTTTTAGACTTGTTCAGTCAAATCCCTCATTACACCATGCCTTTTTCGTGCCTTATTGTCGGCGTGACCGATTCCGTCTGAAATTTCTACGAAATAACGCATGCGCCTGATACTTTCATGCCTATTTCAGGTTTGCAAATAAATAGAACCGGTTTTATCTTTCATCCCTGAAACGTGGGCATTTCCACTTTCCAGCCTTTTCGTAGATATGTCGAGTCGGTTTCTACAGGGTATTTCATTGGAAAAGGGAAATACTTCACAGGTGCATAGGTGGCACCAAGACGGTTCTAGAGATACCCTATTATTGGGTCTCACTGTCTTCGTAGCCGAGATACAGGGTGTTTTATGAATTCTGCCCGTTTCTTCCTGAGGCCTTACCAGACGAACCACCCGGTATATTTTCTTCATATTTGGCAAATAAGTTCCTAATTGAGAGCCCATACATATCATGCAATAACCGCCTCGAAAATCCAGGTCCGGGTTAACAAAAATTATGAATCGTTTGAATACTCGAAACAACACCCTGTACATCGGAGTTTGAAAATCTGTTTTAATATTCGAAAACACCACTAAAAACTAAACTGAGACGTATACTTCAAATTTTCGCGCATAAAGTTTTACTGCACAAATTTTCAAGGTAAAAGTGAAGTTTTCAAGAACTTGGATACCCGAAAGTGGTTTGATGTGACTTGTAATAATGAAATATCAACAATATGGAATCCATAATTATTTCAACATTACTTAATATTGTGATTCATTTTCACATTGGTTTTCCTTTTATAGCTATTTACTATTTCAGTTTTTATTTTTGAGTTCCTTCCTCGTCGTTTCTCATTACTGCACAAATTTTGAACGAAAACGTGAAGTTTTTAAGAATATGGTTTGATGGAAGTGTTTTAAAGTCATTCTAAGTGATGAATCTATGAGTTATTTATTGAGAGCATAGGTAGTTTTTGTGTGTAAAGCCAAAATGTATCATGCAATAACTACCCAGGTCCGGGTTAACAAGAAACTATAAATCGTTCAATCATAGTATGGTGCTGTGGTTTATGATAATTAAAATATCAGGACTCTATTTTCTACATGCACGTTTAACTGGCGAAGTATACCTGGAATTTCTAGAGAAGGTGTTACCACTTTTGATCCATGATGAGAATGTGAACACTGCCGGCATGTTCTTCAGCACGATGGTGCATCTCCACAATACGGGCTAATCGTTCAAGACTTTTTAATAACAATTTCGGTAATTCATGGATTGGTCAGAGAAACCCTCATAATTGGCCTTCAAGATCCCCTTATTTGAATCCCGTCGATTATTATGTCTGGGGTCACATGAAATCGTTAGTTTATTCCTCTGAAATCAATACTCGGGATAAGTTAACCAGAAAAATAGAAGGGGCTAGCCAGAAAATGAACATTCCAAATGTGATTCGGAAAGCAGTTTGGGATATTCTTGAACGAGCAAGAAAATGTTCAGATCAAAATGGAGGACATTTCGAGCAGTTTTTGTAGTAATTTTTCTAATTATTTCATTATTATGTTTTTTTGGTCATAATTGTTTCAAAATATACGATATCAACCTGATGCAACTCAATTCTCAATAAATAAAATCTAATGTGAAAATGAATAACAAAGTAATGTTGAAATAATTATGGATATCAATATTTTGATGATTCATTGTTAAAAGTCACTTCAAACCACTTTCAGGTATCCAAGTTCACTTTTACGTTGAAAATTGGTGCAGTAAATTTGTCTGAGCGAAATTTGCGGTATACGTCTCATTTTAGTTCTTAGTGGAGTTTTCGAATATCAAAACAGATTTCCAAAATTCTGATGAACAGGGTGTTGTTTCGAGGATTCAAACGATTCATAATTTTTTGTTATCCCGGACCTGGATTTCAAAGCGGTTATTGCATAATACGTTTGGGCTTTACACACAAAAAGACTATGCTCTAAATAACTAACCCATAGATTTATCACTAAAAGGGACTTCAAATCACTTCCAGCAAACCAAATTCTTAAAAACTTCACGTTTACGTTGAAAATTTGTGCAGTAACGAGAAGCGACGAGAATTAACTCAAAAATGAAAACTGAAATGGTATACAGCTATAAAAAGGAAAACCAATGTGAAAATGAATCACAATATTAAGTAATGTTGAAATAATTATGGATTCCATATTGTTGATATTTCATTATTACAAGTCACATCAAACCACTTTCGGGTATCCAAGTTCTTGAAAACTTCACTTTTACCTTGAAAATTTGTGGCAGTAAAACTTATGCGCGAAAATTTGAAGTATACGTCTCCGTTTAGTTTTTAGTGGTGTTTTCGAATATTAAAACAGATTTTCAAAACTCCGATGTACAGGGTGTTGTTTCGAGTATTCAAACGATTCATAATTTTTTGTTAACCCCCGGACCTGGATTTCGAGGCGGTTATTGCATGATATGTTTGGGGCTCTCAATTAGGAACTTATTTGCCAAATATGAAGAAAATATACCGGGTGGTTCGTCTGGTAAGGCCTCAGGAAGAAACGGGCAGAATTCATAAAACACCTGTATCTCGGCTACGAAGACAGTGAGACCCAATAAATAGGGTATCTCTAGAACCGTCTTGGTGCCACCTATGCACCTGTGAAGTATTTTCCTTTCCAATGAAAACACTATAACACAAAATTTTTCTGGTCAATTTGACATCTTGGCGTAACCTAATATATTTTTCTTTTGAATTGCTCAATAATAAATATGTTTATAATCTTCCTTATTCAAAATTTATGAATGGGCATATTATAAAAAAAATAAGTGGAGCGACATACCTTTTTTACCTATAGGTATATGAATAATTTAGACTCATGGCTTTTATTGCCTGATTTAAAGTTCATCCAATGTCATCTTCTTTCTCCTGTTGAACCCTTTTTTGTTATTTTTCAGAATTTCAGTACAGTTGCAAAATAGTCCTAAGTAAGATTTTTTTTCAATTCAATTTTATCTTCTATTGTTTGCATCATTATTTTTTCATATCAATACAGATGCCATGTATTATTTCTAAAATATTCCAACAAAACACTAGCTTAAGGTAAAATAACGGGTTATCCATTTCGTGGTTTCAAAAGTATAGGGCTGGAATTCGATATCTGTCAAACGAAGTTTTTAAAAAAAAACTTTTTGTTCAGTTGAAAGTCTGACATTTATGAAAATTAATCGCTTGACTATCGCACAACGCATGAAAATTGTAAAAACCTAATACAAAAATGGCGATTTTGCCACAGCCACATATCGTGCTTTAAGAGCAGATTTTGGTTTACATAATCGTCCAACTACGCAAGCAATTGGTAAAATTGTGAAGAAATTTGAAGAGACTGGATTGGTTATAGATATTGTAAGCCCTGTGCATCATCGTTCTGCTCGTACCACTGAAAATATCGCTACTGTAAGTGAAAGTGTTGCCGAAGACCCGAATCTGTCGATTCCTCGTCATTCTCAGGAATTAGGACTGTCTTACGGCACATTATGGCGTATTTTGCATTAAGATCTACACCTACACCCATATAAAATCCAGCTCACACAACAACTGAAGCCAGCCGACCATTCACATCAACATCGTGGATACGTCGAATGGGTGCTTGAACAACCGGCGGTGGACGGCGATATCAACTGGCCACCAAGATCATGCGATTTGACACTGCTTGACTTTTTTTGTGGGGCTACGCGAAATACCGTGTTTATGCAGATAAACCTTTAAATCTTGAGTAGTTAAAAACCAATATTCGTCAAGTTATGGGTGAGATACCGCCCAATATGTGTCAAAAGGTAGTCGAAAATTACCTCAAAAGAATCGATGCTTGCAAAAATTCGGGTGGTTGTCATTTAAATGATGTAGTGTTTCACACAAATGTCAACGTTCAAACTTTTAATAAAAAAATATCACGATAAAAAATATTTTTTATGTGTTTTATTTACGTTTACTTTTGAAACCGCAAAATGGATAACCCTTTATCAATTTCTTCAATGTTTGCATTTTTGGAATTACTTCCTGAAACGCCTTGAGAAGGCATGGTGTAATAGTGCGACTCATTTGGGGGAAATTTACCCAACAAATAGCCCTGAGAAAAGGCTCGAATAAAGACATGAAAAAAGGCATGGAGTAAAAAATGTATTAGGAAGTCTGACCATATACCAGAAAAGTCAATCAAACCAGGTCGGATTATATTTCTGCAATTTATATTTTTTCATAACCTGAGATGTGCTGGAAATGCTTTACAAAGCCAAATTATTCCTGAAAATCCCCTTCAATCTGGGAACAACCTAAAACAACTTGGGACTTCCCTGAACGATAACATCTCAATTTGGAGTTCCCTTGAAATTTTCAGGGGTTAAGTTCGTTAACCAGCCAAATCGTTCCATAAAATATGGCCATTGAAGATTTTCGTTCCTCAATATCTCAGACAAAACGAAACCGATCGAAATGAATTTTGCGGCCACATGCAAGATGCTGTTAAACAGTCTCGTGCAAAATTTTGTGGCTATAATGTTACAGGACCATAGAAAATGCAATTGGAATATTGAGGAAAAGAATCTTTATATTTCCATAACAAGATATCCAATTCGAGTAAAATTCATTTTGTGAATGAAGATTGAAATACTTACTGAATGTTCATTCAAAATTTCAGGAGAATCGCATCATCGGAACCAGAAATTTATTTCCTTCAAATTTTAATTATTAATTTTTGACATATCTAATTTTTCGAATAATTTCCAGAATATAATTCCGACCGTGCAGAGATTTTGCATTAATATTATACTTAGCATGAATCTCTAGTCCCAAACAAATTTCGAGGTACTAGTATCATTGCCCTTCAGTAGGGTCCTGTAGCGGTCTTAGGAGAACAGAAGATTCGAAAATCATCACTTGGAACGCCAGACTTGGTTTAAAACACCCTCCTGGCCCAAGAGCAAGAATTACGTATTTTGTATCTAAATATTGAAGGTATTTATTCGAATAGTTTTAAGTTTCATTTTGTAAAAACGGCGAGGCAGGGTTTTTTCTACTGAGGTTTTCCCTGTGCTCTGGTATCATACGACAGAATAGTATGGTACCCCGTTTTGCACCAACCTCAGCTAGGGACTTTTTTGTTTCATGTATTGTATTTTGTTAGCTCTCAGTTCAAAAGAATATATATATATATAACCATAAACGAGCGCATAAAAGCAGTTGCTCAGAGCTTTCCTTATGTTTGCTCTTAGTGCCGAAAGCTCTAGAAAATTAATTTAACAAAATGATGATTTCATTCCGTTCTACAAGTCAAACGGAATTTTTCAGTATTTAACGATAAACACAGTACATCAAAGCGGAGCAAGTCGCATATTTTCTTCTTCCTTTTTATAATAACTAGCAGTAGACACCGATCTTATCTACCGAGTCAAATGAGTTGCTTACAGTTATTGCGATTGTTTCGACTTGGTGAAAATTTCCCACCTTGTTTGAAAAGATATATTTCAGAGCAATTAACGGTGCTCTTCTCTCTAGGTAAAAACAGGAAAGAAATTTAGTTGAAATTAAGGTTGATTACTCTCATGATAGGTTAATTTGTGCAGGCCGATAAGATTGATCTGTGTTCAGATGTAAAATAAGAGTTCATTTTCAAGTTTAACGAAACTTTCCCCTTTGAAAATGACCCAACCTGATTACAAGTTTTTCTCACTTTCGATATTCTGAATGGGGTTCTTGAGCACTAGTTCTACTCCCTGATGACAATTCGTGGTCAAATTGAATTCTGTCCGTGAGGCCGTCCGGCCGGCCGTGAGCGCGATAACTTTCGAAAGGATTGTTCAAAAGACTTGAAATCTTCAGGGTAGCTCGAGTTCCCAAATGCCGCGGTTGGGTTCGTGAACCAGCATTAAAAATTTTGTTCCTCAATATCTCAGGGAAAAACCTCAGTAGAAAAAACCTTGTCTCGCCGTTCCGACAAAAATAAAACTTGAAAACTGTTTGAATATTGAAGGATTTCTTCTTCATTCAATCCAACCAAAAACCTACTCCAAGATGCTTTCGGAATTCTGAATCTGAAACGAAAAAATCGAAGCAGAAAAAAGAAACAGAAAAATAAAATGCTTGAAACTTTATTAAATCGATTTAAAATTAACAACCCAATTCAAAAACTACTCTGTAACTTCGTGTATAGCCCTTAAAGCATCCTGAAAATCAAATATGGGACAATTATTCAACAGATGTTCTTTTGTCTCCCCTGCTTCTCCGCTTTCGCAAGTAGGACTCTCAACTGAATTCCACTTGAGAAGCAGGCCATGACCTGTTCTTAATATGATTAAGAACAGTCCAAATTTTCCTTGGATGATCAAATCCAGGAAATTTATTGGAGGGGTCAGTTATTGAATATATGTTTTGAATATTACATGTGTTCCATTCGGATTGCCAAATTGCTTTACCACTTTCATTCGAGGTCAGAAAATAATTGAACCAAAATGGTTTACGTGATTTTAATCGAGAAATCTAAAGATTTGAAATCTTCAGGGTAGCTCAAGTTCCCAAATGCCGTGGTTGGGTTCGCGAACCAGCATTAAAAATTTTGTTCCTCAATATCTCTGACAAAACGAAACCAATCGAAATTAAATTTTGCGGCCACACGAAAGCTCCTCATAATAAGAATCATGCAAAATTTTGTGTCTATAGTGTCAACAGAACCGTAGAAAATTCAATTGGAATAGTGGAAAGAAGAATCTTTTTATTTCCATAACAAGATATCTGATTCGAGTGGAGTTTATTTTGTGAATTACGATTGATATACTAAATGTTCATGCAGAATTTCAAGAGGATCGCATTAGGTGAACCATTGAAAATTCAATTGGAAAATTGAAAATAAGAATCCTTATATTTCCATAACATAGGAGTGAAATTTATTTTGAGAATGTAAATTGATATACTGAATGTTCAGGCAAAATTTCAAGATGCTCGCATCATCAGAACCATAGAATTTAATTTTGACTCAGACTTGCACTTCCAGGAAACGATTCGCAAGTCTTGAGTGTTTCCTGACAACGACTGGCAAATGCTGATAACTTCCATACACTGCTAAAAATTCCATTGTAAATTTAGAGCACTTTACATTAGCACTCTATAGCCAGAAAAAAATTTTCAAGGAATGTAAAATTACAGCACATGTAATTTTACATTCCTTGAAAAGTACGACGACGTCGTACTTACCCAATGAAGTCGAAATGTAATTGACGAACTTACTGTCGTGTATAAATAAATATAAACTGAAACAAAGAGTTTTATTTTTATCATACAATAAAAATTACATGGTGATAATTCTGAGTAAAATCTATATAATCAAACATGATGAATTATTATTAATGTTTAGTCAAGAGACAAGGAATATAGCAAATGATGGCATCAATCGAAAAAGTATCGTACCATAAAAAATCTTAACTTTATTCGAAATCTATTCTGAAAACAATATATGTATAATTCGCATTTCTTCATCTTACAGGTTCCCCAACATGTTCATAAAAGTAATGACTCTCTTGCTCTACCTTTCTTTGTTGATTTTGATCCTGCGTCAGGATGAATCTGGAGCGATTACCGCCTGAAAACAAAAAGTTTTTGAATTTTTACTGCAATTTCATACACGGATTTTTTTTTAAATAGATACGTTGTCTTTCCGGAAGATATGTAATTTGTATTTATTGTAAAAACAGAATTTGAAACCCCATTCTACAAGTAAATATTCTTAGTACCCCTTGAATTTCTGTGAATGAATAAATGTTCTGCAAATTTGGCAAGAATATAATTTCAATAAATAATTATGCTTCTACCTTCAGTCCCACCTGTAATAATAATGCGTGCACTAAATTCCCTTTTCGTCGATCTCAAAATAAAAGGTGATTTTAATGTGTACGAAATTGATCATTAATTACCCATTTTAAAGCACAACTTATGCCATTTTAATGTGCAATCCTCATGGCAACCGTTCACAAAGTATTCAGAATCTACGGAAAATGTCAAAACTCTACTGGAACATAGATGCACAGAAATTGTATTACGTCAAATGTAAGTCTTGTGCAAAATGAGAATGTATTTCGATCTAGAATTCATACACAATTCATATTGAGATCGTCGGAAAAATCTTGTAATCAACTCGGTTATTAATCGAGCGACTAATGGTCTCGAACTATTAACGCGTTCGCTTCGCTCACGCATTAAAATTTCCTGACCATTAGTCGCTGTGTCTTTAATAACCTAGTTGATTAAATAACTATTTTTGAATAGCTAACCTAGTCGCAATATTAATGAAACTAAACTGCGTCTATTCACTCATCTCTGCATATCACACGGTATTGCGTCACCTCACGTGATCTGAACTGCATAGTATTCTTTGTGATTTTACATAATCCATCGGAAAATTACTAGTTGAATTTTCCAACGGAATGTGTTAATCTACGTTTCCTCAGTTGTACCTTCGGAAATATAGTAATTATACATAAAATTCTGTGTGAATATCCGCTTACTTACTTATTCCATCGAAATAGCTCTAAAACTACATAAATTTCTTGTAAATTTCATGTAAAATAACACGCAGTGTATGAATAAAATACTTTCCCTCTCCTGCAATCAAGAGACTTCAATTACAAACAAGTTCGAAGCTATGATAACGACTAGCAGCTCACAATATAAGTTGTTTTTTTGTTTTTTCGTCAGGTTTCAGGAAAGGAGAACTTTTTAGGCAACTACGCCAGACACCCTGTATATCCCTGCGTACTCAAATCTTAAGGCCGCAGTGACCCGAAACGCGTAACAATCGCAGCCAAAACCCCTGAAATTCGTCCATTTGTTGACGATGAATAATTCAGTTAGTCTGGATTAAATTTTGACAGACTTGTAAATAAAGACGGCCGTTTTTTGTCCGGCCGTCAGAGAATTTTGGAGAAATGAAGTTTTATAGCGGAGGTTCGGAATATTTTGCGGGTACTGGTCGGTTCGTTGGAATTCTGCGGCCGATTTTTTGCCGCTATCCCCGGACTGAGATGCGTCTACGTTCGCCGGATTTATCTGCAGTTTTGGGATTGTTTGAAATGTTGTGACGGAATTTATTTCGTTTATTATAAGGAGTATCGATAATTAGGTGATTCGGGGGAAAAGATGGTGCAACTGTAACCATCAAGGACTTCGAATTTCAGGTAAAACAAAAACGGAACTCCAGTTATTCCCGTAACCTCATAACATTTGATCATTTAGCGTTTATTTTAAGAGGTATCGATAATTATGTGATTTAGCGGATAATGTGGGTGCAACTGTAACTATCAGTGAATTCGCATTTTAGATTTACTAAAAAAAACAAACGAGTTAGTTTCTCAAGTGGGATTGAAACAATTACCAAAGCAAGATCTTAGAGGATGTCTTCTTTCAAAAATGCCTAACTTCAAGGGTAGATGATACCAGCTATTTAGAACAATGACACATGGTCCAAATCTTGATAGTTATTCTTCATTAAAACATTTCTTGATTGCACAAAATATTTCTTGTTTTTCCATTTAATCAATGACTATTATTTTAAATTCAAATTTGATCACATATTCGAAAACGTTATTAAATTTGCTACCAAATAAGAAGTACAGTTTTGAAAAATCTTTTTTGCTGCTGTCATGAAGCTATGAATATCACGATCTCATCTACTTTCATAATCGATGAAAAATGATTAATTATGGACATGTTTAATTATCAGAAAAAATACCCCTGCTGCTGTGCTTTCGAATGAAGAATCATCTTTTGTGCTATCTATTTATCCTCTGCCACACTGCACAATATAATGGCTGCCAAGCTCCTCCTTATTAAATATTGAAGTTATTCTCATTAAAATCATCAATGTATAATGTAACCAAGGAATCAAATAATTTCTTATTAATAAACGAAATTTCAATGATACAAATTCATTAACAGATGAAAAGAAAACAGACTTGCTTTTTTCCAACATGAGTTAAGGGTGAAAGAGCGCTTGGGAGTCACGACAGGTGAAGTTTCGCAACTTTAATACTTCCCGATCTTCTGAACGCTCAAAATTTAATAACAATAATTCAAAGTAACTCAACAGATATCTTGGATGTAACTCCTCTTTTAAACAGACTAAATTCTGGTTTCAAATGGATAGCTGTTTAGCTCATAATAGGCAAAATGTGCAAAACCTGATGAATGAATATTTCGGGGTGCAATTAATTGGAACGCCTGTAGATCTATTTTTCTGTAAAACCTCAAAAGAAATTCTTATCCGCACTTGAGCTCTGAGAAGAAGAAAAAATTTAATGGTGCAGGAATGCGTCGGGCTATAGATGTTTTGAGTATAAATAGTGGTCTGTTTTCTTAACATTTTGAATCGAATGATAAATAAATGCTTTCCTAATGAATAATATTCAATGAGAAGGAGCAAATTTATGTTTGAAATATTTCGAATCTCCATTGTTATCTTGTTGACCATAATATTGTGACAGAGGACAAGCAGCAAGTACGAAAGTTGACATTTCATACGAGAAAGCATACTGAATGAAATTTTTTTGCTGAATAGCCATTGCTCCAACATGGCGTTTTCAGAAGAAAGTAAACGAGGTGGCAAAGAGGAAATTTGAAAGGACCACCACATAATCTGTTGAACTACGTACCCTTCCTATTGCCACGTTAATTTTTGACTTTGATGAAAAAGAAAAAGTTAAATCCATGATGACAAAAAAAGGCCAATCGAGTACTTTTTTCCTATGAATTTTGAAGCTCAAGACTCCGAGAAGTTTTCAAACATAAGCGAAAGCTAAGAAAACTTCTTTTTGTATTTCTAAATCCAAAATAAAAGTTTGAGTACATGCTACTGAAAACTGAAGTTGTAGCTTTCAACCCTTCTTTGGGTAACTGACATCAATTTCAGAAAGCTGAATAATTTTTTTTATTGAAGCAACATTCAGGACCATCATGCTAAAAAATAAACTGCAAATTACTTACTGCATAAGAAGAAATGAAATTTTCAAACCTAACTGGCTGAATTTATTAACAAAAAACACTCAAAAAATCATAACTCGAAAACAACAAAAAATCGCCTGACCTACAAGGAGTATTTTTGGATAGCCACAGATGTGAGGAATCCAAAAAAATTATTCATCGCCCTGACGCCCTGTACCTATATCATCATAAGTGTGATCAATAACAACCGGAAATGAGTGGCGATCTTCGAGAGGGTAACATTCTCGAATAAAAAATATTCGAATTTTTTTTACGAAAAAACCTTATTTGAAAGATATGTATGTTAAGTCACAGTCAATTTCATTTTCTATATTTCCATAAAGACTATTATTGTCTGAAGAATATGATTTAGGGACCTTTTTTTTCGAGGACATTTAACAGCAGCTGAATATCAAGGTTCGACCTAATCAGATTACATCTCTTAAAAATATTCGGGAAATGAAATTTCATAACTTCTTCACCCGAAAATTCCAGGTGTTGGATCGATGAGGACTCTTGGCATTTAATTTTTGATAGAGTTCTGAACACTCAACACCAATTTTCACCAAGTGTGAATTTTTATCACATCGAATATCTCATATCTGAATTGCCTTTTAATGTTCGAGACATATAGGGTGTCTGTAAACAAATGCAAGGGACTTTGGGAGATGATTCCTCGATGAAAATAAGCAGGGGTAGTTCATATAACTTTTTTTCGAAATCGACCACCCTTCCAAGGTACAGCCTTTGGAACTCAAACTATACATAATATAAAGCATTGAGTAGATGTTACTCGCACACATTTTTTAGATCTCATAACTTTATTATTGGGGGTTGAAATTAACAACTCCCTATGATTTTCTTTAAAAAAATTATTTTCCTGGGCAAGATTTTCGAAAAATAAAATTTTCTCATTCAATTCAATTCTGGAGAAAAAAATCTGCGGCAAAATTTCGATACAGTCGATACTTTTGTCGGAAAAATTACAAGCAGTTATGATCACTGTTCATTAAAATCCATCGTATTTAAGTGTTCCATAACATGAATATTTTAAGATATTGTATGTCTATGACAGGAGATAAAGATGTTCTATAAATCTTTATGAAGGTTTAATTAGTAATTTCTGGAAGAAAATTATAACTGCTTGTAAGTTTTTATTTTTTCCGAGAAACGTATCGACTGTATCGAAATTCTGCAGGAGACTTTTTTCTCCAGAATTGAATGTAAAACCATAAGAGAATATTATAACCCAAGAAAACAATTTTTGAAGGAAAATCATAAGGGGTTGCTATTTTCAACCCCTTATAATGAAGTTATGGTAATAAAAAAACTTGTGTGAGTAACATCTCCTTAATGAATCATATTTTGTATAGTTTTATAACTCAATGTTTTTTAGGATTTAAAACTGTCAACTCGTCATCGCCTTCCAAAGGCATATAACACATTATACACGTTATATCCAAATCGAAAACATACAACCACTTTTTCTCCTCTCATTCATAGTACACATTTTAATACAGGGGCAACAAGATGAGCTAACATCCGGCAATTACCAACCAAATAACCAGAACAGCTTTCCCCAACAAGTGCATTTTTTTCATTTATTGGAGCATCTAACGGCATATTTCGTGGGATCTTTTTCAGTTATTCAGATCGAAATCTACATTTTATTAATCAAATCGACTTTACTATGGAAATAATTACTAGAAAAAGTTCAGTTATATATTAAATATGTGTGAACTTTGGCTTAATTGCGAATTACATCGAAGTTCCTTCCTGACGTCTCTAACTGTGCGATGTAACCTTGTGTTCAACAGGATAACAATGGATCCCACAGTCGAAATTTTCCCAGGCGAAGTGCGGAAATTTCACAATTACCATCGTATCAAGGAGAATATGTTGAACCCTTCCCCGTAAATACGTCTTTCTTTCAGTGACGGCTCTGGGAGTTGGGCGAGAGGCAAGATTATTACTTGTTGGTTATGTTTGGTTGACAAATATTTTTGATCGGTAAACTTTTAGATATTGGTATTTTCATTAATTGTACTCTAAACGTCATTTTTCTACAGTGCAAGCAGTGGTCTAAGCATATTGAAACTTTCCAGTGAATTTCAAACCTCAATAACTTTCATAAAAATGATCCTATCTTCACGAGACATAAAATATCCGAAAGGTTGTTGAATTGTCTTTCAGAAACAGGTGTTAAAATTAATTCAACTCTATTTGTGACGTTTTACGAGGTCTTCAATGAATAGGTGGATTTTTTTCCAAAAAGTTGATCGATCACGTTCTGCGAAAAATTATCAAACTTAATTTCGATTTTAATTTTTGATGAAGCAAGTCTTCAGCTACAAAATGTTTTATGGTGATACTTTGCCATCTCTCATAATAAAAGAGAGAGAGAGACATGATTCTGTGAAATTCTTTTTTTAGAGGACATAACACTTCAAAAAAAACAAAAAAAGTGGATTTTTTCAGGAAAGTTGATCGAGCACTTTTTGCGAAAAATGGTCTAACTCAATTTTGAATTTCATTTTTCGATATAGTGAGTCTTCAGATTCAAAATGTCAAATGGTGGCACATATCTATCTCGTATAATTAAAGAAAGACACGATTTTGTCAAACTCTATTTTTTGACGGTTACAATCAATAGCATAATCATTATCATTAAGACAGCAAAAGCCTAGTAAGGGTGATTAACTAATGGTATTAAGTAAATTTCAACAGAATGAAAATAATATGATTGAATTTCATATGCAAAATCCAATTATACAAGATGGGCAGTCTGAAGTATGAAGATTTTAGGGCTGAGTGATACCTTCCTTAGCCCTCTTTTCGATAGGTATACGAGCCTTTGGTTTTTTTCGGAAACTTAGGATTTCATTCAACCTGTGATATTGGCGAATCCAATTTACGTTGGTGGCGCTGCGAACTGTAAACAAACTTTGACGTTTGTCAGTACTATTTTCAAGATTAGCATATCGGGATGGAGGTTTTTGTACGATTTTCTTGAAAATCTATATATTTATTGGACATATTGAAAGTAAATTAGTGTATTGTAATTAATGTTGTATAAAGTTATAAAATTAAGGTGAAAAGTTGGTTCCTTCAGTCTAATCCTTGGCGAAATAGACAATAATTCAATACCGTTTTCAATTATTTGGGGGCTGCACCCAATAAAAGATGCATAATAGAAGGTGAACAAGTCCTCAATTGTAAGCACCTAATATTGGTGGGCATTGTAGTTATTGGTCCTTTATCGAAAGAAGAATACCTCTTCGTTATAGTCAATTACTATAGCCGCTATAAAGAAATTCACATTATGCGATAAATAACTGCTGCTAATACCATAATGATATTGAAAGGGATTTTTTCAAGTTTGGGAAACCCTCTGTCTATTAACAATTATCTAATTGTTGAAAGGAAGAGATGTAGTGTATGGATTGCATTAAAATGTATTCAGATCCCGATGTAGTTGAACGAGATATAGACTCTTGAAGTTGAGAGATGACTATAATAATATAATAACTGGATTGGAAAGTGAATACACGGACTATATATATAGTTTGACTGGGAAAGTAAATACACGGAGTTAAGTTAAATAGTATTTTATTTCAACCCTATCAAATAAAGTGTATAAAAAGTGTAATTCTACTTTCATAATGGATGAAAAACTTAATGATAGTGTTTTTTGCTCCATGAAAATAATGCCACCTTGCCTTCAAACTAGTGCATTACTAACTGGGAAACTCCATGATACATGTGGTTGGCCAACAATTATTAATCCAGGCCTTGTATCAACTTATTCCAGTACATCAAAGGCATTGGTGATATGAACTGATGCTGCATTTTTCTAAGGAAACCTGTGAAAATGTATAGTCCTATTCTTGCTTTTTGTCGATAAACAATTGAAAACACAACAGTTACAGTTATGCACTGTTCTTTTACGATTCGAAGAACTTTGTTCCATTTGTTCACTCATGATGCACTAAGATGTGACTGAAAATAATGTTTATTATAAAAAATTCTAGATTATTGTAGATTATATTAATGAATTAATGCACAACCCAGTGGTTAAAAACTATGAAATTGTATTTCTGAATCGTGAACTGAAAAATTAGCTCCAAACAGAATCTTTCAACCTAAACCTCTATATATTCATTTGAAAGCACTAATATAAATACCTTTTCGGATATTTTTCCTGACTCAATATTTCTGCTGCAAAATCCAGTACAATATAACAATAACCACAATATAAATACTCCAAAAAATGATAAAAAAAACTTCGTAAGTCGAGACAACCAAACTAAACAGTAAAACAGTACTGACAAAGTAGGTTCGGGAATTAGCCACTAGAGGGCGTCGAGATTTTTGGATTTGCCAATACTGGTTTGACTGCTATATGAAAATTGTATGTGTTATACACCACTTTATGTAGACTAATTGCCGTTACGGAAAATCTAGTAAGATGTCATTTCAAAATAACACTGAAAAAATTATACACAGGCTCTCCCTGATAAGATGGAAAACATTTCAATAGGAAAAAGAAAACGCATAAATGATACCGAAAACCCCCATTACACTACATATGTGGGTTCTACGTTCTGACTCACATGATGATTTTTAAATTTGAAGGAAATTAAAACTACTATGGGTACCTCTGATTGCTCCAATGGGGTTCTAGAAAACTGTAGTCAAATACATCCGATTTGCTGTACCGTATCTTATAAATTCGGATAGTTCTAAAAAGTTTGCGTATTCACCATGTACAGGGTGCTTCAATTATCTTGATAACCTGATTTTTCTGGAAAGGAATGAATATTTTTTCATTCTGTTAACGATATTTGATATAAGTAAATGTTGACTTGGGATGCGCTTAAAAATCGGGGAAAAAATGAAGACGCCAGGCGTAACGCTTTCAAAATTTGTTTTCCAGAAACATACATTTCTAATTATGTCATTCGAAAGATAAATCCATTCTGAATTGTTCTTCAAAATACTAATTCTTTATATTTCTTACCGTCAGCGACCTGCAGCGTGTTTAAGGTTAATTCTATTCCATTCAATTGTTTTCTATATTGTGACAGTAGGCCTCGTTTTAGATTTGTAAAAAAACCATTTCTCAATTATTGTTTTCATCAAATAATTTATAACGATAAATATTTTTGTCAATAACAAGCGCAACATTTCAAATCATATGTTCTATATCTACCGGACATTATATACTGGGTTAGGCATTTGGTGTGACCTATTAACTAAAAATCTGTAAATATTTTAATGAAACCATTTTTGTTTTAAAAATTACATCCTTCAAATGGCTTCCTTGATTATCTATACATTTTTGCAATCGCTTATAAAAATTTTCTTCGAAATCGTTCAATTCATTTCTGAAAAAAATCTCAGAGAAGTTTCAAACGTATTGGACAACCAGCTGTTCGTATGGTATACATATGATTTCAGGATCTTACTGTCTCGAATACGGTTGATTTTCTGTTGTCCGCTGAGCTTTAACTTAAAATCTACTGGTTCGAAACAAAAATATATAAAAAATTTTTATATAATATTGTTATATCGATAATATTTCTACCGATACCTCCAACGAGCCACTGTTGAAAAGGAATTAATATCTCATTCCTTCATTTTCATTAAGAGGTGTGTGTTTTAAAGAATCAGCATATTTATTATGTCGAAGTATTATTTTACTTCTAATTATAGTTAATTATTTTTACGACGGCAAGAACGCTATATTAATAATTCATCAATTCTCTGTGATTCCTCAGTAGTCGTAGAGATGAAGCTACATCTATATTTTTCCGTAAAATCGGACAAGATATACACAGAGCCTTTTTTAAGTGATATTTTTTCTCCATTGGATTTTTTGAATAGTTTCATGGTTATGTCTTATGATATTCGATTCGAGTGGAATTCATTCTGTGAATGAGGATTTATATGCTGAACGTTCATGCAAAATCTCAAGAGGTTCGCATTATCTGAACCATAAAATTTATTTTTTTACATATTCCATTTTCTTAATAATATCCAGAATATGATTCCGATCGTGCTGAGATTTTGCATTGATATACTTAGAATGAATAGCAAGTCCTATAAAAAATTTTGAGATGATAGCATTATTGCTCCACCAATGAACAAGCGCTCAAAAAGACCTTTTGAGTGATTTTCTTAAAATTTTTCCGTAGTTTTATTTGTCTACGGTTATTAACTGAAAAATGTATAATATATATTCTTTTGAAATAAAGAGCTAACATAATACAATACATAAAACAAGAACAAAAATCCCTAACGGATGTTACTGAAAATAAAAATATTCATGACAACAGTACAAGCTATATCATATAAACCTTTCCGATTTGTGTTAGCTTTTCTATGTCTGGAGGTGAATGGCAAATTGTATGGCATATTTGAGTCAATTCGAGAAAAAAAACCGTCCTCATTAATTAAATTTAGAAAACTTTCGCTTCGAACTGCTTTGGCCAAATCTATTATTTACTTAGCAATCTCAAACAATAGCTATATGCATATCAAGGCGTGTGACGTACTCGGCATACTCGGCAATTCTAGCAACAGTTTTCTTTCAAGTTGAAACAGTTCGTGAATTGATTAATTATTCCATAGTTTTCGATTGAAGTTCTAAGAATCAATGACGTAATGGAATAGAAATATTCCAGGAAGATATGTTCAATTTTCACCTACTGTCGTTATCCATTTCGTTGCGTTCTATAGGTGTAGTGGAAAAAAGACAAATAAAAATAATATCCACTGCATTAATTCATCAATATTATCGAAAGACGTTAATATAGATACCCGAGAACAATAGACCGATTTCATGTAAAAACATCAAATTTTTATTGAAATTACATCCAATTTATTCCGCATCAATAAATATTTGCCAATCTCGAATTAATTTGCATAAGGGCGTTTCAATTTAAGCGAAAAAATTGTCTCATCAAAAATTTAATGAGTTGATTTTATTATTGGACTGCTTCAGTTTTGCGTTGTGCTTTACTGTATCAAAATATTTTCATTGCCCCCAAATGTCTGCTGTTATAGTTATTTAATCAACCAGGTTATTAAAGACAGCGACTTATGGTCGCTCCGCTCACGCGATAATAGTCAGAGACCATTAGTCGCTCGATTAATAACCGAGTTGATTAAAAAATTTTTCCGACAATCTCAATATGAATTGTGTATGAATTCTTGATCGAAAAACATTCCCATTTTGCACAAAACTTACAATTATAGGGTAAGTCAGGGTGATATGGTGAAGAAAAAAAAAGATCCGCGTAGAAGACAAAAAAATTCATATTTAAACAGAATGAAAACACTTTTCTTTGGAAAAACATATAGACGACAACTAAACAGTACCATAAACTCTTTAAGGCATAACGAAACTCTGGAAAATGATTTTTTTTTTCAAACCAAATTCGTCATTTCACCCATGCTCAAGGGTGAAACATTTTGAAAAAAAATTAAAACTGTTTGAATTTTAGGATTCAACAGATATCCATCAAATTTTGGTACCGTTGTATTCATATTGGCTTCCTGAACAATATTAGTGAAAAAAACAATTGGCGATCTGTTTTAGTTTGGGAGATATGGGCTCCCAAAGTCCGAAAAATATTTCACCTGAAAGTCACTTTTCTCACTACAGAAACACTGGATTACCGCTTTATTAAGTTCAAAGCCTCTCTGAACATTTAAACATGAAGATTTGATTCATTTTATTTCAGATATATCCAATATTTATTGCAAAAACATCGAAAAATTCTAGGGAACGCCCGCCGTTTTTTATGGTAAGTTGGCACTACTTCATGTTAAAATGTTCAGAGAGGCTTTAAACTTAATAAAGCGGTAATTCAGTGTTTCTGTAGTGAGAAAAGTGACTTCAGGTGAAATATTTTCGGATTTTGGGGGCCCATATCTCCCAAAGTAAAACAGATCGCCAATTGTTTTTTCACTAATATTGTTCAGAAAGCCAATATGAATACAACGGTACCAAAATTTGATGGATATCTGTTGAATCCTAAAATTCAAACAGTTTTAATTTTTTCAAAATGTTCCACCAATTTTAAGAATGAAAAAAATTTCAGGGTATAAAGGGCCAAAGAAGACATTTTATGTCAAAAAATGGCGGTGGACACTTTTGAGAACACCGAAAAACAAATGACAAAAACTTTATTTTTTTTTCTCAAAATAGATTTGGCAGCTGAAATTCATAAAAAAATTATACGTCTATTCCTTCAATAGCAAAGAATCGACAGAAAAAATCACCATTCGAAAATTTTGGATATCACAAGAGAAAAAAAATAAAATCGAAAAAAGTGTTTTTCACAGAAATCTCAAAAATGGCTAGAGAAAAAAGCTGAAAAGTTGGCTGAATTATTTTCATTCAATGCCTAATCGATACCCTCAATATGAATCGAAAAGGCCGCGGGGGCAGATTTACCATTGAAACCCGGCCATACCCTTTAGTACGATTTTTAAAACGGGTCCAACTTTTTGCTGGTGCACGTTGAACGGATCATCAGAAACAGCTGGTACTCAGACATTAAGCGACATCTGTGCACTCAGAAAAGAAATATAGTAAATCACCATTTCACCCGATTCGCCATATCACCCTGATTTACCCTAATAAAATTTCTATGTATCTATGTTCCAATAAAGTTTTGACATTTCTCGTTGTGCTTCTGAATACATTGTGAACGGTTGCCATGAGGATTGCACATTAAAATAGCTGAAATGGAGCATTAAAATTGGTCATTAATGATCAGTTTCGTCTTCATTATTATCGGAGAACATATTGTGTTCTCCGAAATTCCATCGCAATTGAGATATTGAATTCAAATTTTTTTTCGATTTTCTCATTTCGTGGATTTTTTATAATTTTTTCTGAAATAACGGCTCCCAAAGTACGTTTTTTATGTATACAGTTAGAGAGGATATCAATTAATAAAAAAAAACTGAACATACTACAACCAGCTCAAAAAGACAGTTTGATAAAGGAAGTTTTCTCACTGAATGTTTTTTTGATTTTGAAGCGTCTTTCTTCAAGAAAAAAATTATGGTAGTTATTCTGCAAATTCTTTTACAAGCTTCTTCATTTTCTCAGCTTATCGCAAAGGTATAAAAATTGCTATTAAGAAGGGAAAAAATTAACCCAATTTCTGTTGAAGTAGTTCTCTTGTACGACATGGCCACCATTTGTCACACAAATTCTCATTCGTTCTCATTTCAAGCCTCATGCAAAATTTAGTAGCCATAGTGTTAACAGAACTAAAGAAAATTCAATTGAAATATTGAAAAGAATAATCTTTATATTACAAGATATCTGATTTTAGTGAAATTTACTTTGTGAATAAATAAAACTTCGTATCAACATAAGCATAGAATTAAATTTTTTTCAAATTATTCGTGCTGAGGTTTTGCATTCATACACGATACACTCACACCGGTATGACAGATTCGGAGTCTAAACTCGTCCGGCGCGCTCATCTACGTCATTGAGGAGCAGAGATAAAAGTGGAGTTATATTATTATTGTTATAATACCTGCATTCATGACCTAATTGCGCAGTTTTTGGCTATAAGAATTACAGAAGAGTTAAAAGGGAACCGAAATAAGGTACTTTTGCTTTCCGAAGTCGGAAGTATCCCGTCAGTACTTCATTATCTGAGGAAAAAATATTTTCAAAGTGTTAGAAGATAACACGGTTGCAGAACTGAAAATGACATTCAGATTCCATTCGATGTTATTCTTTGATGAGCACAATCCGTACCAACTTAAGACAGGGATCTAAATAAGAAGATCAGTTTTCAGAATATGAAGAAAAAAGGGAACAAAAAACTTTTCAAATTCACGAATTATAAGTGAAATTCATTGAAATTTCCCTAAAATGATAAAAATATTTCCATTTATTCGAAGTTTTTTAATGAACCTTCAATAATTTATTCTGTATTAATAAATAAATACTTTTCACTTAGATCCATAAGATTTATACAATTTCATTGATATATTTTAGAATCAACAAACAAACGCATCGGAGAAATTTCATTCGAAACTGTTAGTTAATTGCATTTTCAATGAAACTTGCGATTAATTGCATTATTCCAATCATTCTCTGGAGTTCTAACACTTCCATCCCGCAAATGCAATGGAAATGCTCCGCAGTGACGTCACATCTCAATGCGCGTCGGCATACCGGTGTAAGTGTATCGTGCATTCATATATAAATAGCATGAATCTCAAGTCCTATACAAAGTTTTGACGTAATACCAATGGACGAGCGCTCAAAAGCAGCTGCTCCGGGCTTTGCTCAAATTTTGTTGATCATTTTTTATTGCTAACCAGATACATACAAACTGGACCTTCCGGCGAGCTTTAATTCCTGAAAATAACTATAAAAACCGGCTTCTAAAAAAGATCTTAAAACTTCAATATCTCAATAACGGTGAGATTTCGGAAAATATATTTAGCGGAATTCATCAGATTTTACCTGAAAAAAAGCATCCTTCAATATTCAGTACGACTCACTCTGTGACCCTACACATAAACAAACTAAAATAATAGATGAGCCACTCGTATATTTCGCGACATCTGTCGGAGGAGGATACAAATACACGAAAAAATTATTCTCAATTTGATAGTTAGATGTCGTTGCATTCATGGAAATCCTATCGAGAAAATAGTAAGTACATATGTAAAATCATTATTATCAAAAAACCTTTGAATTGTCAATGACACAAGGAGTGGTTTGACACGTTCTTTTTAAATATCATAAATTTCGATATGTCTGCAAGAGTGAAGATGTGTTGTGTTATTGGATGTGAAAATCGAGATGCAAAAAAGTAATTTCAAAATATATGTATATTATATATATTGTGTTACCTATAAGAATTAAGATAGTTTTCAAAAAAGTTTTTCATGTATTGAATAAGTTTATTATTAGGTAAATACTCATATTTTGTATTATTGAATTCATTATTGTTAGTTTTTGAGAATGTTTTCAATGCAATTATTAGTTTATTGATTAGATATTCATGAAAATAAATCTGTATTTTCAATGGTGATATCTATTTCAGTTAATGAATTTTTATTCTATCCAGAATTTGATTATTGATCCTCATTTCTCGATTCCAAAAGAAAATCAGATGAAAGTTCGTTGCAGGTATTATTTTCATGAAAATAAATTTCCTCACTCATCGATAACTTGCACGAATCCATTTCTGATTTCCTTTTGGAAATTGAATTTCAAAAAACTTTTTGCCTCTTTATATGGGCGTATCTACCTATTCAAAAGATGCACTACAGAATTCTTTTTGAGGCAGCTTTACGATACAGATTCCTTTTTCAATTGAGCTTTTTTCACGAATTAGTAATGTTGTACAAAAACAGATGTCGTTGAAGCTTGTTCTACTAGTGTCTCATCTATTCTCCGTTTAGTTAGTCTATGACCCTACATATTCAAAACTACTCTCAATGCTGTCACATGAAAAAACCCCATATTTCATCATATCAGATGCCCATATTTGAACGTTATTCAGGGTGTCTGTAAACAAATGCGAGGAACTTTGGGAGATGATTCCTCGATGAAAATAAGCAGGGTATAGTTAATATGATTTTTTTTCGAAATCGACCCCCCTTCCAAGATACAGCCTTTGGAAGGCAATGACGAGTTGACAGTTTTTATTTTTTTGGGAGTCCTAAAAACACCGTGTCATAAAACTATGCATAATATGAAGCACCAAGTAGATGTTTTTTTAGATCTCCTGACTTTATTATCAGGGGTTGAAAATAACAACTCCCTATGATTTTCATTCAAAACTTGTTTCCGTGGGATAGATTTTCGAAAAATAAAATTATCTTATGCTCTTGCATTCAATTTTGGAGAACAAAAGTCTCCTACAACATTTCCCTCGAATCGGATATCCTATATGGAAAATATGAAGATTCTTCTTTTCAATATTCCAATTTAATTTTCTTCGGTTCTGTTAACACTATGGCCGCAAAATTTTGCATGAGGCTTATTATAAGCATCTTGCATATGGCAGCTAACTTTAATGTCGATTGGTTTCGTTTAGTCTCAGATATTGATGAACAAAAATTTCGAATGACCATATGTTATGGAACACCCTGTACGATTTGGCTGGTTAACGAACTCAACCGCAGCATTTAGGAACCGAATTCACCCTGAAAATCTCAAGTTTCTGATCAATTCCTTCGAAAGTTATCTTGCTAACAGACAGCCGGACGGATGGCCCCACTGACAAGATTTAATTTTACCAAGGATTCATCATCAAGTCGAACTCTGCCGTGCAAGACCAATTTCAGCCCAAAATTAGAAAATTACAGACATTTGGGCAAAACGATATAGAACTCGGTTAAGTAGAACCAGCGCTCAAAAACTTGACCTTTACTAGCATTCACGTCAAGAAAACATCTTGCAAAAACATTTGAGAACACAATGATTGATAACGATCGGACCCTGAGTGTTTAATTTCTTGATAAAGATATCCCTCAACCTCAAAGAACACATGCTTTTATCATGGAGTCGTCCACTCATATTTTTCGCGAATCCTTTTCCTGTGGAGCCCGAACTCTGATCTTGTCCATCACCAAACCCTTTCCAAAAGAAACTTTTTCCTTCGACCTAACGATATAATAGCCACTTTCCTCACCGAAGACGGCATAATAGAATAGCAACAGGTTAAAACCCCCTACACCTGTGCGCGTTGTGACGTCACCCCACTTCCTGTTCTCACGAGATCTCATCGCTCCGAAATAATTACATCCTAGCGGACATCGCACTCCTTCCTTACCTGACTAGGTACACAAACTTTGAATATTTAAATTTATACCCCAGTGGCCACGATGTACTAATGTACCTTTAACTTCTTCTGCCTTGTTTTCATGTAAGCTGGAGATGATACAAATTGAACCGATCTTGGGACACATCCTTCTGGTATCTCTTGGGTCTGTGTGTCTTGTTTGCTTGGAAGGAAGGATGTTGATTATTAGGTGAAAAAGGCTGAATTGTAATTAGAGGTTGGAGGTGTTTTATCTTATTCCCAAGAGAAATGTTGGACTGGGAGATTCACGGTCAGTTGGGTTCTCGGAACCTTACGACTAGGGTCTTTATAAAAAACATTTAGCATGATGATGATGAATTTATTCTTAGCGAATTTCCTCATGAGTGGTATTGAATCAAACTTTCAGATAACCATGGCTTTGTACGAAAAATGAAGTATCAGTATCAGTACTAGACTTAAAAAGCACTGTTGTTTTAATGTCTTGTTACAACAGAAAAAAGCACAAACTCTTGTTCACCTCTTCCATTTGATAAATTTATTATTTCAATATTTATTATCGTTTATCCCCTATTTTTACAATAGGTACGAACTGGGTCAACTTATGTCAACGACATTATCGTCATAAAATACTCAGTTGAATTCACAATATTGTGGAAATCATTCAAAAACTGAAATATGTCATTGATATCAAAAAAATTAAATCCTAGGTATGAACATTCAGTATAGGTATCAATCTTCATTCACAAAATAAAGTTCACTCGAATCGGACGCCTTGTTATGTATATATGAAGTTTCTTTTTTTCAATATTCCAATTGTATTTTCTATGGTTCTGTTAACATAATGGCCACAACATTTTGCATGAGGCTCACTATAAGCATTTTGCATGTGACCGCATAAGTTTTGACATTGTATAACCTTATTCAATGGTTGTTTTAAAATTCTTTTTTCAATTTAGGACGAACAATTCCTCTTGCCTTTTTTTCGTTTGGGGTACCATTTTTATGTAAAAAGTAAAACTTTTCCACTACACAATGGGTCAAAGATTTTTTATTTTCTCACATAAAAACATCGCCTCACGCGAAAAAAGGCAAAGGAGGTTCTTAGTCCTCAAATAAACGTTACCTCAAAATTATAATATAATATATTATATATAAATGCAGAATCTATCCACAATCGTAATTATATTCTGTAAATTATTCAAAAAATAAGAAATGGAAAAAAAATAATTTCAAAAATTAATTACTATGGATCTAATGATCCTCTCAAAATTCTTAATGAACATTAAGTATATCAGTTCTGATTCACATAATAAATTTCACTTGAATCGGTTATTCTGTTATGTAGATATAGAGATTCTCATTTTCAATATTCCAATTGAATTTTGTATGGTTCTGTTGACACCATGGCCACAAAATTCTGCATGAACATTCAATGTATCAATTCTTATTCATGAAATAAATGTGATCCGAATCCAATATTTTTTTATGGAATTCTGAAGTTTCTTCTTTTAATATTCGCACTAAATTTTCCATGGTTCTGTTCACACTATGGCCACGAAATTTTGCAAGAAGCTATTTATGAGTATCTTGCATATGGCCGTTCGAGATATTGAGGAACAAAAATTTTGAATGGCCATATTTTATGGAACAACCTGTACGATTTGGCTGGTTAACGAACTTAACCGAGCCATTTTGGAAACGAACTTACCCTGAAAATTTCAAGTCTCTAGGACAATCCCTTCGAAAGTTATTGTGCTAACGGCCGGACGGATGGCCCCACGGACACAATTGAACTTGACCACGAAATCAAGGAGTAGAACCCCGTCTGAGAACATTTTCGGCTAAAAATTCGAAAATCACAGACATTTGGGTAAAACGATAACGGTCGTTCAAGGGGAACGAGCGCACAAAAAAATTGGTAGTTCAAAATATCGACGCGTTCAAGACAAAACGACGTAAGCGCCATTTCAAACATTTCGAGTAATTTAGGAAAAACTTGTTGCGTGACTATTTTTCCAAAAAAGTTTTCGAAATTCGCTCTTATGAGTAACAACACTAAAACCACTGAGTATAAATACATTCAGTTAAAATTGATTCAGGAAAACTGGTAAAGGCAAAAATGGAGGTTAAGTCAATTGAAGTCGCATCTGACAATGTATTTTTGGTCGCTTATGACAGGCATTGCTGTCGCTTATGACCGAAGTAAACAACTTCGACGAATTCTGTTTAGGCGAGTCCGGCGCTTACGCAACTTTAAATCGAAATTGCGGGAAAGTAGTCAATTTTATTGGCTTAATCCAAGGTTCTATTAAGAGAAGGCGCTTAGGACGATTCAGTGCAACTGAAAACTCAATTTTCGAAAAAATGACGCTTACGTCGTTTTGCCTTGAACGCGTCGATATCTCAGTGGGGTTTTACTGTTTTAGTCAATTTTGGAGTAAAATTCCTACACCCTGTATCTCGAAAACGAAACGTTTGCGACTCCCTGTTTATGAGACTTTTTTCTTAAACTTACTCAAGGATTCTCCCCTTTTCGTGTGCATGTTCAATTTAGGAACTAAATTTCTATAAATCATGATTTTCAAGCATCGTCTACATACTTACTACAAGTTGTTTTCGATTTTCATTGAAACCTTACCCACCGGACTGAACAAGAAGTAGGAACCCTTCTTTTATAGCCTCTCATAGACGACCCCATCGGCTGGTACTTCATGCTTCACGGCCTACTGCATTTGCTGCACCTATACTTTAGGAATACGAGAACATTTAAATTACTCCTACGACTTTTATTTTCCTCGCCATGTAGAATTAATTGTTACACCTTGATAATTAGTGTTTTGAAATAATTGGAAATTTTGTTTCGCGATGGGTATAATTTGTCCGAGAGGTATTGGACGGAGGAGAATATTCAAATAACGAAGTGTGGGTGAGCATATCAGATGAAAACGCATAAGGTATGTTTCTGGTTTGAGGTCATTGCTGTATTGGCCAAGTGCATATGAGCGGATGTTTAAGGGCGTTTGGACAACCTTCGAATATCTGAATTTTGGGAAATACAGGATATCTGTTAACAAATGCGAGGGAATTAGGTAGAAGATTCCTCGATGAAAATAATCAGGGGTAGTTCATATAATTTTTTTCGAAATCGACCTCCATTTCAAGATACAGCCTTCGGAAGTCGATGACGAGTTGACAGTTTTTAAATCTTGAGGAGTTCTAAAAAACAATGAGTTATAAAACTAAACAAAACATGGTTCATTAAGAAGATGTTACTCACACATTTTTTTTGATCCCATAACTTTATTATTAGGGCTTGAAAATAACAACCCCTTATGATATTCCATCAAAAATTGTTTTCGTGGGATAGATTTTCGAAATATAAAATTCTCTAATGGTTTTCCATTCAATTCTGGAGGAAGAAAGTCTCCTGCAAAATTTCGTTACAGTCTATACTTTTCTCGGAAAAAATGAAAACTTTCAAGCAGTTATGATCACTGTTAACTCCATATCATCATATGTTCCATAGTATCTGAAAAAAAATTGAAACTTTTTTTGTCAATTATGCTTAGTAATCGAAAAAGAGTTCTATTTGTGATATTAAACTCTTTCAGATAGAATTTTCTCCCGCAAATTAGTAATTAAACCTACAGAAAGATTTCTAGAACATTGTCATCTCCTTCCATACTCATGCAATATCTTATAATATTCATTCAATGGAACACTTATACGATGAAATGGAATGAACAACGACCAAAACTGCTTGTAAGTTTTTATTTTTTCCGACTGTATCGAAATTTTGCAGGAGACTTTTGTTCTCCAGAATTGAATGGGAAACCATATAAGAATTTTATTTTTCGAAAATCTATCCCACGAAAACAAGTTTTGAATGAAAATCATAAGGAGTTGTTGTTTTCAACCCCTAATAATAAAGTTATAAGATCTAAAAATCAATTCAATTCAAAGAATAAAAATGACATATACCTCATGTATTTATGAACCTATCTTTAGGATAGGTTTGAGAAAAGTTTTCAAACATATTCATACTCGAAATAATATTGGGAATATAATTTAATTTGCTTCAAACCTATGGATTCCCTTGCTCTAAAAATATTTCTCGGCTATCTTCTATATATTATTTTTAGTTAATATATTAGAATAGCTCCTCAACTTCGCGTGTACATACAATGTCGCGAATTTCATATAATTAGATATCAACCAGACTGCAATTTGCTACAACTATCTAATTTGCAATGAGTCAGTTTCTTGATTTTGGGAAAATAGGAAAAGGAAGTTGACTAACGCGAAAATGATACTATATTCTGTGACTAAGTGATAAATGATAGGTAAGTAGTAGGAAATTCTGTCGTAGTTTTTGCGGTTGAATTCGAATTTTTTCATTTCATGAATATATGATCTATGTTATCACTCTTGAATAATCTCCAAAAAAGGCTTCATGGAAAGTGACTTTTTTCAACAAGGTTTAGTAATGCATTCACATAAGACACCTGAAACAGATCTGTAATATCTACATCCAAAACAATTATTAAACATTCTTCCAAAGTTCAAACATATGGAAAAGCTGAAATGGTTTAGCAAGTCTTCTTATATTTCTCTAAACTGACTTGAACTCAGAAAATTTAAAGAAAAGCCTTAAGCAGATGGTTTTGAGCCCTCGTTCATTGGTGGAGCACTAATACTATAAACTCCAAATTTTGGATAGGACACGAGATTCATGCTAAGTATATGGATGCAAAATCCCAACACGAGCTCGGAAAAATATTCTTCGACTATTTTCAAAAATTATTTATTTTCGAAAACAAAGCGAAATATTTTAAAAAAGTTGAAAAACCTCCATACATTTTCGGACTATGTTTCACTAGACGAATTTTGCTTCGTATGACGTCTAGTGTAGGTACTCCTTCGATATTGTTGAGCGCAAAATGAAATGATAACGATATAGTCGGAATAACTGTCAATGTCACAACATTAACCTGTAATAACAAACAAATTTTAAATGAAACTTACCGTCATGTTATAATAACTTACGTATACAAGTCGTACCTATTCCGCAATGATAATATGGTCCTGTACGTTATTATAATTATAAAAAAGCACCTTCGCTGTAGTATAACCAAACAACACCCACACATGTTTTAATTTCAATATCAAAGCAAAGTCGTAACACCTGCAGCTAAACCACAATAATTATTGTCATCTTTTTCATCAATTGCGGTTATGTTGATGATTCCATTAATTATTATTTTCAGTATGAAACTGTGGCTTTACGAAGTTATCATGTTTCATCTGAAATTTTTTAGGCTACTATTTTTCACGAATTTTAATTTCACTTGTTATCAGCAATTTGGTTTATTGAACTGAAATAATGTTTTTTCATAACCAATGTCAATAAAAAAAAATCAGTTATAGGTATATATTTTCATGGTGACACAAGTCACTGGAGAAGTTGTTGCAGGAAATATAATTTTTTGTACAACTGTCAAAAAAACTTGACTTTTCTTCATCACTATGGATGCGTAAATGATTACTAAGTCTTTCTTAACGGTGAAAAAAATAAATACCGTTTAAAACCGATTGAAAAAGTCTATTTCGTTCGTATAAAATTCGTGTTTTCATGACACATTCGAGTAAATTTTTGGCCTTCACCTGCGGTTACGGCCAAAAATTAACACCCTCATATGCCATGAAAAAAACACTTGTTTTACGCACTTACTACAAAAATAACTATTTTGTGACCTAACTTTATTCGATTTGGCATGAACACGAAATTTAACATACATTCTCACTGAGACTTTATCATCAGATAATTATTCACAACTCTTTCTCTTCAATATGTTTTTAACATAACCCTCTTCATATTTTTTATAATACAAATCAACTTCACTCTTACTTAATTAGGTATATTACCAAGTAACACCCACACAAAGCGATAATTTCAATATCAAAGCCAACTCGTACCACCTGCAGGTGAACCACAACCATTATCGTCACGTTCTTGAAGGCGGTTACTACTTTTGTTGTACAAAAACCGCCAGAAACGACGAGTGCTCATCATTTTATCAATTGGTCTCATTTAGGGTACTAAAAACGGTCACATGCCGAGAACAAGACAATTTAGCCGCTTGAATGGATTAATAGGAGAGACAGTCTCCAAGAAACCCGTCCACGGTGTGGTTATGTTGGTGAAGATGGACGCTTCCTCAATTCAAACTCTGTTACAATATCGTTCGACGTCAATATCGTTGACACTGACCGAACTAATTTCACCCCTTGACAATATTATCCATATCAGAAGCATTTGCTAGTTTATTCAAATTGTGTAGATGAAATTGATTCTACAGAACTATTGGTTTCATTAATATTTTTCATCTTTATTTTCGTGACTTAACCTTCTTCGTTCTTATCTTATACTTTGCTCGGAAATTTTCCGTTTGAGGTTATTTCTTTTCGAAGCTATCGTTCTTTTCTGAATTTTTCATGCTACTATTTCTAGGAATTCCGATGAAATTCGTCCTCCGCGGTAAGGTTTGTTGAACTGGTGAATAGTTCTTTGATTTAGTTAACCAATTTAAATTCAATAAAAATATCAGCATTTGAGTAAATTTTCGATGACTCAAGACACCGATGAAGTTGTTGCAGTTAAAATACGTAGTTTTTTGTAGCATGTTCCCCCTAATCTTCTTTATTCAGTCTAACGTTTGAACGGAATGTAAGAAACCTTTACAAGGAGACTTTATTATCATACAAAAACTATTTACAACTCTCACTCTTCCATCATTTTAATATTAAAATGCAACTTCCCCTGAAGTTTATAACCAAACAATACCCACACAAAGCGTTAATTTCAATATCAAAGCAAACTGGTACCACCTGCAGATGAACCACAACAATTATCGTCACGTTTTTAAAGGCAGTACTTTTACTACTTTTGTTGAACAAAAACCGCCAGAAACGACAAGTGCTTATCATTTTATCAATTATGGTCTCATGTAGGGTACCAAAAACGGCCACATGCCAAGAACAAGAAAATTTAGCCGCTTGAATGGATAAATAGGAGAGACAGTCCCCAAGGAACCCGTCCACGGAGAGGTTATGTTGGCAAAGAAGGACGATTCCTCAATTCAAACTCTGTTACAATATTGTGAGACGTCAATATCGTTGACACTGACCAAACTAATTTCACCCCTTGACAACATTATCCATATCAGAAGCATTTGCTCGTTTATTCAAATTGGGTAGATAAAAATTGATTTCACAGAACTATTGTTTTCATTATTATTTTCATCAACATTTTTGTGATTTAAACTTCTCCGGTTAAATATTATACTTACTTTTCAAGGTTAGCGTTCTTTTTCGAATTTTTCATGCTACTATTTCTAGGAATTACGATGAAACTCGGCCTCCGCGATTAGGTTTATTGAACTAGTGGATAGTTCTTTGACATAACCAATTTAAATTCAATAAAAATATTAGTATAAGGTATATCTTCAAGATGACTCAAGACAAGGATGAAGTTATTGCAGTAAATATAGTTTTTCGTAGCATGTTCCACCTAGTTTTCTTCATTCGGTCTATAGTCCAGTCAATTTGTGCTCAAAAGAACCCATAGCAGGAAAGTTCTGGGGTAGTTTTTATTTTTTCGATATTTTATGTTTTTTGGGGTGCTGAATCCGAATCTGAGGTTTGCTAACAAAATTTCGTGAGGGAACATTGAAAAAAATACAAAAGAAGAGAAAAAATCTCATTCTTTGACAGTTTTCTACTTATAACTCGAAAACTATCAACTTTTCGTGAAAAACCTTTTCATACAAAATGAAAGTACATAAAATATCCCACAAATTGTACTACCACAGCTTGTTCTGCGACAACCCGTTCTTGCTCAAATTATAGTTGAAAATGAGGTATTTTCTATGATTCAATAAATGAAAAGAAATTAAATTCCGTATTTCCGATAATGCGAACGTCTTGAAATTTTGCATGATTATTCAGTATATCAGTCTCGATTCACAAAAAAAAATTAACTCGAATCGGATATCTTGTTATGGAAATATAAAGATTCTTCTTTTCAATATTCCAATTCAATTTTCTATGGTTCTGTTCACACTATGGCCACTATGGCCATGGATTTTGCATGAAGCTTCTTATGAGCATCTTGCATATGGTCGCACCATTTTCATTTCGCTGGGTTTCGTTTTGTCTGAGATATTGGGAAACAAAACTTGAATGGCCATATCTATGTTTCATAAAACATGGCCATTCAAAATTTCTGTTCCTCAATATCCAGACAAAACTAAACCAATCGAAATGAAATGGTGCGGCCAAATGCAAGATGCTCATAATAAGCCTTATGCAAAACTGTGTGACCATAGTGTGAACAGAACCATAGAAAATTGAATTGGAATATTGAAAAGAAGAATCTTTATATTTCCATAACAAGATATCCGATTCGAGTTAAATTTTTTTTGTGAATCGAGACTGATATACTGAATGTTCATGCAAAATTTCAAGACGTTCTCATTATCGGAACCACGGAATTTAATTTCTTTTCATTTATAGAGTCATAGAAAATACCTCATTTTCAACTATAATTTGAGCCAGAACGGGTTGTCGCAGAACAAGCTGTGGTAGTACAATTTGTGGGATATTTTATGTACTTTCATTTTGTATGAAAAGGTTTTTCACGAATAGTTGATAGTTTCCGAGTTATAAGTAGAAAACTGTCAAAGAATGAGATTTTTTCTCTTTTTTTGTATTTTTTTCAATGTTCCCTCACGAAATTTTGTTAGCAAACCTCAGATTCGGAATCAGCACCCCAAAAAAATAAAAAATCGAAAAAATCAAAACTACCCCAAAACTTTCCTGCTATTTGACTGTACTACTAACGTTTGACGAAATGTAACACACATTTACAATGAGACTTTATTATTATATAAAAATTATTCACAACTCTTACTCTTTCATTATTTTAATAATGAAAAACAACTTTCCCGGTATTTCATCCCCAAACAACACCCACACAAAGCGTTAATTTCAATATCAAAGCAAACTCGTACCACCTGCAGGTGAAACACAACAACTATCGTCACCTACGTAAGGGCGGTTCTTTACCGCCAGAAACGACGAGTGCTCATCTTTTTATCAACTGGTCTCATGAAGGGTACTAAGAATGGCCACATGCCAAGAACAAGAAAATTTACCCGCTTGAATGGATAAATAGAAGAGGCAGTCTCCAACTGTGTGGTTATGATGATGATTCCATCAATTCAAACTCTGTGTTACAGTATCATTTGACGTTGATGTCGTTGACATTGACCAAACTACACTACTGGAAAAAATTAAAGGATCAAAAAAAATTCCAAATTTTTCGGCAATTTTAAACATGCCGTAACTTGGAGAGAAATGGTCGTACAAAGAATTTAAAAAAAAGAAATTGTAGCTCCAAGTGTCTAGCTTTTGGATAAGAGCTTCAAAAATTTTAAGTTTCAGTGGTTTTCGAGTAATAATAGAAATATCAGCAACAAAAAAATTCTCCAAATTTTACCACTTTTTTTTTCTTGTCTACGAGCGTGAAAATTTTATTTTTGCATAATCGTTATAATGATAGGATACTTTGTTAAATCAGCTTTAATTTATTTTTTTATTGACCTCAATACGTCCACTTCTCGTCGAGATATCGGTCTTCAAAGAAAAGAATCCATTTGTCTTTGATTATCGATTTCTCTGCAACCAATGATCGCACAGAAAATTGAAGGAGGGTTTCAAGACCTTAAATGAACTCCCATTAATGAACAACCATTGCTTATTCATAGCAATTTTTTTTCTTCATGTCGCATCAATATAAAAATTTAACAAAAAAGGGCTTTTGGTGGTTTCTTGGAAAATCTACCGCTGGATCGAAAATGTTGAGGAAACCAATAATGTTAAGTGTGACTTTCACAGTTCAATATGTTGATAAAAACCTTACGAAGAGCCAACTCAATCCAGCGAGCCGTTTTTTTGTTTGACTCGATTGAATTTTTGAAAAAAAATAAGGATCGCGTTTAGTACTGCGTTTTTTGCTCTGAGAAGCTCATAATCTTCAAAAAAGGCAAAAAAGAATTTTCCTGAGCTTTTTCCACATTTTAATTGCAGATAGTAAATAAATTAAAAAAAAAATAAAATTAACTAACAAATAAAATTTTTATTAATTTAATAACGGGTATTGCCACCCTGTTTTCAATAACTGCTCTCAAACGTTCAGCCATGTTAATGCATTTGAAGACCGATATCTCAGCGTGGACGTATTGAGGTCAATAAAAGAATAAATTAAAGCCTAATTAACAAAGTATCCCATCATTATAACGATTATGCAAAAATAAAATTTTTACGCTCGTAGACAAGAAAAAAAGTGGTAAATTTGGAGAATTTTTGTTGCTGATCTTTCTATCATTACTCGAAAACCACTGAAACTTTAAATATTTGAAGTTCTAATCCGAAAACTAGACACTTGGAGCTACAATTTCCTTTTTTTAAATTCCTTGTACGACCATTCCTCTCAAAGTTACGGCATGTTGAAAATTGCCGAAAATTTGGAATTTTTTTTTTATCCTTTAATTTTTTCCAGTAGTGTAATTTCAGCAGTTAACAACATTATCAAATTCAGGAGCATTCATTATTTCATTATTTTTTTTTTAATTAAACATATCTGATAAAATGTTAAACTTTGCTCGAAAGTGATCAGTAAGAAGTTATTTCTTCTGGAAGTAATCGTGTTTTTTCAACTTCTTATGCTGATATTTTTCGCGACTTTCGATGAAACTAAGTAGTCCTCTGCGATGAGGTTTATTGAACCGGTTGATAATTTTTTGTCATACCCAATGTTAACCGTCTACAATCACAATAACAGCTATAGGTATATTTTCGAGGTGACTTGAAACACTGATTTGAAGTTGTTGCTATTTTGGAGCAAATATAGTTCTTCAAAGTCTATTCACTGATGTGTTCATAGGCTTAGCTCGAGAACGAAATATAACAAACATTTACAATAAGAAATCATATAATAATTTTTAACTATTACTCTTCAATGTGTAATTAATATAACCCTGTTCATTATTTTAATAATGAAAAGCAACTTCCCCTGAAGTTTATAACCAAACAACACCCACACGAAGCGTTCATTTCAATATCAAAGCAAACTGGTACCACCTGCAGATGAACCACAACAATTATCATCACGTCCTTAAAGGCGGTACTTTTACTACTTTTGTTGTACAAAAATAGCCAGAAACGACGAGTGCTCATCATTTTATCAATTGGTCTCATGTAGGGTACTAAAAACGGCCACATGCCAAGAACAAGAAAATTTACCCGCTTGAATGGATAAATGGAAGAGACAGTCTCCAAGGAATCCGTCCACCATGGTGTGGTTATGTTGGCAAACAATTCCGATTCCTTAATTCAAACTCTGTAATATCACTGACACTGACCAAGCTAATTTCACCTCTTGACAACATTATCCATATCAGAAGCATTTGCGCGTTTATTCAAATTGGGTAGATAAAAATTGATTTTGGAGAACTATTGGTTTCATTATTAGTTTTCATCATTATTTTCGTGAACTTCTCCGCTCAAATCTCATACGAAAATTTTCAGTTTGAAGTTGCTACAATTTCTATTAATTCCGATGAAACTCGACCTCCGCGATTAGGTTTATTGAACTGGTGAATAGTTCTTTAACATTGGTAACCAATTTAAATTCAATTAAAATATCAGCCTTAGGTAAATCTTGAAGATAACTCAAGAATGAAGTAATTGCAGTAATTATAGTTTTTGTAGCATATTCCTCTGATCTTCTTTATTCGGTAATGCGTTTGAAAGAAATGTAACACATATTCACAATGAGACTTTATTATCATACAAAAATAATTCACAACAACTTCCCCAGTATTTCATCACCAAAAACACCCACACAAAGCGTTAATTTCAATATCAAAGCAAACTGGTACCACCTGCAGATGAACCACAACAATTATCATCACGTCCTTAAAGGCGGTACTTTCACTACTTTTGTTGTACAAAAACAGCCAGAAACGACGAGTGCTCATCATTTTATCAATTGGTCTCATGTAGGGTACTGAAACCGGCCACATGCCAAGAACAAGAAAATTTACCCGCTTGCATGGATAAATAGAAGAGATAGTCTCCAAGGAACCCGTCCACCATGATGTGGTTATGTATATGTTGGCAAACAATTACGATTCCTTAATTCATACTCTGTAATATCACTGACACTGACCAAGCTAATTTCACAACATTATCCATAACAGAAGCATTTGCGCGTTTATTCAAATTGGGTAGATGAAAATTGATTTTGGAGAACTATTGGTTTCATTATTAGTTTTCATCATTATTTTCGTGAACTTTACTTCTCCGCTCAAATATCATACGAAAATTTTCAGTTCGAAGTTGTTCCTTTTCGAAGTTATAATTTTTTCCTAATTTTTCATGCTACAATTCTATTAATTCCGATGAAACTCGACCTCCGCGATTAGGTTTATTGAACTGGTGAATAGTTCTTTAACATTGGTAACCAATTTAAATTCAATAAAAATATCAGCCTAAGGTAAATTTTGAAGATAACTCAAGGATGAAGTAATTGCAGTAATATAGTTTTTGTAGCATATTCCTCTGATCTTCTTTATTCGGTGTGTGTGAACGTTTGAAAGAAATGTAACACACATTCACAATGAGACTTATTATCATACACAAAATAATTGACAAATCACGTTCCCCGGTATTTCATCACCAAAAACCACCCACACAAAGCGTTAATTTCAATATCAAAGCAAACTGGTACCACCTGCAGATGAACCACAACATTATCGTCACGTTCAAAGGCGGTACTTTTACTACTTTTGTTGTACAAAAACCGCCAGAAAGAAACACGAGTGCTCATCATTTTATCAATTGGTCTCATGTAGGGTACTAAAAACGGCCACATGCCGAGAACAAGACAATTTATCTGCTTGAATGGATAAATAGGAGAGACAGTCTCCAAGGAACCCGTCCACGGTGTGGTTATGTTGGCAAACAATTACTATTCCTCAATTTAAACTCTGTGTTACCATATCGTTCGACCTATCGACGTCAATATTGCCACTGACCAAACTAATTTCAACTCTTGACAACATTATCCATATCAGAAGCGTTGCGCTCGTTTATTCAAATTGGGAATATGAAAATTGATTTTACAGAACGATTGATTTCATTATTACTTTTCATCATTATACTTTCTAACCTTCTCCGTTCTAATCTAGACTTTGCTTGAAAATTTTCTTTCTTTTTCGAATTTTTCATGCTTCCATTTCTAATAATTCCGATGAAACTCATCCTCCGCGATTATGTTTATTGAGCTGGTGAATAGTTATTTGGCATAGGTAACCAATTTAAATTCAATAAAAATATAATCATTAGGTTAATTTTCAAGATGAGTCAAGACACGGACGAAGTTGTTACAGTGAATATAGTTTTCCGTCGATCTCAAAATAAAAGTGATTCTAATGTGTACGAAATTGATCATTAATGAACCATTTTTATGCTCAAATTCTGCTTTTTTAATGCGTAATCATCACGGCAACCATTCACAAAGTATTCAGAAGTTCCACGAGAAATGTCAAAACTCTACTGGAACATAGATACATAGACATTTTATTATGTCAAATGTAAGTCTTGAGCAAAATGAGGATGTATTTCAATCAAGAATTCATACACAACTCATATTGAGATCGTCAGAAAAATCTTGTAATCAACTCGGTTATTCATCGAACGACTAATGGTGTCGAACTATTAAAGCATTCGCACCATTAGTCGCTGTTTTTTATAACCTAACTGATTAAATAACTATTTTCGTAGCATGTTTCTCCTAGTCTTCTTCATTCGGTCTGAGGTTTGAAGGGAATGTAACACACATTTAGAATGAGACTTTCTTATCATACAAAAATTATTCACAACTCTTACTCTTTCATTATTTTAATAATAAAAAACAACTTCCCAAACAAACACCCACACAAAGCGTTAATTTCAATGTCAAAGCAAACTCGTACCACCTGCACTCTGCTGATGAACCACGACAATTATCGTCACGTTCTTAAAGGCGGTACTTTTACTACTTTTGTTGTACAAAAACCGCCAGAAACGACGAGTGCTCATCATTTTATCAATTGGTCTCATGTAGGGTACTAAAAACGGCCACATGCCAAGAACAAGAAAATTTAGCCGCTTGAATGGATAAATAGGAGAGACAGTCTCCAAGGAATCCGTCCACCATGGTGTGGTTATGTTGGCAAACAATTCCGATTCCTTAATTCAAACTCTGTTATATCACTGACACTGACCAAGCTAATTTCACCTCTTGACAACATTATCCATATCAGAAGCATTTGCGCGTTTATTCAAATTGGGTAGATAGAAATTGATTTTGAAGAACTATTGGTTTCATCATTATTTTCGTGAACTTAACTTCTCCGCTCAAATCTCATACGAAAATTTTCAGTTTGAAGTTGTTCCTTTTCGAAGTTATAATTTTTTCCTAATTTTTCATGCTACAATTTCTATTAATTCCGATGAAACTCGACCTCCGCGATTAGGTTTATTGAACTGGTGAATAGTTCTTTAACATTGGTAACCAATTTAAATTCAATAAAAATATCACCTTTAGGTAAATCTTGAAGATAACTCAAGGATGAAGTAATTGCAGTAATTATAGTTTTTGTAGCATATTCCTCTGATCTTCTTTATTCGGTGTAACGTTTGAAAGAAAAGTAACACACATTCACAATGAGACTTTATTATCATACAAAAATAATTCACAACAACTTCCCCGGTATTTCATCACCAAAAACACCCACACAAAGCGTTAATTTCAATATCAAAGCAAACTGGTACCACCTGCAGATGAACCACAACAATTATCGTCACGTTCAAAGGCGGTACTTTTACTACTTTTGTTGTACAAAAACCGCCAGAAACGACGAGTGCTCATCATTTTATCAATTGGTCTCATGTAGGGTACTAAAAACGGCCACATGCCAAGAACAAGAAAATTTAGCCGCTTGAATGGATACATAGGAGATACAGTCTCCAAGGAGCCCGTCCACGGTGTGGTTATGTTGTTGATGATTCCATCAATTCAAACTCTGTGTTACAATATCATTTGACATTGATGTCGTTCACATCGACCGCCGAACTAATTTCAGCTGTAACTACATTATCCAAATCAGAAGCACTTGCTAGCTTGTTCCATATTTATAGTATTCGTTTTGAAGAGTTTCAAGCTCCTGAGCTGTTCCAGTGCTTGTGCGGAACCAATGGCAAGTCGTATTTCGAGCTTTTGAGTTACTCAGGAGCATGAAATATCTCAAAACAAATAGGCTAATTGCGAAGATGCAAATTGAAGTATTGGTTGGTTTCATTAATATTTTTAATTATTTCATTCGTTTTTGAATCAAACTTCTCTGTTAAAATCTTGAACTATTCTCGAAGGTTATCAGTTAGAAGTTATTTCTTTTGGAAGTAATCGTGTTTTTTCAACTTTTTATGCTAATATTTTTCGCAGCTTTCGATGATGAAACTAAGTAGTCCTCAGCGATGATGTTTTTGAATTGATTGATACATTTTGTCATACCCAAGTTTACCATCTACAATCACAATAACAGCTTTAGGTATATTTTCAAGGTTACTTGAAACACTATTTAAAGTTGTTTCTATTTTGGAGCAAATACAGTTCTTCGGATTCTCTTCACTGATGTCTTCATTTGGCTCAGCTTGAAAACGAAATGTAACACACATTTACATTGAGAAATCATATAATCATTTTCAAATTTAACTCTAAATGTGTGATTAATATAATCCTGTTCATTATTTTAATAATAAAAGCAACTTCCCCTGAAGTTTATAATCAAACAACACCCACAAAAAGCGTTACCACCTGCAGATGAACCACAACAATTTTCGTCACGTTCTTAAAGGCGGTACTTTTACTACTTTTGGTGTACAAAAACCGCCAGAACGACAAGTGCTCATCATTTTATCAATTGGTCTCATGTAGGGTACAAAAAAACGGCCACATGCCAAGAACAAGAAAATTTAGCCGCTTGAATGGATAAATAGGAGAGACAGTCTCCAAGGAACCCGTCCACCATGATGTGGTTATGTTGGCAAACAATTACGATTCCTCAATTCAAACTCTGTTGCCAATCGTTCGACGTATCGACGTCAATATCTTTGCCACTGACCAAACTAATTTCACTCTTGAAAACATTTTCCATATCAGAAGCATTGGCTCGTTTATTGAAATTGGGAAGATAAAATTGGTTTAGGGAACTATTGATTTCATTATTACTTTTCATCATTATTTTCGCGAATTACCTTCTCCGTTCTAATCCTATACTTTGCTCAAAAATTTTCCGTTTGAAGTTGTTCCTTTTCGAAGTTATTGTTCTTTCCGAATTTTCATGCTACTATTTCTAGGAATTTCGATGAAACTCGTCCTCCGCGATTAGGTTAATTGAACTGGTAAATAGTTCTTTGACATAGATAACCAACTTAAATTCAATAAAAATATCAACATTAGATAAATCTTCGATATGACTCAAGACACCGATGAAGTTGTTGCAGTAAATATACGTAGTTTTTTGTAGCCTCTTCCCCCTAGTCTTCTTGATTCAGTCTAAAGTTTGAACGAAATGTAGCACATATAAACAATGATACTTTATTATCATACAAAAATTACTTACAAACCTTACTCTTCCATTATTTTAATATTAAAAAGCAACTTCCCCTGAAGTTTATAACCAAACAACACCCACACTAAGCGTTAATTTCAATATCAAAGCAAACTGGTACCACCTGCAGATGAACCACAACAATTATCGTCACGTTCAAAGGCGGTACTTTTACTACTTTTGTTGTACAAAAACCGCCAGAAACGACGAGTGCTCATCATTTTATCAATTGGTCTCATGTAGGGTACTAAAAACGGCCACATGCCAAGAACAAGAAAATTTAGCCGCTTGAATGGATAAATAGGAGAGACAGTCTCCAAGGAACCCGTCCACCACGGTGTGGTTATGTTGGCCACCAAGGATGAGTCGGCACCGAAGGCGAGTTAACGCTTGTGTAGTCTGGCAGTTTCCGGTTCCGGTAGACGGAGTGCCGTTTGTAGATGAGCCGATAATCCCTGGGTCCGTCACTCTACCATCTCTGCGCCGGGTCACTGCACACCAACTAATTAACATTCGAACTACGTGAAATTCACCACAACACATTTCTAGCCGTAAAACACGACTAGAACAATGAAAAATGCTTCAGAGATTCAGATAGAGAGTTCCATCATAAAACCATAACATGGGTAATGGCCGAGACGTGACGTATGGTGCGGAAAAATGGAGGACGATTGAAGGGAAAATCTTCAGGTTTTGGGTGAGAGGGTCTTCACAGTTATAGTCAGATGGTCAATACTAGAGCGACCAGTAAGTACTTTCGATCATCATCCAATAGAAAAATAGTTTTTTTACATCAAGTGCGTATAATGATGCCTCGACCTGCGGTTTCGGCCAAAAATCCACTGGAATGTGCCATGAAAAAAAAACAATATTTTTTGTACAACTGTGACTTTACATAATCTGAAACATAATGCTTCCAATGCGATATTTCTATGCATCTAGTGATCTTTCTGTGTCGTTACTATAAAAACGATTTTTCACACGTTCTTTTTAATGGTGAAAAAGAGTTTTTTAACGTTGAAAAAAGTAATCATTTATTTTTGGTGAAAAAAAATTGAATTTAATTCTGGTTATTGTCGAAATAAGAATTCGAATCATATTGCTAACGGAGCACCTTATGTAGTTCTTCTTATTTTTCTATTCAATTCCATTTTTTCATTTGTTGATATTCTGAGTTTTGGATGAGAGGATTGATCTTATATTGAACAAACTTATTTCCTCATCATTTAGTTCACCTTCTTATTTGTCAATTTCAAACTGGCAAAAACTGTCATCTTTCATCGATACAATTCATCGGCGTCCCCAGAAGAAGGCAGGGGGGCAGCAGCCCCCCCCCCCCTAGAGCTTCACAAGTATCTCTTAAAATCTTGAAAAATAAATTTAATTTCATCCTACACTTCATCCAGTTCATCATTTATATTTTGATTTTTTTTGCCCCCCCTTCTCCCTAGTCCGAAGGCTGGGGACACCCTTGATACAATTTATAATTGTAACTGCTTCTGATGAATTCAAAATTTCTAACATAATATGACGATCATCATTAAACATTTCCTCTTCTGCTTCAATCACCATTGAACCCATATTCCATCTTTACATTTTATGGAGAAAATACATACAGGGCGTCTGTAAACAAATGCCAGGGACTTTGGGAGATGATTCCTCGATGTAAATAGGCAGGGGTAGTTCATATAATTTTTTTTAAATCGTCCCCCCAATATACAGCCTTTGGAAGGCGATGACGAGTTGACTGTTTTTATCATAAAACTATACATAATATGAAGCACTAAATAGATTTTACCCACACAATTTTTTTACAGCTCATAACTTTATTATTAGGGGTTGAAAATGACAACCGCCTATAATTTTCGTTCAGAAATTGTTTGTGTGGTATAAATTTTCGAAAAATTGAATTCTCTTATGGTTTCCCTTTCCATTCTGAAGAAAAAAGTCTGTTGCAAAATTTCGATACAGTCCATACATTTTTCAGAAAAAATGAAAACCATAGAAAAAATGAAAATCATAGAAGTTTTTTTTTCTTCTGTCAAAACCAATTTTGAGCATAAACAATATTCATTCCATGGAACATACGATGAAATCGAATGAACATTGATCAAAACTGCTTGTAAGTTTTTAATTTTTTCCGAGAAAAGTATCGACTGTATCGAAATTTTGCAGGAGTAGGTGTCTTATTTCAATTCAACTTCACTGTTCAAACCGCATACGTTCTTAATGCCTAAAAAATAAATTAAATTTACCGAAGCTATTGCGATTACAAGTGTGACCAATTCTCAATGAAATTTTCTCATGATGAAGTGTAGTTCAAATGTAGTATATTCAAATTATCACTAAAACACATTTCGGAGCCTTTTCTGCATCTAGTAGGAAATGTAATCAGAAATTCGTAGTTCAAAAATAGTGAAGGTGGTATGTAATATTCAAAGAATATACTATTAAGAAAACTCTTTTTACGTGATCAATTCCCGGTATACTCGTCAGATCAGAATGTATTTCGCCCGACCCGTATTTCGGAATTCGAAGGCCGAATCTCTCGAATATTCCCTTAATTGATCCTCATATCCCGTGTTTTTCTTCATAATTCTCAAACTCGATGCATCGCGAAATCCTAGCAGCCATAAAATCCTTCCTCAACAATGAAAAAGCGCTTTGCAGAACTAAATGTGGTGCGTACAAGACCTCATCAGACGCCATAACCTTAGAACAGTAAATAACGCTCAAAACATGACCGAAAGCTTATTGTTCATTTGTTTCATTTATGAATTTAACTTTAACGTTCAAATATTAAACTTCATTCAGAATATCCGGATCAAAGTTTTGCTTTCATCAGCAGTTATCGTGTTTATGGTCAGCTCAAAGGCGTGTGTGAGAACGATCATTTTCGAAGAAGAAGAAGCAACTAGAAATTCAAAACCTTCTGCAAACAATTGCAATTTTGTAGATCTCAGAATATTCAGAATTGAACTATTGTTTTCAAAATGAAAACAAACGTGTGGCGTGGAGCTTCTAGATTCGGGTAATCTTTTTCTCTAATATTTGGAATTTTATTTTCTGCTTCCTTGCGCGATTCAATGTCGTATCAGGAATGCATAGAATAATATTTCTTCAGTTCAAAGACCATTTAGCTCATTTTTGTCAAAAGGGGATCAATCTCACCAATGGTTGAGTTATAACACGGATTTATCCGAATCTTGTTCAACTATAGTAGTGAAATGATAATTTATATACGAAATAGCTGAGAAGTAGAGGGTTTTCCCATAAGAAGTGTTATTTTGAATAGCCGGCTATTTCGGTAGATATCGCGCATAGATCTATAATTACTATGGATGCAGAATCACGTGACTTATTAGAAGATCGACCACTTGGATACATAAGAGAGAGAAAGATATATGCGATCTTATCGAAAAGAAAAGAGATGAAGAAAGTTTGTGGGCAACTTGTCAAATTCATATGGAAGATGTAAACAAATATTTAGGCTTTGCTTTGCCACAAGAAGTTGATGCGGTGAATATAATTTAAGTTATACTAATTTCTGAACTAAAGTCATATATTTTGATATATTTCATTTGGAATGATCTACTTGGTGTTTTATCTACATTGATTTGACATTGCCCACAATAGCTCCATCACATTCGACCAAGTGACCTCTCTCTCTCATGCGGTGTTCCATTCTTATTAGGTCTATGATATCGCGTTTCAAGCTGTCATTTTTTGACTTTTGACAAATAGAACTACGCCATTAATAAAAATGGAACAATACACGCTTCAAGAACGTATTGAAATTATTCAAAATCAACTATAAAAATGGTGGTAATTTGGCAAAGACGGTTCGTAAAACTGAGACATTTTTGGGTCGCCGTGGAGCACCTTGTCGGAACGCAATAAAGAAATTGGTGGAAAATTCGAGCTGTTGTGACAAGTTAGTGATGTGAAGGATGAAACTCGTACACGTCGCTCAAGAACAGCCGAGAGTATTGCTGCTGTAGCCAAAGTTTTAAAAAAAACCCAAGTTTGTGCATTCCTTGTCGTCCTTTAGAATTAGGTATTCCACAAAAGTCATTACACGGTATTTTAAATGAAGATTTGGGTCTTAAGGCTTATAAAGTTCAGTTAACACAAGAAGTCAAGCAGGCCGATCATTGACCATTGATCTTTTGAGGGATAAGTTTCCGGACCGTGTTATCTCTCGAAGAGGTGATCACAATTGGCCACCGAGATCTTGTGACTTAACACCTTGCGACTTCTTCTTTTGTAGCCACGTGAAAGAGACGGTCTGCGCCAATAGCCCAGCGTCAATTCAAGACCTAAAAGATGGAATTCGTGAGGCTATCGAGGATATAGGGCAGCCACTTTGCGATTTGGTTATGGAAAATTTCATTGAAAGGATATGGTCCTGTAAGCGTGGTCGTGGTGGTCATTTTCCATATTTTTTTTTTCCACTTTTAACGGCATAGCTCCTTCTTTATAATGAAATAACCATCCGATCATTTATATTGAAAAACAGAATTTCTCTTTGAATATCAAAAAAACATCTCTTATTGGAAAACCCTCTATTAGTCTCGTGTTGACCATTCATAAATTAAAAATTCAGTTCTTCAGTAGCATCATCTGTACTATTTTTTTATTGACTGAAGTTGTAGCATTCATAACAGATGTTATCTATTGTCAATAGAATTCATTTGTTGTTTCGATGAAAGTAATATTGTAAAACTTGAACTCTAAATATAACGGTTTCAAATGACGGATTATCAAAAAGAAACCATTGATTCCTAGATAGGTACCTACATTTTTGGCGCATTTTTTTGCATTTAGTCAGAAATGCAATCAGGAATTCGCGGTTCAAAAATGATGAAAGTGGTATGCAATATACAAAGAATATACTTGTCAGCAAACTCTCTTCACCCGATCAATTCCTGGTATACTCGTCAGAATATATTATATTTAGCGAGACCCGTATTCGAGGGGAAAAATAGAATCTACAGCTGACCACGAATTTTTTTGAACGCACGTTAGTTCATTCTTTTCATTTATGAATTTAACTTCAACGTTCAAATATCAAAGTTCATTCAGAATATTCGGTTTCAAAGTTTTTGCTCTCACCAACTTTGATCAGCCCAAAGGGATATGTGAGGACGATCATTTTCGGAAGAAGCAACTAGAAATTCGAAACCTTCAGAGAACAATTGAAATTTTATTTGGAAATTTTAATAGAATGAGACTTATACAAGATCTTTCACGAGGAACCTCACCCATATTTATACGCGAAACTACTGAACGTATTTTCATGAAATTCAGCACTTATAAGTATTTCACGATGCTGATGAAATCTAAAATATTTTCAAGGTATGAGCACCTCCGGTTTTTCCGGAAATGACGTCAACTTCCGTTTTTCAAATTAGAACACCATTTTTTTATTGCAGAAATCGATTCCTTAGAAAATTTCGAGTTATTTTGATGTAACATTTTTCAGTTTTGGTTGGAAAATTCTCTCTGAGCGGGAAAATTCGAAAAAAAAATCGAAAATAGAGCTCCGCTGAAACAAGAATAACTTCGAGGTTTTTGGATGGAAAATTTTCATTTTTGGGATTTTCCAAGATGTAAGATTGATGTATCCACTTTGAAAATCGAAATCGCGATTCATGATACAGTAGGTGAAAAAATCGCTTTCAAAGTTAGGGATGACAAATTCGTGAAAAATCAATTTTTTCAAATTAGAACCCCATTTTTTTATGGCAGATATTGAATCTACGTTAAAAAATAATGTGAGTGTATGCATCACACCCTTGCCCCAAAGTGGATATTTTCTGAGTTATTCACAAAAAAATGTTTTTCGTCTTGAATTTTCAGCTATTTCTTTTCCTTCACGCCAAAAAGATGAAATTTTCAGGAACTGTTACTTAAACCATGTTTTAGATTTTACTACCCTAATATGCAAGAGAAAAAAGATACAGGTTGTTCCTAAATAGATGGCGAACTTTGATTCGAATTATTTTATCGGAAAACCTCTTTATTTCAACTAATCGGCCATCGGTTTTCTCTCCAGTGATAAATAAATAATTCCTTATGAACCATATGCAAAAACTTACCATGTTTTACATTCTTTTTTTTAATGATAGATATCATTAATTTGGCCGATTAGTTGAAATAAAGAGGTTTCCGATACAAATTCGAATCAAAATTCGCCATCTATTTAGGAACAACCTGTAACTTTTTTCTCTTGCATATTAGGGTAGTAAAATCTTAAACATGTGTTTAAGTAACAGTTCCTGAAAATTTCATCTTTTTGGCGTGAAGGGAAAAGAAATAACTGAAAATTCAAGACGAAAAACAGTTTTTTGTGAATAACTCAGAAAATATCCACTTTAGGGCAAGGGTGTGATGCATTACACTCACATTATTTTTTAACGTAGATTCAATATCTGCCATAAAAAAAATGGGGTTCTAATTTGAAAAAATTGATTTTTCACGATTTTGTCATCCCTAACTTTGAAAGCGATTTTTTCACCCCCTGTATCATGAATCGCGATTTCGATTTTTAAAGTCGATACATCAATCTTACATCTTGGAAAATCCCAAAAATGAAAATTTTCCATCCAAAAACCTCGAAGTTATTCCTGTTTCAGCGGAGCTCTATTTTCGATTATTTTTTCGTATTTTCCCGCTCAGAGAGAAGTTTCCAACCAAAACTGAAAAATGTTACATCAAAATAACTTGAAATCTGTTTCTGCAATAAAAAAATGGTGTTCTAATTTGAAAAAACGGAAGTTGACGTCATTTCCGGAAAAACCGGAGGTGCTCATGCCTTGAAAATATTTAGATTTCATCAGCATCGTGAATACTTATAAGTGCTGAATTTCATGAAAATAACGTTCAGTAGTTTCCCGTATAAATATGGGTGAGGTTCTTCGTGAAAGACCCTGTATAGAGAGTATAGTCCGTTCACGAAAGGTTGAGCACATAGTAGGCGTTTCTTTATTTATCCGAAGTTGGCAGTATTTGCTGTCATAGAGTAAAATAAAGTCAATGTTGCCGAATGTAACCGGCCTCGTCCGATAAGCTTACTAGTTGTCAGACAACTCTATGCAATATTGACAACATTGCGTATCAATCTGACAGGAAAATAAAGAACTTAACCTAAAATTTTAATATACACAGTGAAATATGCCAAATTTCCATGGCCAACCGACGGCTCAACCTTTCGTGAATAGACTATAGATCTCAGAACTATCGTTTTCGAAATGAATAAATATACGTAGCGTGGAGAAGCTTCTAGATACACGTGAGCTCTCTCTCTAATATTTTCATTTTTTTTTTCTGCTGCCTTACACGATTCAATGTCGTATCAGGAATGCATATAAAAATATGTTTCAGTTTAAAGAACATTTTAGCCCATTTTTGTCGCGATGAGATCAATCTCATTAATGGTTTAGTTGTAACACAAATTTATCCGAATCTTGTTCAGTTATAGCAGTAAAGTGATAATTTAATACGAATAAGCTGAGAAGTCTCATGTTGACCATTCATAAATTGTAAAGTCGGTTCTTCAGTACCAGTAGTTCGGAAATAACTTTTTGTTATTGACTGAAGTTGTAGCGTTCGCAACAGATGTCAGCGATTGTCAATAGTATTCATTTGTTGTTTTGATGAAGGTAATATTGTAAAACGCGAACTCTAGATATGACGGTTTCGAATGGCGGGTAGTAGAGAAGAAACCACTAATTCTCAAATAGGTACATTTTTGGCGCATTCTCTGCAACTAGTCGGAAATGCAATCAGGAATTCAAGGTTCAAAAAATTATGAAAGTGGTATGCAATATTCAAAGGATATACTTTTCAGCAAACTCTTTTCAAGTGATCAATTCCCGTATTTCGAAGGTCGAATCACTCAAATATTCCCTTAATTAATCCTCATATCCCGCGTTTTTCGTCATAAATCCCACTGTCGATGCATCGCGAAATTCTAGCGGCCATAAAATCCTTCCCGAACAATGAAAAAGCGCTTTGCAGAACTGAATCAGGTGCGTACGAGACCTCATCAGACGCCATAACCTTTTATTGATCACTAAATAACGCTCAAAACATAATCGAGAGCTAAAAGTTCATTATTTTCATTTATGAATTCAAATTTCACGTTCAAATATTGAACTTCGTTCAGAATATCCGGTTTCAAAGTTGTTGCTTTCAGCAGTTATCGTGTTTATGGTCAGCCCAAAGGCGCGTGTGACAACGATCATTTTCGGAAGAAGCAACTAGGAATTCGAAACTTTCAGAGAACAATTGAAATCTCAGAATATTCAGAATTGAACTATCGTTTTCCCAATGAAAAAAACGTGGCGTGGAGGAGCTTCTAGATTCACGTAAGCTGTTTCTCTAATATTTTGAATTTCATTTTCTGTTCCTTACGCGATTCAATGTTTTATCATAGGAATGCACCCTGAATGCATCCTGAAAATCTGACATTTCCCCCGATTTATATTTATGAATGTCTTGTCTATGCATATAATAATAACAGGGATCTTCCGAAGTTTGGTGATATACCCATGATTATTACACACGGTATAGAAACAACATAAAATTCTAAGTATAAGCGACTCTTAAAATCCAAAAACGGACCTAATATTATTTCTCATAAACTTTTCAATAAGATACCTGATGAAGTGAAATGTCTAAATTTCAAAAAGTTCAAGCAGAGTATTGGTGAATTTTTCCGGCAGCATGCGTTCTGGAGTGTCCAGTAATTTGAAATTTTAATCTCTTTGAAACCAATTTATTCTTTATGTTGTTATGTTGGAAAGGTTTCTATATCATTTATATGTTGTATTACTTTTATTGAGTAATGCATTTTATATTTACATATTTTGACAATGATACTTTGTGTCAATTGGGATTTGTATAACTGTTGAGTTATTCTTACTATTTTTATATTTCTGACAATAATGAGAAATGCTTTTACCATTTTATATTCGTTGTAATTTTTAATAAATCCTGTGACGTGTGCTTTACAATGAATTTTGTAAAGGAGCATCAAAAATTATCTTATCTTATCTTATCATAGAATAATATTTCTTCAGTTCAAAGATTATTTTAGAGCTCATTCTTGTCAAGATGAGATCAAAACAAAGGACCCCGCACATTTTGTATGGAAATTGGCTCCCGGTGGATTTGGCTGAAAATTTGATATGATGTTGTACTAATCCTTCTGATCAAATGTCTAAACATCACGACGCTGAAAATGCATACTTCTAGGAGTTTTATTGATTTTTTGTATCCATTATGTCTTACGTATTATGGGAATTGGCTCCTGGTGGATTTGGCTGAAAATTTGATATGATGTTCTACTAATCCTTCTGATCAAATGTCTCCACAGTCACGAAGCTGAAAAATGCATACTTTTAGGAGTTTTTAGCGATTTTTTGTATCCATTATGGCTTACGTATTACCGTTCACACAGAAATGTTTGAAAATATTTCGAATTGACAGAATCTGCTTTCAATAATCACGAAATATTCTCAAACATTTCTGTGTGAACGGTAATACGTAAGCCATAATGGATACAAAAAATCGCTAAAAACTCCTAGAAGTATGCATTTTTCAGCTTCGTGACTGTAGAGACATTTGATCAGAAGGATTTGTAGAATATCATATCAAATTTTCAGCCAAATCCACCGGGAGCCAATTCTCATACAAAATGTGCGGGGTCCTTTATCCGAATCTTGTTCAGTTATAGTAGTAAAATGATAATTCACATACGAATATACGAAGTATTATGTTGACCATTCATAAATTACAAATTCAGTTCCTCAGAACATTCTAAGTACTTCGGAAATAATTTTTTGTTATTGACATTCACAACACATGTAATTGATTGTCAATAGAATTCATTTGTTGTTTTGATGAAAGTTGTATTGTAAAACGTGATACATGCAATCAGGAATTCACGGTTCAAAAAATGATGAAAGTGGTATGCTATATTCAAAGGATATACTTTTCAGCAAACTCTTTTCACGTGATCAATTCCCGGTATACTCGTCAGAATGTATTTAGCCAGACCCGTATTTCGAAGGTCGAATATCTCGAATATTCTCTTAATTAATCCTCATATCCCTTGTTTTTCGTCATAAATCCCACTGTCGATGCATCGCGAAATCCTAGCGGCCATAAAATCCTTCCCGAACAATGAAAAAGCGCTTTGCAGAACTGAATCAGGTGCGTACGAGACCTCATCAGACGCCATAACCTTTTATTGATCACTAAATAACGCTCAAAACGTGATCGACTGAGCTTAATCGATCTTCCGGATAGAACCAGGTAGGTGTTAATGTTTTGTTCGCAGACAGTGGTGGATTGAAGAACTTGTAAAGCGGTTGAGGTAACGACGTAAAACATCACGTGCTTCTGTTTTTAGACGGCGCTGAAAGGAGGACGCTGTGAATGGACGTATTTTCATCTGGAAGATCACTCAGACACTCAACGAACTACGAGACGAACGGAAAAGACTGATGGAAAGAATAGGCGCCGAGTTTAAATATTTTTTATATCCTTGAGTTACTTCCCAACCACTGGTTGAAAACTATTTTCGTAAGGAATTGCACATGTGTATCAAAATTACCACATAATTTTGCATGACATCGTGTTGTCAAAAAACTGCATGAGTTCATTTTTATTTTTGAGAAGAGCCCGACACCGAAGGTTTTCCCCAAATGATATAGATCGAATGCAGTTTTTCAATGACAACATGCTGGAATGCGAAATTATCCGGTTTATTCATGCAGGGGTGTGATTCGGGGGAATATTTCCCAACTAACCTGTTAATTTTGACACAGTGCAATTATCGCTGGGCTTTTTCGCTTTCTACAATGCATTATCGCTGCAATTATGCAGTAATGCACTCCATTTGCATCGAATTTTTGACAGGAGGGAATTATTCTGATGGGTTGTGAAAAACTCTTCATCGCTAAATTTCTTGTAGTGACATCAAAGCTGTGCTTCAAGCATAAAGTACTGAGCCCTATTGAAAGGTATTCCACAATTTGTGTATTAACCCCTAATCTTTTAAATAATGCTCGTGAATTCTATTATGCACCTTTAACAAGTATTCGTTTACACGGGTACGAGCACGAAGCACTTCAAGAAATGAAACTTATTCCTTCTAAGCCAATTATCTATTATTGAAATTTCATTTGGGCTATTTCTATCCTTTTTGCTTCATGTTTTCTCCAGTCGTCGTTAGAAAAACACTTAAAAAATACGTTTGTCCATATTTGAAAATGTTTGTCATTTTTGAGAGTCCTCAGAAAACAATTATCGATAATTTGATTTATGTTTGATTGAATCAATTGTCGAACAAATCATTTTTTGGGCTAGATCTTTTCATTCAGAACCCAGATTGTGCTGAAATCAACAGAGTGTTGACTGATGGGATTTTCGGTAATCCACAATATGGTTCCTTCAATTTATCTTCTTTTACTATACTACTATGGATGTTTTACCAAATAAAACCTAGTCTTTATTCGAGCATGTTGAACAAGCTTTGATTAATCAGTCAGTGCTCCCTGTTGATCTCATTCTCTATGTTCCTTCATTCGAACATTCAAAGGACGTCAACTTTTTCCAAGGCTCTACGTCACTAACAAAGGTTCTTCATTATGTATGCAGGTTCCAAATATATTTCACCTCTATAGATAATTTCGAACAATATCATTATCCCAATTTTCAGATTTTAAATATGTTTAGTACTCCAAAATCGTTTAAAAGACAGTCCTGGGACACCCTTTATAATATGCAGGGCGTACAAATGAAAAAAGTCTCTGCTGAATCTCTCATGAATGATAATGTATATGAATAGCGGGAAAAAAATTCAGGGGATGATTCCTTGTCAAAAAATAGGATAACTCTTCCACTTAAACTTTTTTTTGAGGCACTCCTGCTTAGTTACAGGTCTCTAAATATGGGTAAAAAAGCCACCCCTGAACCTTGTTTCCAAAGAACTTCTTTCCAAAATAAAAATTAAATTGAAATGAATAAAAAATGATTATGAACAGCTTGATCCATTCTTCACAAATAGGGTCTTTTGTTAGTTCTTGCTCAAATTCTATACATTTTGATATTCGATTGGAAAACTTTGAAATTATTTGTCTTGTTATTATTATTCATATCAAGTGATTGAAGTGATATCCGCATAATGGATGAATAAATATAGTTCGTAAATAGTTCTAACCTCTACGATTCATGCTATCAAGATGATACTTTTTTCCTCCAAAATTAATTTTGTTAATGTAAAATAGAAGCGGGATACCTAAACCAAGAAGAGGAGGAACAATGTGGCTTTCGAGCTGGCAGATCTTGTACCGATAATGTCTTCTGTCTGAAACAAATAATTGAGAAAAGGTCACTAAGAAATAGGGCAACGCATCTGATGTTTGTAGATTTACAAAAAGCATATGATAGCATTCCTCTCATGAAACTATGGGAAGTACTTCAGCGAGACTAATATCAACCACACACTTGTTAAAGTTATCAAAATATATATGATAACATGATAGCATGCGTGAGGTTTGGAAATATAGAATCAGAGCCATTTTCAGTCAATAAAGGTTTACGCCAGGGTTGCTGCATTTCTCCTACGCTCTTTAAAATATATATAGCGAAAGCACTGTCACTGTGGAAAAGAAAATGTCGAGGTATGGGTATCGAAATTGATAGAGATACTTGCATATACACTCTTCAATTTGCCGACGATCAAGTTATTTGTGCGAATGATAAAGAAGACCTAGAATATATGGCGAGAAAGCTTCAAGAAGAGTATGGAAGATGGGGTCTTCAGATGAATATATCTAAAACGAAATACTTATGTGTTGGAGAAGAAACCACTGTTTTGAAGTTAGACAATAATGAAACAATAAGAAATGCGAAAGCTACAATACTTGGGAATCAACTTCAATGCAGAAGGAACAGATGACGCCGAAATTAAATCACGAATAAATAAGACAAAAAGAATAATAAGTTCGCTGAATGGTATTCTATGGAGCACAGAGATAGGAAAGAAAAGAAAGATACGAATATATGATACACTAATAAAAAGTACTCTAGTATACGGATCTGAAACTTGGCGATTGAAAGAACAACTGAAGAGGAGGATAGAAGCTACAGAAATGGATGCAATACGACGAGCATCCAGAACTTCGAGAAGAGAGAGGATACCGAATTCGATAATAAGGGAAAATATGGAATAAAAAGAGACAGTCACAGAATATATAGATAGGAAACAGCTGGTATGGTTATGGACATGTGCAAAGAATGGCAGGGAATAGATTACCAAAGAAAGTAATGAGATGGATACCACCAGAAAACAGAAAAAGAGGAAGACCAAGAACGACATGGATTATGGAATTAGAAAATCAATGAGTGAAAAAGGACTAAATGATGAAGACTGCAACAATAGAAGGCATTGGCAATTGGGCATCGGACAACGTCTTTAGGATGTTTTTTAACCCGAATGTATATATATATATAAAATATAAGTATGGAAAAAAGTTTCTTGCGAAACAAAGTTTAGGATTGCTTTTTCTACTCCTTGCAATCATTGAGACAGTGCATGGCAACACTACCAAGAATTTGTAAAAAACCTACTTTTTTGCTTGCATAGTGTATCTGCACAACTTAGCTTTGTTAGTTTTTTGGGCTCTAAAAAATAATTGAGACTGCTTGTCTTGCGCCATCTTCCAAGGGCTGTGACTAAGCAGGGGTGCCTAAAAAAAGGTTTGTATGAAAACCCAGTCTATTTTTTGATAAGCCCCTAATTCCAAAGAATTGTGACTCCCACATTTTAAAATTGTTCTGTACTGAGCTCTGTGCAATGTTATGATTGTTGCTAAAAAAAACATATCACAGTATTCCCAATTGCCTGTGAGAGAGAGAGAGGTCCCTATTAAACTCTATTATGAAGATTCTAAGTTAAAAGTTATGTAAGAGTATGTCTATCTGACCGCCTGTTAGAAAATACTCAATCTTTCGATTGAAAGGAGCTGAATACTTATTTTTGAATGTTTTAGAAATTTCAACCCAACCGAGCTTAATTTTGAGAACTTTAACTTGTTCTTGGATTAAAATAATGTTAAATTTTTTTCGCATATTTCCATAACTTTAACGAGGTGAAAATTTAATATTTTTCATGAGGATAAAACGACTTATCTTATGCATACTTTTCTCAACCACCTTTGAAAAGAAATTTCAAACAAAGATATTTTCGTAGGATGGAATGCTTCTGAAGCTATTCAATTTATGACATAGGGTGAACAAATATTTTTTCTCTTCTTCAATTATTTTCCAAAGGAAATGAATCACTTTTTTTAATCGAGAGTGGGCTTCAAAACTGTTCGTTTGTTATACTAAGTTGAACAAACAATTTGGAAATTCTTTGTTTCAAACTACTACGAGAGTTTTCAATAACTCAATTAAATTTGGAATTAATATACCTTAGATTTTCTGTGGCTATGTGAATTAACCGAAGTAATTAATTATCCAGTTTTATTAGCACCTCGTGGTATTTTCATGAATGAATTTAAAAAAGCTAGTTATTAAGCTTATCCACTCTATAGAGGTGTGTAAAATAAAGATGAATGATTTTTCACGCCAATGTCCATCGTTTACGTTCCTAATAGTATGAATGGAAGATTTAACACAACAATTCAACAATTGATTGCGATTGTTACAGAATAGTGAAAGAATATCGAACCACTCCTTCTAAAAGATAATGTTTTCTCTAATAACTATAATCATGTAAGCAAATATATAATCAATTTGATGCTGGGGCCTGGTAAACCACCCACGTGTTGCACGGAGCAAGACTGAACCTATACGTCATGACTTTTATCGTAAAAGTTCGAGTGTACTACGGCCTTTTTCTGTTCCGTACACCTACTTGATCCAGCTCTTCGAGGTTTCGTTCAGAGACGATTCGATATAAGAGCAATGCCCATTTTTCTTGGGTGTATGGTTGTTGATGATGAGTCAAATCATAATGAGCATGAAGTAAGAAAGGGCATTGAAAAGCAAATCATAATTTTTTTGTTTGAAGGAACCGACTATAAAGGGTGTTACAGAATAGTATGTCACAACTTGAGAGAGTGAATCTCCATGTAATTTTAGGAAAAAATGTTTGTATGAACACGAGTCCGTGAAAGCTTCGTTACGGAGCTACAGGATTCTGAAATTTCCAAAAAAAATAGTTTTTTCTTCATAACTCCTGCAGTTTTTGAGATATTCAGTACAAATTTGGAATGCGAGCTATTTTCAACAGTCTACATCATTGCACGTCCTGAATGTCAACTAGAATCTACAAGGTGCTTTCTTTTCCGCAGCTATGTTTCCTTTTTCCCTCTAAAACGTTTTTTGCGGTACGCCACTGATCAGCGTAAAATCAATTTTTGATATCTTTCTTCAATTCAAAAACTTTTTCGACTTTTGTAATTTCTTCGTATCTCCAACCGTTTTGGAGTAAAAAAATATTGAACGATTGTATGTTATTCGCTTTATAATGAGAATTATAAATACTCGATAGGTACCAAATTTGCTTTTATTTTGATAGCTCGTCATCTGAAACTCAACTTAAGCTTATTGAATATTAAATACAATCGTTCAATAATTTTTTACAAGAAAACGTTTAGAGGTACTAAAAAATTACAAGAATTAAAAAAGTTTCTAAATTGAACGAAGATATCAAAAATTGATTTTACGCTGACTAGTGGCGTACCGCAAAAAAGTTTGAGAGGGGAAAAAGGAGACATGGCTCCGGAAAAGAAAACACACTGTAGATTCTAGTTAAGATTCAGGACGTGCAATGATGGAGACTGTTGAAAATAGCTCGCATTCCAAATTTGGACTGAATATCTCAAAAACTGCAGGAGTTATGAAGAGAAAACTAATTTTTTTTGGAAATTTCAGAATCCTGTAGCTCCGTAGCGAAGCTTTTGTGGACCCATGTTTATCTCGACTTTTTTTCTTAAAATTATACGTAGATTCATTTCCTCAAGTTGTATGTACTATTATGTAACACCCTGTAATATTAAACGATCAGCTTCTCTCAAAGATCACGTTCAAATAGACATTATTTGAACGTCAAGAATTCCGATCATTCATATAAAATGTAGTGGCCATATTTTCAACAGAACCATACATAGAAAACTCAATTGGCTTATTGAAAGGAAAATCTTTATATTTCCATAACAGGATATCCAATTCGAGTGAAATTTTTTCTGTGACTGAGATTCTGCATTTATATATTTGGTATTTTAAAGAACTAATGATAAAAACATAGCTTCGCCAATATTTAAAACCAATTATTTATTACCAATAAGTGCTCTAGGGTCAGTACGTCGCTGACAATTTGATGACCCATGAACAAAATGTTATAAATAAATGCTGATAGAAATCAAATAGAAAAAACTGCAGAATCGATTGAGTCGTTAGCAAGTCATCTCAAATACCGAATTATAGGGGTAACATATTATAGCCCTATACAGGGTGTCCAAAACTCGACGTCAACCCGGAACCGGGTGAAAAGGCAAGTAATGCTGGTTGTCAGAAAAATATGAAAAAAAATCTAAGTTGCATGATTTTAAAATAATGGACATTTAAAAAAACACGCAAAATTCCACACCCTGTGACAGTCTTTTCACTTCTGTTGCCACAAATATCAACTTTTTCCAACTTTTTTTTTTGCTGTGTAACCTTGATTATTCAAGGTTACACGGCTTGTCTAAACTGTAATCAAAATTTTGATAACAGCTGCTCTAGGTTTCATGAAAATAGGGCTTACTTCTCAGAAAAAAAATTCAAAATAAACAATTGTCTAGATTCAACTGACTGTATTGAAAAAAAATGTACTACGTAAGTTTGGCATGTTTTGTCAAAAGTTGGCGCATTTAGTAAGGATTCCAAAATGATATAATACTTGTTATATCTGCCGTAGTTCAAATTTATTTTCGATTGCCTTTGGATAGGTACAGTTTTTCGTTAACTGCTTTCCAGTAAAAAAGTCCAATGGATTCAAGTCCGGTGAACAGGCCGACCACGAGATTGGACCAGAACGTTCGATCCATCTTCCGGGAAAAAGTGTTACCAGAAAAAAAAATTCCAGAGAAAATAATTTTTCCAGAAAAATTTTTTCCGGAGAAATTTCTCTGGAAATTTTTTTTCTGGTAACATTTTTTCCCGGAAGGTGGATCGGACGTTCTGGTCCAATCTCGTGGCCAGCCCGTTCACCGGACTTGAATCCATTGGACTTTTTTACTGGGAAACAGTTAACGAAAAAGTGTATTCAAAGGCAATCGAAAATTAATTTGAACTACGGCAGATACAATTTAACAAGTATCATACCATATTGGAATCCTTACTAAATGCGCCAACTTTTGACAAAACATGCCAAACCTACGTAGTACATTTTTTTTCAATACAGTCAGTTGAAACTAGGCAATTGTTTATTTTGAATTTTTTTCTGAGAAGTAAGCCCTATTTTTATGAAACCTAGAGCAGCTGGTATCAAAATTTTGATTACAGTTTAGACAAGCAAAAGTTGGAAAAAGTTGATATTTGTGGCAACAGGGTGTGGAATTTTGAGTGTTTTTTTAAATGCCCATTATTTTAAAATCATGCAATAGATTTTTTTATATTTTTCTGACAACCAGCATTACTTGCCTTTTCACCCGGTTCCGGGTTGACGTCGAGTTTTGGGACACCCTGTATAGGGCTATAATATGTTACCCCTATAATTCGATATTTGAGACGAAAAACGAAAAAAATTTCTTGGAAAAGAACTGAATATTCTTGTTTCGCCTTTATACAAAATATCTGAACTGCGAACTTATAATGACAGAGAAAATCATATAATATTTTCAGCCATACCTTAATAGAAAGGACTATGTTACAAGTAAGAATAATTGCGAATTCTTCGTCATTGAAAAGAATAAATGTCAATCGCATTATCCTCTCGATCCTCTAGGTCTCTAGGATATATCTTCAGAATACATTCTGCATATAAATGTATAAGAAATAGTTTATCACCTATGAAAAAGATACTGCTAGATAAGTCAGTAATAATCCCTTCTACGCATCAATTTCATAGAACATAAACCACGGTTACTCCTTCCTTATGCAAAATGAAAATTTTATAATTAGTTCCTACAAGAACTTTTCATTACACTCAGTCGGTTACTTTCCAGACACTGACCATAACAAATCACAGCCTTCTATATCAACGTTCGAAAATAATAAGTCCAGCGTGCATTACCATAACTAAGCAACAGTGAAATATCTACATTGTTTCAGAGATTGGAATCTTTGTCTTTGGTTAATTAAATGGGTAATTGTTATCTACAAAGCTCTATTTGCTCTATCAGCGGGTATTCGAGTATGTGGGAAATTCAGAAACACTAAATATGCGCTGGTCGCAATCTTGCATCTGGTCTAGGCTGCGACAGAGAACTAGAAGTTGCAGTCGCGAGTAGTAGCTGAATGCTAAAACAAACAATGGAATAAAATAGCAGATGTAATGGAAGTTTGTAAAAAACTTTTAACGTTTTCACTCCTAGTCTCTGAAACAGAAGTAATTGAAAAAATTCCAAATAAGATGAAAGCTCCTGCGGAAATTTTTGCACTAATTTGTCAGGAGCAAATTGGTATTGAAAAAATTGTTGCCTAATAGTATAACTAAAAAAGGAAATAAATGAAAAGGATAATGTTACGTTTCGGTGTCTATTGCAAACACCTTCGTTGCAGTCTAATTGACATTATAAGTTGTCAATTAGACTGCAAACGAAAAAGCACACAATTCCGAAGATTTTACAAGTTTTTCTGTAGAAGGTGTTTGATATAGACACCGAAACGTTACATTATCCTTTTCATTTATTTTCTTGCTTAGTTAAACTGTTAGGCAACCATTTTTTCAATACCAATTTGCTTCTGACAAATAAGTGCAAAGATTTTCGCAAGAGTATTTCATCTAAATTAAAAATTCGCAGGAGCGAATTGAAAATTTTGTAATTATTTCTGTTTCAGAGATTGGGAGTGAAAACCTTAAAAGTTTTTTGGAAATGCGGAATCCTCCCAGATTATATTTCAATCAATAATGAAGTGTTTCAAAATCGTTGTTTTCTTGAAAAATTGCATTCGTCGAATACATTTTTTCGATAAAATGCACTTTGCGCATGAAAACCACTTCATTTTTGTTGACGTGAAATTTTTTTATGATAGAACATTTATTGATTATTGACTATTTTCTTCGTCTGTTGAAAATTTCGACCACAATAGAACCGAAACCGAAACTAAAATAAGTCGAACGGAACTAGTACAAACGATATCTAATTCGATACTACGTGGTAGGGTTCATAGTTCGCCCTTGAGGGTGAGTGACAGTTGAGGTCACCTTTAAGGCGATACAAAATCTCACTCACCCTCAACGGCGAACTAGCCTCAGAGGGTAAGGGTTTTCTGAAACGATCGGAGGAATTAGAAAAAATATAATATGAAAAAAACATTCAAGACTCAAGACACTATCAGGGCTTGCCAAACTAATCAGCTAATCAAAAACTGTGTACAGGGTGTTTCACGAATGATTGTACAGGCTTTCAGGGCAGATGCAGGACATTTTGGGGAGCCTAAATCAGTGTTTTAAATATATCCTAATAATATTTGTTCAAGAAAAACATGATGTTTTATTCATTTCTACAGAAATTTTCAATTTGCATAACTCTTGAATGGCTGCATGGATTTTCATGGAAATTTCAGGGAATGAGTATGGGCCAGTGGCAAATATTCGCACGTTATGGCTTGCTGATAGCGCAGGCAGGACTGAGAAAATTATATTTTTTTTTCACATTTCATAAAACACCCTGTACATCAAATTTTCGAAAAGCAAAATTTTCCTCAGAATCTACAATGAATATTCTTTCGAACAAGCTTATGGAGATCAATGGCACACTTCGTATCATCATATTATGAACCATTGAAATTTTGAATTTTTTATTCATCGTTTAGGATACGGAAATTTACAGGTCCGTGCTACTTTAATTGAAAATTCCAAATTTCAATGGTTCATAATATGATGATACGAAGTGTGCCATTGATCTTAATAGGCTTGTTCGAAAGAGTATTTATCGTAGATTCTGTGGAAAAATTTGCTTTTCGAAAAATTGATGTACTTATAAAATGTGAAATAAAGAATATAATTTTCTCAGTCCGGGCCGTTGCTATCAGCAAGCCATAATGTGCGAATATTTGCCACTGGCCCATACTCATTTCCTGAAATTTTCATGAAGATCCATGCAGGCATACAAGAGTTATTCCAATTGAAAATTTCTGGAGAAATACATTGAACATCCTGTGTCTCTTAACAAATATTATTAGGACATATTTAAAACACTGATTTAGACTCACCAAAATGTCCTGCATCTGCCCTGAATCTGAAAGATTGTACAATCATTCGTGAAACACCCTGTATATAAAGTACATACCTCGTGAATGTGGTAGGACTGGTAAGAGCCAACTATATTTGGAAAACTTAACAAAAAGAAGAAAAACCGAGGCGAAGAAAATTGAAAAAAGCAGCTTTCATGTCAATAACCGAAAATACCATCAGTCTACCAATCAAAGATACTCGTATCTGGGTTCCAATAACAACATCTAGCCCAAAGAGATCAAATATTAAAACTATATAGAACAGAATGAAAAACTATGTAAGGAACAAGAAAAAAATTAAAAATACTGATAAAAATAATAGTAAGTATATTCACATAAATATTATAATTGGATGTGCTCCATTCAAAGGAACTCATAGTAATTTTTCTACATTTCAATTCATGCGGAAAATTTCGTTATGAAAGCAACTTAATTTTTCCTGACTGTATGATTGTTCTAGATGAGTAAGATCACAAAGAAGTATTCAAAGAACCATCAAAATATTCTAGAAACGTAAAGACAGAAGCTTTTGTATGATTTCTCATACTGTGAAAATGATAATTCTAATTTGAACATCCTGAGGACTATTGGTCAAATTCTACTCATTTGAATCTCATCAGCATCAGCGAAGTTACCTAGTGGTGTTATGATAAAAAGTGAGCATCGAAAAGAACTTAACTCGATGGTATGGCAGAATGGGAAAAGGAATGCACTGTCCAAAACTTCTAAGTTTATACTGTCAAATCCTATTCGATATTTTCCGGTTGGTAATATTTGCAATAGAAATATGCATAGACGAAAACCTGAAAAGAAACTATCAAAGGTGTATCATGGTGATCTATTCTGACAGTCAATCTGCTATTAAAACACTTCTATAGAAGGGAACAAGAATTATTTTCATTGATATCAATAGCTCTCAAATCAATTGACAGGAATTACGACTTCAATTGCTTTAAGCCACAGAGTCCTAATTCCTGCTAATTTTTGCATTTTTACATTTACATTTTATTGAACGATTCCAACATTTACAGAGTTATTGCAAATTTACAATGATAATTTAATGTACGTTACTCCCGCGGAATTGATCTGAGAGCTATGTTTCTAACGAAGGACGTAAACCATTGAATTAATTGATATAATTTTTTTAGAATATAACCAGCAGAAAGTTCAGATAAATTTAAATGGCGTTTGACCATGTATTCTCCATCAGCTGTTACATAATTACAACCACTAAATTTGAACCGTGGAAGTGAACATGTATTTAAACAATTTTTTATCATCTTACGTAAATTCAACCCTCAAAAATTAAAATTATAAATTTTGTTTTCCTTCAGGGCCACCTGAAGAAATTGGTCTGTTTGAAAAATTGGCAAATTCAACAGATCTCATGATCAGAATTCGTGATGCCTATCGCAATGTCACACCAGAAATGCCAGCTGAACATTTATTGACTCGGTTTGAAAGTCGTGTTGTGTTGGCGCAAATTTCGAACATTTATTACGTAAAGGATGAAATGATTATAAGGTGGTTTTATTGAGTTTTTTCATGTTTCGTTTATTGTTCATATTGAATATCTTGGCACAAACACCAAAATCATCATAAACGAAGAAATTGTGGATGTGCACAGTTTATACTTGCTATTTTCAAGTGCTGTTACCTAAAATGACTCTGATTACGGATTCTGATTTTCAGAAATGGAGCGTGAAAAAATTAATTAGTTGCCAACTTTTCACAACATCAAAATTTCTACTGGCAACGTTAAAATGTTCATTTTTATCACACTAATTGAGTAATTCCTCAGATAACTCTGGTATATCACAGATCTTGAGAACATCCAACCATCCCATAGTCCGACCTTTTGGACGAATAAACCCATTGATAGATGCCTAATCGCGATAAGTCAATGGATTTACCCCATTGCTTGGAAACTGAGCGAGCACTAGACCATCAGAAGATGGCCTGGTGCCTCGCAAGACCCATCCATGGCTGATTTAATGTCGTGCATCAAGATATTGTATTTACTTATGAAATTTAATGGCTCTACAGGCATGTTATTACCTTGATGATAATGATCTTCGATTATAATATTATACTGCAAATTATATTCAACCAGAATTATATTAATTAATGAGCCAAGATGTAAGACTATAACTTATAATTTTCTTATAAACGTTGGAGGAGTCGCGTTTCGAATTTTTATGGAGCAGGAGGATTTAATTGAAAATGTGAGAAGATACGAGACATTTGTATTTCGCAACTGGGTGTTATCCGATGACCAATTTTGGAATTCACTCCATTCATCGGATCCTACTCATGTGAATTGGTAATTGAATTGGTGCTATAGCACCTGTTGGGAGTAGGTACTATAGAATTTTCTATGTGGGTGATCTTTCTTGATCACCAGATAAGATCTGTTCAATTCCTTGTAGAAATACCGGGATGAGTGCTAGCTTCAATTCACTTTATAAGATGAACTTACGAACTTTGTATAGATATGTTCTCGAACACGCGTGTAAGTTATGAACCAGACAAAATTACATTTTCTGAGCCATTTATTTCAGTTACGAGTATATGAAATATTGTTTGATAGCCATATTGAAATATTTTCAAGGAAATATTGTTGCTGGATTTCAATATACTTGGTATATTCGAATACTATGGCCCAGGTTTCATGATCTCTCACTCCAAAACAAAATTGATGGGAGTAGGTTGAGCTCATATGTGAATATTATTTCGTTCTTATAATAAATTCACCATTTTCGAGATTATAGAAGCTAGATTATGGAGAGTACTGAAAATTACTGATAGGCAAAACCAATAAATTTAACCGAGCAATTCTCAAAAACAACAAAACATAAACTAATGAACCAAACGTATGACGTTCAGAACCATTTTTGTTAAAGAACTGGGGGGTCCAAGCAACAGCAATCGGCTGATCACTCTCCATATGAAAGACTTTGATAGAGAAAAAACAGTGAACTCTCCAGCACCTACTGAAAGGACATCATGACAAATAGCTTCAGCCTATCTTCATAGGATGAACATCGAAAACCAATAAAAAATGCAAGTATTTCAGAGTTGAACTCCCAAGTAGCATTTTTTGTTTTATAAAAGTGCGCATTCACTCTGCCGTATAAAATTAAAAGTTATATAATAAAGTCACAAAACATTTTCTCTGACCACTATATATCTATTTTCAATGTTTAGGTGCAGATGTCTTTCAAAATTATGCAAACCGATGAACCAGGAAAAGATTAAGAGATATTGCTTCTCTCACAATTATTCCTGAGGCTTGGGAAGAAAACGGCATCCTTTATTGGCCAAAAACAAGAAATGCAGCGAGTGCCGTGAGATATCCTTATTCGATGCCTCAAAAAGACTGAAAACAGTATCCTTGTATAAGGAAGAGGGATAATTTTTTGTCATATAAATCTACTGAAGAAGAAATGTCTGCAATGCTGCAATATAACGACAGTGATATGGATTATACAATTGTATAATCCATGAATTTTCCTGGAAAAAAGGACCAACTGAAGAGAGTTTGAATCACTTTTCATTTTTCTGAAATTAAGAAGAGCTCTCCTTTTGTAACAATAACTGTTTCTGAATAAGGGACATTTGTTCCTCTTGTTCTCCATTCCGATAATAAATAATTTGAACGAGAACCTTTAGTAATTTCTTGCCCGAATTTTTCTGTGAATATTGAGGTTAATTTTATAGGTTATCAAGCAGTTATGTAGTTGCATTTAAAAATCTCCCTATATCACCAATTCTCATCATGTTTTATAGGGATACTCATTTGAACCTTATATGATTTTTACGTATATAAAATACTTGACAGAACTTGAAAACACTGAACACTATTAGTTATATTACGAAGTTGCCAACACCTTTATAGAACGCCCTATGATAACTGTAATATCACCTTACTCCTGATGTTTCATAGGCTAGTTCTATAAACCCGTATTATAAAACTTTTGTTTATATAACCTTAAGTTTTTTTGAACAGTTTACAATCTTTAGTTTGTTGGCACTTTTGAGAATCGATAATTTTTGCAACTCTTATATGAACGGAAACACTCCAGGTTTAAGCACTGCTATTATGAATCCCTAATAACACCAATTTCAAATTTATAAATCTTCCGGTCACCAGAAATGTTACTTGGGCTGGCTCAAAGAATGTTATAGCATTCCATTATTGCCCGAACATACGTCTTATAATGAAGATGGGCATTTTCAGCATGGCATCTATTAACGTTTTCTGGGGTAGCCGAGTTATATTCCCTACTCTAGATGTTAAAGAAGCTTCGTGGTCTGATCAGGTGAGGTTGCTTGTTGAGAGAAGACCCAGGTTGAAATGGTGGGATATTGACTTAACGAGCTGACCTTCCAAGAAATAGGGAATGCTTCGATTGTTCTAACACAACATTTCTCCAAGTCAAATGATAGAAGCCCTGAAGCCCAATCAATCTATTCAAGTCCTGCTGCAGTGTGTCTGGGTTGGAAGGAAGGTTGTTAAAAATGTGGGCATCATCAGATGTGGATGTATACAATTTAATTAATATTGTATACTGATCTTAACTGCAGACGCATTGCAGTTACTAACTCGATAAGCAGAAGATTGCTGCTGGTCAACGATAGATGACTTTTTTGTGTGACGGATATAGGAAAATGTTAGCTGTATATGGGTATATGTGCGTGGGGGCCTCCAACAAAATATGGTTCTGGAAAAAGGGTAAAGTAACCTAGAGCAATATGTAAGGGAGGAAAATAACCAAGAACAAAAGCAATATCCATAATGAATGTTGAGAATAATGTTGAGTTAACCGAATAAATTGAAAATTGCAGTTCGATGATTCGTGAAAGGGTGTATTCACAAATAAAAAGTCCCTATATATACTCGTATATTTTACATGAACAAATATGTATGACTCTGGATTTCTTAAATCTCGAAGTTACTTTACTATGGGTGCCAGGGCATTGTGATGTTGAAGGAAATGAAAAAGGCGATAAACTTGCAGAAAAGCTTAACACCAGCTCGACCTAAGCCTTTCTGCAGGATTGGAAAAGACAGATATAAGGCAACGGTCCGGCAACGGGAGTTGAATTACAAAACAACCCTCTGGAGAAGCACTCCTGGACTCAGGACGAAAAATTCCTGATGATTTCAATGACCTATAATAAAAAGCTCCTGAAGCTGTCAAAAACTGACCTTCTGGTGATCGTGGGACTGCTGACGGGGCACTGTCAATACAAAGATCATTAGTACCATATGGAAAAGTCAGCAGATGAGATAATCAGGCCCTGTTAATCAGAAGCAGAAACAGCTGAACACATGGTATGAAAGTGTCCAGAGCTTGCTGTTCTCAGAACAATTCATATAGAAAAACCTGTCCTGGTTACCAAAGAGGTTACGGCCAAGGCTCCTAAGGAAGTTATCGTCTTCGCTTTCTCATATTTCTGGTGCAAGTCTGAGAACGATAACTCTAAATTAGACGGATGCCTAATCAACGAGGCATTCTTTTCCTTCAACAAAGCATAACTTGCACAATTTTTAGTCATCGTCTTCTCATATTCTTCCAGAACTTTGATGAATTCCAGTTTCTCAGCTTTGGCATATCTCAATTCCTCTTTTAGATCCTTTAATGAATTTGAATCTCTGGATCCCTGAGTATCTTTTTCGATTATATTATTTGACTTTTCTATCAACTGTTCTTTTAGGCTTTTTACTTCTTGGACGTACTGCTGTTCTTTCTTCATCGGTTCCGCTTGAGTCTACAATATTATTTCCTTCTTTTTGCTTATTTCAAGCTCAAAGGTGGCTTTGGCTTGCTGATCAGCTTTGAGCTCCAATCGGATGAGTTGCTTGGTTTTCCATGGAAGAGTAGGATCGAGAGCGAAAAAATTAGAAGGTCGCAGTTCTCGGAAGGCTTATATAACCCTAAGAACCCCTGTTCTAATAATAATAACATCAATATAATGAAATATTCCACTGTAGGTATACAAAAATGAATCATTCCGTTGTGATAAATATCTCATTTGTTACTGGAAACTCTCTCTGAAAACATTCAAAAGACTGCCCTGTCTCTATCGGTAAGCATCGACTACACGTCGAACTGTTCGACTCAACACTATTAAAGTAGCCATTTCCCGACCAATTCCGATTTTTCCAACCTGGTTTCTTGTCAATGTTTCGCGATAAGTTTGTCACACCATCCACGTCGATAGCCATAAATATCTTTTGCCTTGTGCCGGAAACCGGCTGAAACATTTAATAAGACACATTATTGCAATTAAAGGAATTGGAAAGGATACGCATAACAACCGCACCTCTCAACTGGTGACCAGTACTGTGATAGTGGTGCTAGCACGTGACAGGCATAAGTTAGACGGGCGGTCAGGGCATTCCGCTGCGCTGGCTGTCACAGCCTGCTTTGTGGAGCCGCGCTTCTTGCGAGAGTTTGGCGGGGTTGCCGGATAAGGTTGGATCGCGATCGTACGAGAGACCAGTCCAAAGGTATTAGACGAGCAGCGAGAATAATGTTAGAGATGAGTGGAGTGCTGAATGAATGGAATGGGCTTGATGGTGATTACACCTGGTTAAATTGATGGATGCGATCATTGTGAAAGACGTTCTCAACATTTATTTTCAGCTGTTCAAGTAACAACTGGGTGAGATCGATGGAATCGTAACTTGATGGCTGAATATATCTATGAAAATTTTCTCATTTATCTGCTCCCATATGTGGCGTAATCTAGAAGAAGGTCTTTTTAATCTTTGTTCCCGGCCACTCGGGAATCAAAGGAAACGAAGAGGCCAACTCATTGGCCCAGAACCCTTTTGTGGTATAGGTAAATGTACTCATAAGAAGGAGTTTCTGGGGAAGGAGAAAGCCGAGAAGGAAAAACTCTGACGGAATCTCCCAAAGATGGATCATTCTACTAGGTTCCTTCGGATCTTTGAATCAGTAAGGTCCAAAAGATATCTAGATCTTGGTAAGAAACAATTAGACCCCCTCACAGGCTTTCTTACAGGTCACAGTGAACTGTAACCCCTTTGTAAACTAACTTAGCTATATATTGTTGGATAATATTGAGACGTACAAATAGAGCATCAAAGATGCAATGAAAACTGAACCACTGTTGTTGAATCCTTAGGTTTTTTTTAAAATTTATTATTCACAGAATTCTGTTAAGAATTGAAAGTCATAATAATGGCGGAGAAACACATTACTTTGTAAAATCAATTGAATATCAAAACATCGCGAGGAGGCTGATCATCTCGCCCAGAAGAAGACATCAACTCCATTTATAGGACCAGAACTCTTCTTTGGTATTTGAAAAAATACCTACTTAAAGGAATTTACGAGAAGGCATGAGGCAAACAAAAAAGTACTCTGGTAGAACTTGTCGTGCCTAGAACAATAAGACAACTCTCTCGATTCGTTCAGCACGAGAAATAAACAAGAATAGGCTGCACATTCCCACAAGGTTTCTCATGGGTCGATATCACCTCAGGAAACACCTGAGGAGGAGAGCAGATGCTGTGAAGAAGAAAAGGAAACTCCTGAAGTTTTCGTAGGTAACGAAGTGTCTAACCATCATTTCCTATTGGAGGGAGTGCCTGGGTTAGGTCAGGTGACCAGTAATGTGATGATGGTATGCTAGCACGTGACAGGCATAAGTTAGACAGCGGTCAGGGTATTCCGCTGCGCTGGTTATCATAGCCTGCTTAGTGGAGCCGCGCTTCTTACGAGTTTGGCAAGGTTGCCGGATAAGGTTGGATCGCGATCTTACGACAGACCAGTCGAAAGGTATTAGAAAAGCAGAGAGAATAATGTTAGAGATGAGTGGAGTGCTGAATGAATGGAATGGGCTTGATGGTGATTAAACCTGGTTAAATTGATGGATGCGATCATTGTGAAAGACGTTCTCAACATTTATTTTCAGCTGTTCAAGTAACAACTGGGTGAGATCGATGGAATCGTAACTTGATGGCTGAATATATCTATGAAAATTTTCTCATTTATCTGCTCCCACATGTGGCGTAATCTAGAAGAATCTTTGATCCCGGCCACTCGAGAATCAAAGGAAACGAAGAGGCCAATAGACTCACCAAAGAGGGTGCACGAATGTCACTCATTGGCCCAGAACCCTTCTGTGGTATAGGTAAATGTACTCATAAGAAGGAGTTTCTGGAGAAGGAGAAAGCCGAGAAGGGAAAACTCTGACGGAATCTCCCAAAGATGGATCATTCTACTAGGTTCCTTCGGACCTTTGAATCAGCAAGATCCAAAAGATATCTGGATCTTGGTAAGAAACAATTAGACCCGCTCACAGGCTTTCTTACAGGACACTGTCGCCTCAGGAAGCACCTGTTGAGTGAGGAACTAGCCTCGTTGAAGCCTTCACAGATATTGGATTTCATCAGATCTCTGGAACTGGAAGGCACGCTGTGAAGGGTGTAGTCAGAACAGTACTGTAAGGGGGCACAATAGACCTTGAGGTCACAGTGAACTGTAACCCCTTTGTAAACTAACTTAACTACATATTGTTGGATAATATTGAGACGTACAAATAGAGCATCAAAGATGCAATGAAAACTGAACCACTGTTGTTGAATCCTTAGTTTTTTTTTAAATTTATTATTCACAGAATAATTCTGTTAAGAATTGAAAGTCATAATAATGGCGGAAAAACACATTACTTTGTAAAATCAATTGAATATCAAAACATCGCGAGGAGGCTGATCATCTCGCCCAGAAGAAGACATCAACTCCATTTATAGGACCAGAACTCTTCTTTGGTATTTGAAAAATACCTACTTAAAGGAATTTACGAGAAGGGATGAGGCAAACAAAAAGTACTCTGGTAGAACTTGTTGTTTCTAGAACAATAAGACAACTTTCTCGATTCGTTCAGCACGAGAAATAAACAAGAATAGGCTGCACATTCCCACAATGTTTCTCATGGGTCGATATCACCTCAGGAAACACCTGAGGAGGAGAGCAGATGCTGTGAAAAGGAAACTCCTGAAGTTTTCGTAGGTAACGAAGTGTCTAACCATCATTTCCTATTGGAGGGAGTGCCTGGGTTAGGTCAGGTGGCCAGTAATGTGATGATGGTATGCTAGCACGTGACAGGCATAAGTTAGACAGCGGTCAGGGCATTCCGCTGCGCTGGCTATCATAGCCTGAATGGAATGTGCTTGATGGTGATTACACCTGGTTAAATTGATGGATGTGATTATTGTCAAAGACGTTCTCAACATTTATTTTCAGCTGTTCAAGTAACAACTGGAAAGAAGAAGGGTAAGATCGATGGAACCGTCAGTAGTGCGATATAGCCATACACTCAGATAGTCAAGCTGCTATTAAAGCACTGAGCTCCTACGTCATCGACTCAAAAATGATCTGGGAGTGCCGGAACAAACTCAATAAGGCAGGCAAGAAAAATAGGATCTTTTTAATCTGGGTTCCAGGCCATCAAAGGAAACGAAGAGGCCAACACACTTGCCAAAGAGGGCTCACGAATGTCACTCATCGGCCCAGAAGCCTTCTGTGGTATAGGTAAATTTACCTATAAGAAGGTGTTTCTGGAGAAGGAGAAAGCAGAGATGGAAAAACTCTGGTGGAATCTCCCAGGGATGGATTATTCCACTAATTTCCTTCGGCCTTCGAAACAGCAAGATCCAAAAGATATCTGGATCTTAGTAAGAAACAATTTCACCCCCTCAATGGCTTTCTTACAGGACACTGTGACCTCAGGAAGCACCTGTTGAGGATATGATTATCGGACACTGACGAGTGTAGGTTCTGTGTCAGGAACAATTACCCTGTAGGGTTCGTCGAAGTAGAACTTAGTGCCCGCGCGGTCTCCAAAGAGGTGACCGCGCGGGCACTAAGTTCTACTTCGACGAACCCTACAGGGTAATTGTTCCTGACAGAGACCTATGGTCTTCATCAAACAGGCTTCTTAGTCTTGATGGTCCCACCTGGTTCACTGATGGCTCTGTCACAGCAACAGTGTCTGGTGCCGGAATCGTGGGTCCTCACTTCAATCAGGCTATCCCTCTGAGGAAGGACTGTTCCATTGTGCAGGCTGAGCTATTTGCCGTTCTTGCAAGCGCACTAGAAAATATTCGCAGGGGATACTCTGGCCAGCACATTTACATATGTTGCGACAGCCAGGGAACTCTGAAATCTCTATCCGATGTTAGAGTTGACTCTCTTTTGGTAGAAGAATGCAGGAAAGCTCTGCGTAGGCTGGGCTCTGATAACATTTTGAAAGTAATCTGCTGTCCGGCTCATGCGGATATACCTGGTAACGTCAAGGCAGATGAACTGGCTAGGCGGGGAGCTGGATTAGCATTTGTTGATCCGGATCCTGCGCTGCCAATCTGTCGCACATCTGTCAGAAGTTTCTTCAGGAACTGGCTGAACAGGGAATTTTCCTCGGAATGGAGCGCAGGGGTGGGCCTGAGGTGGTCGAGGATTCTCATTGAGAGACCGTCCTCGCGATCTGAGGTCAATAGACTTCTGTTGCTGGAAAAAAACAACTCGGTCTGGTGACTGGTGCATTGACTGGTCACCTGTTTAACAAGCATTTGAAGAGAATGGGATTGACGAGCTGCTCCCTATGCCGGTGGTGCAGGAGTACTGATGAAACGGTGGAGCATATTTTGTGCAACTGTGGGAACCTTACTGAGTTAAGGTCAACACACCTAGGAAATCCAACACCTTCTATTCCTATAGTGAATGGGACCACTCCTTGCAGGCTCGCGACATTTCTGTCTTCGTGTCTGAGGAGCTGCGTCTCTATAGAACGATGCGGGTGAACAATGGGCCACTAGGCCTCAGTTCGGCCGGAAAGGCACCGCACAGAGAAGAAGAAGTAAGTTCTGTGGGGAGGAGGAAGAAACCCCCTTTCACCTAGTCATTGAATGCTTTGGCATTGCGAGCCTAATGAGAGAATGCCTTGGGCGAGAAACTTGTAAGAGTGAGGAACTAGCCTCGTTGAAGCCTTCACAGATATTGGATTTCATCAGATCTCTGGAACTGGAAGGCGAGCTGTGAAGGGTGTAGTCAGAACAGCTCTGTAATAGGGCACAATAGACCTTTAGGCCGCAGTGAACTGTAACCCCTTTTTTAAAATAACTGACTCTCAACTACATATTGTTGAATATTATTGAGGCGTACAAACCCACAAGATGAGCGTTAAAGATGAACTTTTCGTAGGTAACGGAATGTCTAACCATAGTTTCCTATCGGAGGGAGTGCCTGGGTTAGGTCAGGTGACCAGTACTGTGATGGTGGTGTTAGCACGTGACAAGCATAAGTTAGACGGGCGTTCTGGTCATTTCGCTGGATAAGGTTGGATCGTGATCGTACAACAGACCAGTCGAAAGGTATTAGTAATGAGAATAATGTTAGAGATGAGTGGTGTGCTCAATGAATGGAATGGGCTTGATGGTGATTAAACCTGATTTTATTGATGGATGTGGTCGTTGTGAAAGACGTTATCAACATTTATTTTCAGCTGTTCAAGTAAGAATTATATGGAAATTATATGGAAGTTAGGGTAGGATCTTGAAACGCTACTTTGATTGAAAAAGAATTTCAACAAATACCTATAGTAAGTATGGCATATTACATACTGCTGAACACTATAGAATAGTACAAGCCTTCAAGATAAGGGTTGAAGAAACAATGAAATTATTTCGTGAAAGCCCATCTTTGGAGTGATACACCTGAAAGAAGTATATTAGTCTCAAAATTTCAGAGATACGAGTTTAGTGGGCAGTTCTGCCAAAACATGACACCTAAATAATTAGGTACAATCAGGTTCCAACTTAAAAAAGTTTTGAGACCTTTATTCTAAACCTGAAAGTAAACGTTCAGCAAGTGTTGTCGTGCAGCTGTTTCGGTGCGGGGTAGTGAGGCAAAGCTGGTTTTACTTCGGTACGATGTAGATACGCATTGCCTGTATCTTAAATCGTTCAGTCTAGATCCACTTCCTTTGCCATGCAAAGCAAAAAAAGACATTTCTGTGCTGTACGGCAATATTTTCTGAAAGTTTAATTTCAGGTTAAGCAATTGTTATTCGGTCAAACCACACTCGACGAGCATCGAAGAAATCCGACAGATTGGGGCTGGCAATTGTCTCGTGCCAGTACCAACCATTTTGAACCCTGCACCGGTATCGATACTCCAGCACATTTCTTGTATATGTAAAAGAGGCTGCAAACGCAATTGTTGATGCAGAAAAGCTAACCTGCAAATCGTAAAAGGGACTGTGTGAAAATATCGAGCTCCCGGAATACAGTTTTGATATTGATGAAGAAGAGTCCGAAGGAAAAGAACAGACTGAAAAAATAAGGTTACACGATGAGGAAGGTATATTATTTGATCTTACAATCTATTCCATAATCACTCATCTATCATTAATATGTTGTTGTTTTCTAACCGTCTCTTTCTTTTTCCAGTTGAAAAAGCGCCGACGTTGACGATAGAGCCAAACATGTGCTAGGACTCGCCGACGCCTACTTCGGAAAACCTCAGCCAGAAGTCTCTAAAGGACAACGGCTTATATAATGTTGCTCAATAACAGTGTAACTTATATAAAATCAATCCAATCATAACAGTTTGATCAATGTAATAGAGTTATGAAAAATAACATGAATATTATAAATATATTCATGTTCTCAACCTTTTTGTTTTTTATCTTCTTTGCAATGACCTGTATCTTCACAAATTTGATTGAAATAAGATATTATGTGAAGAGGACTGGAAAGAGTTCACTAATTGATGAGTATAGTTTTGGAGTGGAAAAAGTAAGTTTGTCGTAGCGTCATAGAAAATAGTCATATCTTCAACTACAGCTTGAGCACGAACGGTTTATCTCAGAGAAAACCTTAATATTGCAATTTGTAGGAAACTTCATGTACTTTCATTCTGTATGAAAATGTCTTTCACGAAAAATTGATAGATTCCGAGTAAAAAGCAGAAATCTGACAAAAATGAAATTTTCATCTTTTTTGGATTTATTTCTTTGTTCCGTCACGAAATTTTATTAGCCTCAGATTAGGAGAAATCAAAACTACCTCAAAACTTTCCCGCTAGGGGTTCTTTTGAGCACAAATTTACTGGATTATAAAAGAAGGGTTTTCCAATAAAAGTTGTTATTTTGATATTAAAAAAAAATACCATTTCTCAATGTAAATGATCGGATGTTTATTTCATTATAAAGAAAAAGCTATGCCGTTAATAGTGGAAAATAAGAGTTTTTCATCTATGGAATTCACTGCCTAATAACATCGTGAGTGCCGCGTCAGTGAACTCTTTCAAGAACCTGCTGGATGTGTTTCTTGCTTCTGGTTGATTTTCACTTGGACTTTTCCTATTTTGTTCAGTTGTTCTTTTTTTTTTGTTACATACTTTCGAATTTGTAAATGAGGGTCATAGGTGTTTACCTCCCCTCTTCTCATTTATATAATAATAATAATAATAATAACATCAGGCAAAGGACCACTACGAGCACGCTTACAGGACCATATCCTTTTAATGAAATTTTCCATAAACAAATCACAAAGTGGCTGCCCTCTGTCCTCGATAGCCTCACGAATTCCATATTTGAGGTCTTGAATCTACACTGGGCTATTGGCGTAGACCTTCTCTTTTACGTGGACCCAAAGGAAGAAGTCGCAAGGTGTTAAAGTTCTCGGTGGCCAATTGTGATCATCCCTTCGAGAGATAACACGGTCCGGAAACTTTTCCTGCAAAATGACAATGGTTTCGTTGCTTGTGTGACTAGTTGCGCCGTATAGTTGAGAGTAACCGTTTTCCAGATCAATACGATCCAATTTCGGCCATAATAACGTTTTGTGGAATGCCTAATTCCAAAGAACGACGAGGAATGGACAAACCTACTTGAGCGATGCACGAGTTTAATTCTTCACATCACTAACTTGTCCCAACAGCTCGAATTTTTCCACCAATTCATTCATTGCGGTACGACAAGATGCTTCACGACGAACCAAAAATGTTCGAGTTTCAGAACCGTCTCTGGCAAATTTTCACCATTTTTATAGTGAATTTTAATAATTTCAATGCGTTCTTGAAGCAAGTATCGTTCCATTTTTATTAATGGCGTAGTTTCTACTTGTCAAATGTCAAAAAATTACAGCTTCAAACGTGACATCTACCGAAATAGCGGGCTATTCAAAATAACACCTTTTATTGGAAAACCGTTTAGATATCACAAAATGCACTTAGTGGTGCTGGGTCCTTATAATACGTCCGTTAGGTACCTCGGCATTCCCCTCGTTTGGAGTGTGCCGCTACAGTGGAACATCGTTCTGCGACCACCTCTCAAGACAGGCGGCATTGGCACAGGAAAGCAGAAACTTCCACCAGACTCGTATGTCCGAGGTACGACAACGGTTAATGTTTACCTATGCCGATGTTAATTAATTCGATCTGATTACATCGTGTCGAACAATGTGCAAAATTAAAAATGGCGACGTGAGACGATTGACCGAACCGGATGGTTAAAGGTTGTTGGTTGTGGGGGTACAGATTGAATATCTACAGGGTTTTCCTTTTAACAAGGCTAATTAGACGTATTTGGAAAAGTATTGAATATTTCGTCCTGAAATTTTAGGTGAAGCCTTCGGGATGAAAGAACTCTTTGCCTAAAATATCGACAGTCGACAGTGTTGCCTCATCTATCTTAAACGCATAACTACATTCCTATTTCAAATAGGACCACCTATATTTTCATTTATGTAACGAATCAATACCAAATTCGCAATATAACCTACTAAAATTTTTTTTTACAACTGCCATTAAAAGTGACACTTTTAATGTCAGCAAACAATGTTTTTAAGTGGAAGCGTGTTAAAAATGACAGAGTCTTCTTTCATTTGTTAGTAATCATAACGTTAGCAACGTTTGCCATTCACAAACAATCTTTTGATTATTTGAATATTGAAATGCATTTTGAAGTTTATTGTCATTGCAAATTCTCCCATTTCATTATCAAAACAGGGCAGTTCTACAAATATAGTCCGTTCACGAAAGGTTGAGTGCATAGTAGGCGCTTGTTTATTTATCTGAAGTTGGCAGTATTTGCTGTTGTAACGTAAAATGAAGTCAACGTTGCCGAATGTACCCGATCTCGTCCGACGAGCTTTCGAGTTATCAGAGAACTCTATGACCTATTGACAACATTGCGTATCAATCTGACAAGAAAATAAATAACATAACCTAAAATTTCAATATACACATTGGAATATTCCAAATTGTCATGGCCAGCCGACGGCTCAACCTTTCGTGAACGGAGTATAGTTATTTATTATACAAGCAGAAAAAGTAGTAGATTTTAGCTCGAGGGTATGTTGCCTCCCGACGCGAGATCTAAAATCGAATATTTTTTTCCCGTATATAATACACTATTTTTTGCTGTAACAGGAAAAACGACCATTTAATAATGAAAGAAATATAACCTTTCACGAAATTATTTTTTTTCTGATCGAATCAATATTGAGCCATATCACCTTAGTTACCATATGTCATAACACACTCATATTTCCCAAAGGAAATATGAAACGTCAAGTGATATTGTCCCAAAGGAAATAAGAAACGTCAAGTCATATTTTACAAAAAATAGTATAATATGCAACCTCATACATCAGAAAAAAGTCATTTGGAGCTTCTATCAAAAATTTCTTGATATGCTCGCGGGACAACACTGCTGATGTTTTGGGAACGGATTCTTTATTTTTGTTCTTAACAAATACTTCCACTTCATCGAATAATTTAACATTCGTTTTTTCCTTCAAATGTAGCATGGATCTTAACATAGATAATTTGGCCATAACGTGTTTGGAGAATATTCCTACAACAGTAGATCGAATGAATTAATCATACATTGAAAAGAACAAGAATCAGAGCAACATACCAAATCTTCAAAATATGCTAGCAAAATATTTTCGCTGAAACCGTCCACCAAACTTTTTCTTTTCTACTCCTGAAAGCCTTCATACTCTTTACTATAGGCAGCTTTAGATTTGGCCGGAATCAAATATTCACGGCTTTCGCCGCTTGAGTTTCGACGTATGATTCTCACAAACACGGTCCATAGCAACGTTAAAAATCCAATAAATAATAATAATAAATGTATTTAAGGCCATCGACCTGAGTCCTTCAGCCATAAAAAATCCAATTAAATCAAAAATTTATAATATAATATTAATTTTTTCATTTTAAGAACGATATTGTTTCGATCGGAAAAAACTATTGATTACAACACGGGAAATATGAATACATTTCCCACGGTTGTCTATACATCCCTCGGGTTTCGCCCTCGGGATGTAACTAGGACAACCTCGGGAGATATACTATTCATATTTCCCTAGTTGTAATAATAGCTATTTTTGCCCACGGGAAAAAAGTACTAACTTTTTTCCCTTGGACAAAAACAGCTCTCGAGCTAAAATCTAATACTTTTTTTCCTTGTATAATAAATAACTATTATGGTATTTGTGTTGAAAGTGATTTTATTTTGTTCGTGAAATAACTTTTTCACTCACAAAATAAAACTTCACATTTAACACTCGTATCATAAATAGCTATTCACTACATTTTCGACAGTTTGGAAATGCAATATCTCTATAATTATTTTTTATGCGAACGAAACCAAACTGAACAGGCTCATAGTAGAGAATTCCAGCATTCTTTTGGTTCATTCTGTATTTTGATACATCATAAGGGTTTTTGATGATTTGGCTCCGAAAATGAGGAACTTGAGATGGGAATATTTCGAATTCTCATTTGTTTTACAGCATTCGGTCGAAATGAAAAATGCATGGCAATCTCCTTTTACACTTATTATTAATTTTGGGTAGTTTTCGAATGAGACGAAAAACAGTAGTTATTAATTAAATAATTATGATTTATGGTCATTATGCTTTGTGATTATGAGGTTTAATATCGGAATGAATTCTATATGGTTGAAATCATGAACATTGAGCCAGGATTACCGAAAGCAAAAACAGTTTTAAAAATTTCTTTTAGTCATTTTTGCTCAATTGGGGGTAACGATTGTTGAAGGTCCTACAGATCGTTTTAATAATTTCTTGGCATTCTCCGTGAATGGTGAAACAACATAATATACCTTTTTTTTAAGACATCCCATGATCTTCAACCACTTTTCATGATTTTAACCATAAAATCTTCATCAATAATTCACCTCATATGCACAGGGCCCTTTCATCGTAAACACGATCATAGATCATGACTATAAATGGTTGAATATTTCAATATTTTCAATCTCCATCAAAAAACTATCCGAAATAATTAATAAGTGTAAATGGAAAGTGCCATTCATTCTTCATTCAGAATCGAATGCTTTGACACAAATATGGAGCTACCGTTTGAAAATCTCGAAATATTTCAATTTGAAGTTCCACACCTTCGGAGCAAAAAACTTAACGATGTATATAAATACCAAATGTACCACATTATATCCAAACTGGCAATGCAGATATAAAAATTTCAAACATTTGTGCATTATTTGATAAAAGTAGGTACATGACAGGGAATTTTTTTATTAGGTTATACAGCAAATTTGCTATTGAATCGATACCTTCATAACTAAAAATATAAGTAGTTCCATATGAATTAAGAAAGTAGATATCCGTTTAAGATAGAAATGGCAACACTGCCGAGTTGTCGTTTGAATATATATACCTAGGTAAGGTAAAAAGCTCTTTCATTCCCAAGGCTCCACCAAAAATTTCAGAAGGAAATATTTTTTAGATGTCTAAATACCAAGTTAAAAGGAAAACGGTTTAAGTGGATATTTTACTGGAGGCTGATTGTCTTGTAGATATTTTTGACTGAAGTGCCTTCTGAATGAAAGAGTTCATGGTTACATGGGTTTCACGGTTTCAAAAAATCGATTTTTTTGTCTTATTAATTCTATAATATTTCTAGAATATTGTCCTAAATTTTCAAGTTGATCCGAGTAATAGTCTCGGAGATACAGCCTTGAGAAGGTGGTATGGACCTAAAACTCGGTCGAAATTCCCACGAATATGCCCGAATGACAGATGAAAACCGGGTGACCGCAGCCGAAAAAAAATCTACTTCCGAGACTCGTGAAGCCAGGATTCGTCATCGACAGGAGCAAAAGGATGCCCTGGACATTGCAGCTGCAGCAGGTTCTCTACTTTATGGCCAGGAATCGACGATTCAATGTAAGTTGAAAAAAATTTTTTTTTCCCACTTTTATTGTCTCTTAAAACTTTAAACGCGTTTTTCTCAAAACTATGTTTTCAAAGTCGGTTGTCAAAATTTCTCGCGAACTACTCAACCGATCTTAATGAAATTTTACACAAGTATTCGACATATCATTTACAAGGTATTGAACGAAGGATTTTTTTTTTAATTACAACTATTTAAAAAAAAATGTCGAGAAATTTTCATCGAAATTTGCATTTTATTGTGAAAACGTCTGCCAAAAATCCAATTTTCTTTTTTTTTTCCTTCGTCCAATACCTAGTTTATTGTCTATACTAAAACACGTTTTTTTTATTTTTACTTTAGATGATCCTGAAAGAAGTTCTGCTGACAACGCGGAAGGCACCTTTTCTCCGAGGGACTGCCGGAAATGGCGTCGTAATGGCCGACATTTTAATATTTTTTTTTGAAAATTTCACAAAATCTTTATTAAATATGTATCTTTTAAATAATAAAAAGTTTCATTAAAATATTTCATTTTTTATATGCAGAAAAATTTTTTGAAAAAAGGCCGTTTTTTGCGCGAGGAAACCCATGTAACCCCTTAGAATAGCGACTTCACATAAATGTGTATATTTTTCGATATTATTCTGTTTCATTTACGTTAGAAGTTTTCTTCTGTTTGAAAGATTCCGAGGAATATTTGATTGATGTAAGTAAGGCCTGCAATGATTTATATGTTAAGGGCAATATTTACTTGATATAAGTAAACCCTTCAATGATTTAAGGTTCAACCAAATGGCAATAACTGTGTCAATAATATTACTTCGAAAATTGATGGACATAGGGTTCAACCTTAATATTAATAAATAAATAAATAAATAAATAAATAAATAAATAAATAAATAATAAATAAATCATCAAATATGTCACTTCGAGGAAATTGGTGTCTCCTCGAATATTCAATCGATATTATTTGAAAATTTGAAGGTAGGTAAGTAATACCAAAATATCAACATTCAACCATAGTGTTGCAGTAAAGTTAGGAACCGAACTCGCCTACTGAATGAACTTGAATTCATGCACTTAAGCTGTCAATCACTATAGCTTTCGCCCTACATTTCGATGTGAATTTAGAACTTGCGTTTCTTGCACTGATATTAATGGTTTAACCTTCCTCTTACTGAACGATTGGATAATCTGTGTTTGCTTTACCTCACCCCACCACGAACGCCAATGAATGATTTGATTATCCAATCCAATTCACATTCAACGAACCATTTAAACACCTCACTATTTTCACGCAACTCTGATTGTGTAAAATTCATTTCATTCAATTTAGTTATTCCATAATAATTATTGAAGACTCGACAGCATAACCAGTAATTAATGACGAATTCTAATTTAGAAGCGTACTCGAGTTATGAAACTCACCAATAAAGTGGACCAAGGTAACGGGGTTAATGATAAAAAGTTACTTGTGTATTTTGGGTTTTCGATGAAGCTTAGACCCCCATTTCTTGTGGTTGTACCCAAAAATGCAAGTATGTATTTAAATTTGTGGAAATAATATTACAGAAACAATTTCCATCCAACGCTTTTTGAGTGCTTGTCGCTTGTCGCTTGAAAAAATGAGTGTAGATTTCGAATTTTGAGGCGGTGCTATTTATTATACCTGGTGGCCCAACACTGACGCGATGTTCATTTTGAGGGTGAAAATGATGATAGTTTGAAAATCTTTTTCTATATTTAGTGTAGGGTAAAAAAATGCACAATTTAAAATTATTTCCATATAAACAGGATGTTCCTTTACAAAGTTACACTTTTCTAAATGTACCGTGTACCGTGAACCGTATGTACCTAAATTTAATGCACCATTTACGAGAAAATCGCGAAAAATTCAAAATATGGAGTCATTTTGAATAGTAATTTATGAAGAAACTAGTTACGCAAGCGATACCGACAATGTTTTTTTGAGTATACATACCATAAAGAGAAAAATAAATTCTCTGGAATGTACAGAGTGAACAAAATTAATTTTCAAACATTTTTTTTATTTCAGAAGACACGCCTGTTATTTCTCCATCTCATAGAACGAAAAATTAATTTTGAAACTTGTTTAATAAGGTTTTCCTATACCTTAACCTTTCGATTATCATTCAAAAGTAGTAAAACAAAAATTGTTTAGTCCATTCACGAAAGGTAGAGCCGTCGGTTGGCCATGGAAATTTGGCATATTCCGCTGTGTATATCCAAATTTTAGGCTATGTTGTTTATTTTCTTGTCAGATTGAAACGCAATGTTGTCTATATTGCATAGAATTATCTGATAACTCGCAAGCTCGTTGGACGAGGCTGGGTACATTCAGCAACGTTGACTTCATTTTACGTTATGACAGCAAATACTGCAAACTGCAAACGATAAAAAACAAACGATCGAACTTTCGTGAACAGACTATAGTGATAATCATAGATAAAATTTCTATGATGAGTTATTTGACAGTTCAAGAATTTATTAATCAAATACGTGTTCAATGTGTAGTGAGTTGAAAATAGAGAATTTCTGAGAAACGGTGGGAATAAGGTATAGGGAAACCTTATGAAGAAAATAATAGAAAAAGTTTAACGCGTATCATCGCCATAAATATCAAAGTGTTAGCAGATATATTATTCTCTGCTTACTGTTTATGCAGAGCAGAGGATAATGATAATAATTATAATATTATTCTCTGCTTACACTTCATACTTATGAAGAAAGTTTCGATAATTTTTTTGCGTTCAACGAGATGAATAAATACCGGGCGTACCATTTGAAATAAGAAAGTTTTCGATCATTTTTCGTCGTAGATGTTTGAAAATTAATTATGATCACTCTGCACATTCCATAATTCGATGTTTTTCTCTTTATGGGACTAGCTAATATGTCTACTCAAAAAAAACATTGTTTCGCTTGCGCAACTGGTTCCTCCATAAATTACTATTAAAAATAACTCCATATTATAAATTTTTTGCTATGATCTCGTAGATGGTGCATTAAATGTACAGAGTAATTTGAAGAAACTCATCGTTATTTGAGCTTGCCTTTACTTTTTTCAGGTCATAATAAAGGGTGTAACATTTGAAAAAGTCTTACTTTGTATTAGAACAGCTTGTATATATATGGACATAATTTTAAATTGTGCTTTCGACCAGCCATCACTCAGCCCAAAAAAAAATTTCAAAATATCATCATTTACACCCTCAAAATGACCATCACGTCAGTGGTGGGCCACCCGGTATGTTCTTTTGAATCAAGACCTATTATAACGAAGTAGATATATATGAAACAAAATAATCTCTAGCTGCGGTCAGTGCGAAACGGTGTACCATAACAGAGCTCAGGGAAAGACCCCAATAGAAAAAAAACCGTTTTTACAAAAGTCTTACTTCAAACAAAATACAAAAAGTAGAAGTGTTTACTGTCGGCATTCGAGATTATTCATGTATGTGCTTTTGTCACAACTTTAGCTATTTATTTACTCAGAACCTCTTTTTATGTCATGTAGGGATGTAGGTACATCCAAACGCCTAACGTGATAAGAATAGTGATGGTTCCAGATTGAATATGCAAAATTCAGGTTTAAAAAACAGAACTGAGCAAGAATTTTTTGGATCGATATTTAGCCATGTCAGGTACAATTTTCAAATAATTTTTCATTTCTAGTGTTACGTACGACAATTTGGCCACAGTTTTGTTATTTTAGATGGGACATCCGGTATTTCTTTTTTTTTATATTCCATAAAATATTAAATATATTCACTTTTACTTTTTCCTACCTATCTTTAACGGTTTTTGAGTTATTAATTATTTTTCGAAATTTAAGATGGAATTGGCGTGTTACAAAAATAACTCTTGTTCGGTAAATATTTGAGATTCAAGTCAGAAATTTATCAGGTCATCAGATATTGATCTGATCTATGTCATTGCTTTTGAATTATAGTTTTCAGTTATACAGGATGGATCAAAACAATCATCATTTGCCAAGTTAGTAAATACAATCAAATAAACCATCTGATTGAAAAGCAACCTGGAAAAAATCGAAATTGAAACGACCCCGATAAATCAAAAGGAGATAAGAAACAGAAGTCTTCAATATTACTGAAACCCTCATTTTTCTCAATCTTCGAGCTCAAAAAACCTACACAAACCATTGATTTACCCTAAAGACCACCGAAAAATTCTCACCATCCACTGAGTTCTAATTATTTAGACGAATGCGAGTCATTATGGGAGTGACATTTCTGAAAATTGACAAATCAACCCAGCTTGAAAGATGACGAGATAGAAGTGGTATGGACGTCTGTCACAGCGGCCCCCAACTGCTTGACAAATGACTAATGTTCAAAAACTTGCCCAATTGGAATTCCTTAATCTTCATATTGAGGATCCTGATGATGAAAATTCGATTACGGACGTAAGTTTTGGAAGACCCGTATGATTATTGATGGCCTCGATGAATAAATCAAGTATCGAGTTCTGGAAGTACAACGATGTTTGTCCTTGTATAATTTACATATTGAAGTGACACAATTACTGAAGAAAACAGTTCAATTTTTCCATACAGTGAATTAATGGAAATCAATTCAAAATATAACTTTTCAACGGAACATTTTTTATGATTTACAAGCATATGATTTGTCGTCAAAAATAAATAAATTCATTAATTGGAAATAGATAATAGATTCGCTCCGAAATGTAACATATGAATTCGATATTGTGTGGAAGAATTAACGAAAAATCAAAAGAAAAAATATCTGAATATTCAATATTCATTGTGAATTAGAAGAATATCACAAAACAACATGATGAATTTGAATAAACACGGAATTGAAATAAAGTGATAAACACATCTCCATCGACATTTTCGTTTATTTTTTACCAAACAACAGAACTTTCAAAATTCAAATATTTATATGTGTTTGTTTATATTTTTAATTTTTCCAAACAGCAAATGGATGGAAATTATTTAAAAATATGACTTCTCAACGGAATATTCTTCAATAACTTGCCTTCGATTTGTTCTCGAAAATAAAAAATAAATATACCTATAATTTATTCGACTTATAATCATAACATAAATATAAACTCGATATTGTACAGAAGAATGAACAAGAAATGAGATGAAAAAACAGCAATATACATATTAAGCATCGAATCTTCCTACAAGTAACAATACAATCCACATTTCCCCCAAGTGACAATACAATACACTCAAAATAAAGGTCGATTCCATACTAACCTGATGGACACTTCAAATAAAATTAAGCTTCGATGTGCATCTTAAATTCATGATACGAGTACTTTATATTGTCTAAGGCTTTTATTTGATTATTCATTATAATTTTTAATACAGAAACACAAATAGGACAAAATCCCAGACGCAGTGTTCGCTCAGTTACAATTGAAACCTTTTGCGTCGATCTCAAAAAAAAGGTGATGTGTACGAAATTCATCATTAATGACCAGTTATAATGCTCTATTTCTGCTATTTTAATGTGCACTACGAGCAATGTCAAAACTCTACTGGAACATAGATACAAAGAAATTTTATTATGTCAAATGTGTTTCAATGGAGAATTCATACATAATTCATATTGTCGAAAAAATCTAGCAATCCATTCTGTTATTGATCGAGCGATCAATGGTCTCGAACTAATTCGATAACGGATAAATGAGAGCGTGTTGGGAAAAACGCTTGGACACGTCGATTTGTATTTTTAGATGCGCATTTTTTTCAAAAAAATAATTGTATAGGGTGTGTCATGTGACAGTGGCCGATACCAACTTTCTTATTTTAAATACAACCCCCTGAATATTATTAGTTTTTTGGATTCTTCCGAAAATTCTAGACATTATTCATGTACAAGGTCCCATACCTATCTTCAACTTTTTCGGAAATATTTAGTGTTTTCAGATGTATTACGAAATTAACATTAAAAAAAATTATTTTATTTCATGAATAGTGTAAAAAAAACAAAAAACATCTCTCAAATTCCAATTATTAATATTTTTTTTACATTATTTGTGAAATAATAGTATATTATATTATAAGGATTAAAAGTGCATCTTTTTTTACGAGCAATATTTGCAGTTGCGAGGCGTAGCCGAGCGAATGCAAAATTGCGAGTTAAAATAGGCACTTTTAGTCCGAATAATATATACTATTTTTTCTCCAACCAAGTCAAAATTACAATAAAATTGGTTTTTTGAAAAATCGTTCATAATTTGGTTATGAATTTGAACACAGAATCATGACAGTGATTGTCAAGTAGACGTCAAATGCCATTACTTTTAATCCGGAGGATTAAAAGTAGTGTTTTTAATCCTAGGATTAAAAGTGTTGCTAAGCAACGAGCAAATTTTTGTACGGTAAGAGAATTTATGACTTTTGCACCTGAAAATAGTACAGAAAAGTCAACATTTTTTGATGGTTGGAGAAAAAATAATTTTTTCTGTGACGGGAAAAAAATGTGACATTTTATATCTCTTGACAGGTCACAAAGTATGACTTTTTACGAAATTACTTTTTTCCCTGTCAAAAAAATGATTCTCTATGTAGCCGGGAAAAAAGTACTCACTTTTTTCCCGGGGAAAAAAAGTAATTTCGTGGACAGTTATATTTCTTTCACGATTAAATGGTCGTTTTTCCTCTCACAGAAAAAAATAGTGTATTATACACGGGAAAAATATTAGATTTTAGCTCTCGGCTTTTTGTCTCCCTCCGCTTCGCGTCGGGAGACAACACAACCTCGAGCTAAAATCTAATACTTTTTTCCCTTGTATAATAAATAACTATTTCTTTTTTAATGTTAATTCTGTAATACATCTGAAAACACTAAATATTTCCGAAAAAGTTGAAGATAAGTATTGGACCTTGTACATGAATTATGTCTAGAATTTTCGGAAGAATCCAAAAAACTAATAATATACAGCGGGTTGTATTTAAAATAAGAAAGGTGGTATCGGCCACTGTCACATGACCCACCCTATATAATTATTTTTTCTTTGAAAAAACTGAGCAACTAAAAATACAAATCCACTTGTCCAAGCGTTTTTCCCAACACGCTCTCATTTATTCGTTGTCAAATTTATTCCATTTGGCTGTTCCACACTGTATGAATAAGGACTATGGTTATGAAGAGAATTCGATTCGAAGATGGAACAACAGGAAAATAATCGTCCTTTATTATTCTCATTAGGAGTTTTTCGCCAGAAATGCAAGCGTGTGTCGATCCGAAAAGCGAGGGCAGGGCAGCGTCCGTACCCATTAATTTATAATTACATGCAGAAAAGCATCTTATGAGACCGGAGTGGGTACACCTGATGTTAGCCCACACCGACGTGGGTTCTTTTTCTTTGTTGTCCATTCATGGACACTCTGATGCCTGTTTTCAAATACCCGTGTATTTATCGAGAGATAATAGCATGGTACGGTACACTCTTCGCCGTGGTCACTGCGTTTCCGAAGAACCATGTTGTGCTTGCAAATTTGAAGAAGGCCGGGGTCTCAATTCTCAGGATCACTCGTTTATCGAACGTATATGTTCGTGATATTTTTAGCGTAGATTTTTGAAAATTGTAATAATGATATCCGTCCAAAATGAACGTACATTTTCGTCTGAACGGAAAGTTGACGATATGCTCGAGAATATGGGATATAATTATCACAATTTTCAAAAATTTACGCTCAAAATATCACGAGCGTATACGTTCGTCGATCGAGTGATCCTGAGTATTGACACCCGGATTGTTTGCTGAATGATTTATTATACAAAAGGCATTTGTACGGTTAAATACAACCTAAAAAAACGTGATTTTGATGTGTACGGAATTAAACATTAATAACCCATTTTAATGTTCAGTTCATTATATTTCAATATGCAATTTGCATGGGCAACCGAAAACAAAGCATTCAAAAGCAAAAGAGTAATGTCAAAACTATACTGGAACATATAAAGATAGAAATTTATATCAGGTCAGATGTATCTCTTGTGCAAAATAAGAATGTCCATATTTCAATCAAGAATTGATAAACAATTCATGTTGAAATCGAGGAAAAAAATCTTGTAATCAACTCGCTTATCAATATTTTGACCATTAGTCGCTCTCTTTGATAACCTAGTTGATTCCATAACTATTCTAATTCTAATTCCGTCGATCTCACAATAAAAGATGATTTAAATATGTACGAAATTGATCCTTAATGACCCATTTTAATGCTTAATTTCTGATATTTTAATGTGCAATCTTCATGGCAACCGTTCACAAAGAATTCAGAAGCACTACGAGAAATGTAAAACTTTACTGGAACATATATATAGAAATTTTATTATGTCAAATGTAAGTCTTGTACAAAATGTACATGTATTTCAATAAAAAATTCATACACAATTCATATTGAAATCGTCAGAAAAATCTTGTAATCAACTCGGTTCTTAATCTAGTCTTGAACTATGAACTCGTGAGCGGAGCGGGCCGATGTTGAGTGTGTCCCTAATGTGATTTGTTCGGATCGGATGTTGATCATTTCGGGATTGTGTTGGACTGTAAATTTTCTGTGTATTCAAATTTGGTTGTGTTTTTACATTTTTGAGGCTAAGAGTTTTGACATAAAAGTACTATTTGTGCTGTTTACAGTAACATGGAATGCATCGATGAGCTTAGTTCAATTTTTAGCTTCATCAAGGGCCATTGTTCATCGATGATATGATGGATTCAATCGAGATCGTAGTTCGCTCCAAGCGAATTACGTTGAAGGTCGGATGTCCATAAACCATAGTTGTTATGCGCTAATTGATGTTGAACGATCGTAAATTCAAGATCATAGACTCTAGTGTAACTAGCATACATTCAATATTGCTTGAACATTTGATTGTTGAAACTACACAGCTGTCGACTGTATGGGTGATTCAAGATGAGCTAAATCGAACAAAAGTTGTTAGCGTACGAAGAACTTCGTAGAAACTACGCCTGTTTTTTTTTTCTGAAAAATTGGACCTTTATTAAACTTTTCACTAGATCGGTCAATTCTGAGTGGTACACAATTTAGTTTGCCAAGGGTCTTCGAAGAAATGAAGAAAATCAACCTCCGAACTCATACAACTCTTCACCACGGCAATGCAAGCTCTCGGACTTCAACTTAGACAATTGCATTTATCAGCTTTAAACTTCGATTTGTTGAATTCTTCGGATAAACAACTCCTTTTTATGACCGTAAGTAAAAAATAAACTGAAAAACCAGAGTTTTTTCACACCTGAAGAAGCAATTGATGCGTGTTATGGAGATTCCCCAACCAGAGTAGCAAGCAAACGTGCAATTAGATCGAAACCTTGCAGAGGGATTTGGATCTTCATACAATGACGACACTAGGGAAAGGGGGCAGGTGTGCCCGATCCCCCTGAATTTTTACTGCTTCCCCTGAAATATGGGCTGTGTTGAATGAAAATGTACACGTTCATTCAGTATGGCCCCTACTCAAAAATCCTAGCCCCTCCTCGGTGCCCCGCATATGAAACTATTTACCATGTCTTCATGGTAAATATGTGACGTTTCTATGGCAATAATCGTTTAGTTATTTAATCAACTAGATGATTAATGACAGTGATTAATGTTATCTGTTCGACACTATTAATCGCAATATTGATAAACGAGTTGATTACAAGATTTTTTCCGTCAACTGCATTGTAAATTGAGTATGAATTCTTGATTCAAATTCATTTTTTGCTTAGGATATTCATTTGACATAATATGAATTTCTCTGTTTCAATGAAGTTGTAACATAAGTCATATTGCTTCTGAATATTTCATTTTCGGTTGTCTATGACAATTGCGCATTAAAATAGTAGAAGTTGATACAATGGGTCATTATTGATCAATTTCGTATACGTTAAATTCGATTTTTATTTTGAGGTAGACGAAAAATATATATGTTAACCAGGTTTCACCATGAATCGAATAATTTCCGTCACATATCTGTTAAATCTGTTCTGAATCTAATGGAATAGCTATTACAGTTGGCTGTTAGAATATTGAGCATCGTGAATGGTTAAACTGTTCAGAACCATTTAATTTGGCAAGGTAGAATGCCTTGAATGAATATATATAAAGCGAAAAATAAATTTTTCACAATATCAGGTTAGATTATATCAATTCAATTTCAAACTTTGAAACACTTTAGGTAGGTACCTTTTTTGTGATTTTTTGAGGGGTTGAGTGATGAGGCTTTTGCTAGAAACATCTCTGTTCGTGTTAATGAATGTATTTTAACTTTAATAAATTCATATTCGAACACTCACTCAAATACTTATCTATAAGCTGTGGTACAGTCCCCTTTTTCATTTTTTCTCTTCCTCCATGATGATCAGAATACATAAAAAATAGTATTTTTTCCATATAATTGTCGCATGACATGAACGCTCACTTATAGGCTTGCTTTTTTTTAGCGAAGTTACAAATTCAATAACATTCATACTCACGAGAGGGTTTGAAAGCAGAATTGCTCGGTAAACATTACCTTATTATCAATAGGTATTTTGCACGTCTATAAAAAAAATTCGTTAGTAATTTTACGTACGTACATATTAGAATTTTGATTCATTGTTGTTGTGTTACTTTCCAAACCTTCTAAGTCTAGACAGGCTCCAAAGTAGCAAGGCAGCTGAATGAGGGTGGCGTAAGCTTAGCATAGAGGTGGGCCAAGTAGCACGTAATTTAGCTAAGGCACGTGTAAACTTATGGAGTTGCGCACCTTAAAGTGCTGAGGTGGTAGCGAAGCGCACGTCACAGATGGATACAGGATGGAGCTTGTTTAATTCACGAGTGGCGATCGAGTTAGGTGTTGCTTTGTTTGGTATAAAAGGTTGATTTTCTTTTGTAGGGGTTAATTTTTTTAATATCAGAAATACTTAAATCTTGAAAAAACATCTATCTATCATTATCTAGCCGAACCTATTGAAACAATAACTACTAATGTAGTCACAACTTGGCAGCCACGCCACGTCCTCGCCACTTCGGTGTACGCCTTGCCTAATAAATTGAGCATCCACTGATCATTCGGAGAACAATTATTTTCAAATTTCAAACTTCAATACTTTTTATATTTTTTGCCTTCTCATTATAATATACCTCAACAAAGCCTCTTTGGGTCTGAAGTAGCATTGAGAACAAAAAAGAATTCATAAAGCTGAACCAAGGTGTACTTAATTATTTTGTGTTATATTAGGTTTTGCTCTTTATCATGAAGTATATGTAATAAACATTTTACAAAATGTTTATGAAGAAAATGTATGCTCTGTTCCATAAGAATTTTAATTAACATATCCTTATAACTTGATAATATTGGAATAAAAGTGACAATAAGATGAAAATAATAGAATGGAATTTATAGATTATAAAAACTATAAAACTAATCATGACATTTGCTAATATACTTTTTGGTATAGTTACAGTAAAAAGAGGTGACAAAATGCTTCGAACGAACTCCCATGGTATCTGTTATTTTCTTTTCACACCTCAATTTTTTCTTACATCAACCTTCTCGACAATAAAGCTTTCACCAGTTATTTCTCGTTTACACCTATTGTACTTAAGAAAATAATGAAATGATCTCTGCTTCAGTATTGCATCCACCAACAAAACAAAATACATGTGATTTAGACATTTTAGGTCAGTAATCCTTTATCACAAAGTTCAAATATATAAAACAGGATCTGGAACACAACTTTTCTAACTTACGTCACTAAAATATAGGAATTAACTTGTAATTAATATAGAAATGCACGTCATTGTCCCCTTGCAAATTCTAAACTACCTACTTTGAGAGCTTCCGATTCTGCCGCTAGGTGGCTTGAGGATGAAATTGAATCGCCAATAACTAAAGGATTTTCCAATAAGAGGTGTTATTTTGACATTCAAAGAAAAATGCCATTTTTCAATATAAATAATCGGATGTTTATTTCATGATAAAGAAGAAGCTATGCCGGTAATAGTGAAAAATAACATCAGGCAAATGACCACCACGACCACGCTTACAGAACCATATACTTTCAATGAAATTTTTCATAACCAAATCGCAAACTGGCATCTTTGAGGTCTTGAATCGACGCTGGACTATTGGCGTAGACCACCAGTCACTCAGTCTGGTGACTGGTGCATTGACTGGTCACCTGTTTAACAAGCATTTGAAGAGAATGGGATTGACGAGCTGCTCCCTATGCCGGTGGTGCAGGAGTACTGATGAAACGGTTGAGCATATTTTGTTCAACTGTGAAAACCTTACTGAGTTAAGGTCAACACACCTAGGAAATCCAACACCTTCTATTCCTATGGTGAGAGGAACCACTCCTGGCAGGCTCGCGACATTTCTGTCTTCGTGTCTGAGGAGCTGAGTCTCTGTAGAATGATGCGGGTGAACAATGGGCCACTAGGCCTCAGTTCGGCCGGTAAGGCACCGCACAGAGAAGAAGAATTGGCGTAGACCTTCTCTTTCACGTGGACCCAAAGGAAGAAGTCGCAAGGTGTTAAATCACAAGATCTTGGTGGTCAATTATAATCGCCTTTTCGAGAGATAACACGGTCCGGAAACTTTTCCCGCAAAAGATCGATAGATTCGTTGCTTGTGTGGCACGTAGCGCCGTCTTGTTGAGATTAAACGTTGTCCAGATCAATGTTATTCTATTTCGGCCATAAAAAATCATTAACCATCTCTCGATAGCGCAATCTATTCACCCTAACTGTTGCTCCAACACTTTCGGTTATAGCAGCAATATTCTCGGCTATTCTTGAGCGACGTGCACGGTTTTATTCTTCACATTACTAACTTGTCTCAACGGCTCGAATTTTTCCACCAATTTCTTTATTGCGATTCGACAAGGTGCTTCACGACGACCCAAAAATGTTCGAGTTTTACGAACCGTCTCTGCCAAATTTTCACCATTTTTTTAGTGAATTTCAATAATTTCAATGCGTTCTTGAAGCGTGTATCGTTCCATTTTTATTAATGGCGTAGTTTCTACTTGTCAAATGTCAAAAAATGACAGCTTCAAACTTGACATCTACCGAAATAGCGGACTATTGAAAATAACACCTCTTATTGGAAAACCCTTTAATATCGACGAATTGAGCGTAAACCAACTATCTTCATCCAACACACTTATGTCAAGTTATGTCGGAGCACGTGCCAGACATGGCACACTGCCTGAATATTTTCCACGATCGACCACGTGCATTTCAATCGACGTTTTCTTCTTCGCGACAGGGCAAATTTGCATTTATAAATTATTTAAATTAATTAATATTGAACTCGAGCGTTGTACCTACGCCTCAACCTTAAACAAGCTCGGTAGACGAGATGGTCAAAGGATATCAATACATTATTCCATAATAATTTCATACATGCATTTCCTCCGATGTCATTGTCATTGACCGATCATATCTGCATTGTTGTGACGTGTGGTAAGGGGTTTGCTAAAACGGGACGTGGCTGGAAGTGCATTCCGAAAATTCTTGTGCCAGAAATCGGAAGAATAGACATGGTTTATTCGATAAAATTATTAAATATAAATTATTATGAATTGAGACCTAACAAAATACAATACATGAAACAAAAAATTCCCTAGCTGGGGTTGGTGCAAAACCTTACTATTCTGGCGTATGATACCAGAGCACAGGGAAAAACCTCAGTAGAAAAAACCATGTCTCGCCGTTTTTAGAAAATTGAAACTTGAAACTATTCGAATAATTACCTTCAATATTTAGATACAAAATACTTAATTCATGCTCTTGGGCCAGGAGGGTGTTTTAAACCAGGTCTGGCATTCCAAGTGATGATTTTTCGAATCTTCTGTTCTTCTAGGACAGCTACAGGACCCTATTGAAGGGTAATGATCTCCAATAGATTCAAATAGTGGTATTTCATCCTGAATATCGAATTCAATTACGGAATAATGATAAAAAACGAGTGATAAAATTATTGAAAAATATTCATTGATCATCTTCAGCTCAATAAAAAAGGTTCTCATCGGAGAATGATAAAATATTTCTGTCGTTATCATTTTGTTTCGTCGGTTACTATCTAGTCCTTTTCTGAGCAAGATGAGAAAGTTTTCGAAAGAGTCATAAATATAAAAACATGGCGTTTAATTTAAGACTCTGAAAATAATTGTATTAGAAGATTTTACATAAAGCTGGTATGCGCGAAGGAAACCAACAACGAAACAGAATTGAGTGAAAAACATTCAGAAGCGGGATGAGAATAAAACAAGAAAATTCGAGTGACTTCAATCAATTGACTCGTCACTTTTCAGAACGTTTTCGATAATGTATTGAGTTGGAGGCATGGATTTTGAGAACATATTGAAGTGAATAGTCTTAAGTATTAGGTGCTTTTTTTATCCCAAAACTAGCAATTCTGAATTTTAACATTTTCCAACAGTGGTGAGACGAAAATTATTGTATAAATTACGCGAGCTACATTTGTTCTACAGGAATTTCAAGTAAAATCAATTTAAAGTCTCATTTTTGAATTTAATTCACCATAAAAATCAATAAAGAAGAAAAACAAATTTTATTGAGTTTCAATGATTTTCAGCCTATCCGCCTTCCAAGGCTGATTACAACAAAAAATGTCGCATCAAGTACCTTTTTTTATGACTTTCGTAGCTTAGGGCTCCGTAAAGTTTTTAAACTGAGCCAAAAGCTAAAAAACAACTTCTTTTATTTTTGAATCGAAAGTGAATGTTTAAGTAGATTCTACTGAAAACTGGAGTTCAAGCCTATTTTGGGTAGCTTGCAAAGATTTCATGAAGCTGAATATTTTTTTTTATTGAAGCAACATTCAGGAAGACCATGTTGTTAAAACTGCAAAATACTTACTTCGTAGGAAGATATGAATTTTTCCAACCCAGTTGGCAAAATATATTGAAAAAACACTAAAAAAATCATAACTCCAGAACTACAAAAAATCGCTTTACATGGGATATTTTTGGATAGCCACAGGTGTGAGGAATCAATAAATAATTATTGTCGTCATAATTGCCTGCATACCCTGTATGTGGACAGTGTCAATCACTTTCAGGGTGTCAACAACTAGCCTCGCCCCACTTTATTTGGTTATAATTCAGTTGATCCAAATCTCAAGTCACTTAGAGCTTTATCGAGTTCTATAAACTATTCATTGAAATGTTATTGAATTATTATTTGAGCTATTTTCCCTCCTTTCTACATCTTGTATTCAACGTTTCGGCCAGCATTCGTCAGCTGTGGCCAGGAAAATAGTCATGATACAAGCTGTTGAAGTTTCATTTAACTGTTCAACAAACAAAATTGTTTTTCTTAATTTCTTCAACGGCCTTTTAAACCTATTAGATCTTTCACTATGGCTAAAGTAAATTGAAATAAATGATAACACCTAAAGTGTTTAAGAAAAATTAACATAATATTATATGCACAGTTATACACTTGTTCACTATAGATGTCTGAAATTTTAATGTATTGATGAAAAAATCCTATTTTAATCAAGGAAATTTACACATGAAACTTTCATGTCATTATTAATAGTTCTACGATTGCCCACCGTGGCGCTGCATTCTTATTTTCCGATGCCTATAGAATGAATTAGAATTTCCCAGGTACCATATCAGAAGAAGATTAAAAAATTCAATTTGTTGATGAATCCGCGATGTAACATCATCACTTGATTGAGTAGGCGGCCTGTAGATTATACCTTAGTGTACACAAAGTGGCGAAAAAAACGCGTAAACACCTTTAACTTCAATTAGGTGTTATCGTAAACTTGTTCAGAATTTCTTATGTACCAACTAGTAAACAATTCATATCTAATACATTGACGGAAATGTACTGCAGCGGAAAGATAGATATGAACGATTTTTTTCCTATTGTGAATATCGCGGCGTCCATGTTTGACAACAAAACGTCGGAATTTATTGAGGTATAATTTCGAAAAAACAGAACTTTGAAATAATTGTAACATGCCTCGAAAACACTCCTCTTTCCGACCCTTCAATCAGCTATTCTGTGTCAGACTCCATTCAATAAACTAGAAATATATACCGATGTAATAAACCATTGGTGCTTTCTAAGATTTTTTCATCTGTCTCCACCTATTTCAGAATGTTTTATTTCTATTTGGGTCAAGTTCAATTTCCTCAGATGGCCTTTCTGAAAACGTCATCATTAGATATTTTTCGTTAGAAGTTTTCTATTGTTTGGAAGATTCCAAGGAATATTTGGTCGATGTACCTAACTAATTAATTCAAGTCAATAATTTATATACAGGGTGAATCCTGTTGAACTGTGCATACTTCACACAGAGATAGAGGACACTTTGCTGGTTTCAAAAAGGCCCCACATGAAAGGTCTCAAACGATTTATTTGAATTATACAGGGTGATTTCCAGTTTTGGGTCATATTTTCAAAATGCTCTATTGGACGAACAAATAATCACAAATTCATCAAATTTGGTACGTAGGAGGACTGTATCAATCTCCATACAGCTGAGTTAACAGATTATCAGTTTCCAGGACAAGACTCTATTTTTCTGATATTATCGGAATTTATGAAAAAAACACCCTGTAAATGAAAAAGTCAATGAACCTGTCATGACAGTTCAAACTACACTGAAAACTCTTCAATGAAGAGTAATAAAATCATGTGGCACATCTACAAATTTAGAGAAAGAAAATATTGAATATGCGTACTCGGAGACAATTTTTTTGGACGGCCTAATTCACATGGAAAACCATACCCAAATGTATCAAAAGTAGAAGACAGGAGAATATTATCAGTTTAAATCCTCTCGATTTTCAAATATTCCAATATTCAGGAAATTTTAGTCAGTTTCCAGGACCGGACTCTATTTTTCTGATATTATCGGAATTTAGAAAGAAAATCACCCTGTAGATGAAAAAGTCAATAAACCTGTCATGGCACACTAAATACAATTCAATAAAGAGTAATAAAATCACGTGGCACATCTACAGATTCAGAGAAAAAAAATTGAATATGGGTACTCGGAGATAATTTTTTTTGTACGGCCTAATTCACAAAAAAACATACCCAAATGTATCAAAAGTTAAATATTAATGTTTAAGATCTTCTACGCATTCAAGTTTTCCAATATTCAGGGACGGACTCCCATTTCAGAGTGGGTTTTTCAATAGATGATAGGTCGAAAGATTCGCCCTAAATATGGAACACCCCAAAAAACTGTTACGGGAGACCGAACAACATTAAATAACCTACTAGAAATTTTCATGAAATCGCGAGGCAAACAAATAGATTAAAAAAATTTAATAATCGTACTCAGAGATAATTTTTTGGGCGGCTGAAGTTTAGTAGAAGAACTATACCGAAATGCATGAAAAGTCGAATATTACCAGGTTATATCCACTCCTCATGAAAGAATTCCATAACCTGGATTAAGGAATACGTAAAAAAAAAATTATCTCCGAGTACCCATATTCAATTTTTTTTTCTCTGAATCTGTAGGTGTGCCACGTGATTTTATTACTCTTCATTGAAGAGTTTTCAGTGCAGTTTGAACTGTCATGACAGGTTTATTGACTTTTTCATCTACAGGGTGTTTTTTTTTCATAAATTCCGATAATATCAGAAAAATAGTGTCCGGCCCTGGAAACTGATAATCTGTTAACTCAGCTGTATGGAGATTGATACAGTCCTCCTACGTACCAAATTTGATGAATTTGTGATTATTTGTTCGTCCAATAGAGCATTTTGAAAATATGACCCAAAACTGGAAATCACCTTGTATAATTCAAACGAATCGTTTGAGACCTTTCATATGGGGTCTTTTTGAAACCAGCAAAGTGTGCTCTATCTCTGTGTGAAGTATGTACAGTTCAACAGGATTCATCCCTGTATACCTATAGGTTAAACCATGTGTCAATAACTGTGACGATAATATTGATTGACATAGGGTTCAAAATTAATATATAAATCATTGAAGGGTTTACTAACATATATTAAATATTCCTTGGAATCTTCCAAACATTAGAATACTTCCAACGAATATGAAACAAAACAAAATCAAAAAATATACGCAATTATGTGCCGTCGCTATCCCTAAGTAAACTCTGACATATACACTTTTTGACATTACTACAAAATCTCCCGCCAAATATCTGATGGTGCCGTTTTCAGAATGATAACCTGAGGACTCAAATAGAAAAAAAACAACATTTTGAAATATGGGGAGGCAGATGAAAATACTAGGTATATAGCATCAATAGGTCATCACATCGGTACCTATATATGTGAAAATCACTAATACTTTTTGTTATTTCCTTGTTTATATGGAATAACATTGTCTAAACCTTCTTATTTATCTTTTATTTTCAGTATGAATATCTCATTGACCTATATAATTCATTCATTCTTTTGAATTGAGAGCTAACAAAATACAATACATGAAACAAAGAGGTTGGTGCAAAACGGGGGTACCATACTTTTCTGTCGTATGATACCAGAGCACAGGGAAAAACCTCAGTAGAAGAAACCCTACCTCGCCGTTTTTACAAAATTTTCGAATCTTCTGTTCTTCTAAGACCGCTACAGGACCCTACTGAAGGGTAATCATCTCCCATAGATTCAAATAGTGGTATTTCATCCTAAATATCGAATTTAATTTCGGAATACTGATAAAAAACGTGTGACGAACTTATGTCAAAAATATATAATGAGAATGTATGAGGGAGAAAAAGCAGGATGATATAATAACCAAGATTGATGCAAGAGTGAGATGAAAGTATGTCAATGACTATCATAATGGGTATTTCTATCGAAGTATGTCAATACGTATATTTTTTGAATTGAGAGCTAACAGAATACAATACATGAAACAAAAAGTCCCTAGCTGAGGTTGATGCAAAACGGGGTACCATACTTTTCTGGCGTATGATACCAGAGCATAGAGAAAACCTCAGTATGTCAATAACCATCAAATATGTAACTTCGACGAAATTTTTGTCTCCTCGAATATTCAATCGATATTTATTGAAAGTTTGAAGGCAATACCAAAAAAGCAACATTCAACTATAGCTCCGTAATAATAACCATAGTGTCACAGTAAAACAAGAACCGAATTCGCCTACTGAAACCCTACCCAAATAATGATGTTCTGTAGAATCGTTTGCTTTTCGGCTACCATTACTGTACCTAGGATGTAAATGATGAGTTTTGTGGTACAAAGAGAAAATTTTGGGAATTTGCACAGCAGGAGTGGATTCATGAATGGGGAACATCTTCGATGGAACAGACACGGATCTGCATGCTAAGAGCGCCACCTTGGTTTCATTCGCGGTTTTCGATTTTAATCTGTATTTCCCCATTGTATTCGAAATTCCATAAAGTCATCGGTGAAACTGTGTCCTACATTTTTCTGCAATTATTCGGTATATATGCGTCATGTGAGTTCAATAAAAAAGGACCTTTTACCGTACTGTGTTACACATGTAAATACAAGACGTATTTAGGTGAATTAACATGAGAATATGGAGATGGAATGGTGCCAGCAATAATTAAACGGCAATTCAAGACCTGTGCATTTCTGCATTATACTGATTAATTGAGTTCCCAGAGGTGTAAATCTTTTTAATTAAGTAATTAATACTGACAGCTGAATAATATTTTCGACTGGTCAGTTGGGAATGGGAACTAGAGTAGTAAGATGGCTGTGCTTCTTATAAATTGTAAAAGCTCATTTAACCATTATCACATATATTATTCACCTTATTAGAACTATTGATACCCTAATTTAATGATTACCCTGAAATATTGAATATTGTTACAACTCTCCCAATAACAGATGATTTATTTAAGTTTTTTCAGCTTTCATTCGATAAATACTTATTATAATTGCACGAAATTCAATGCGTATCATCGCCATAGTAAATCATTAACAATGTGATCAGCGAATAATATTAATTGATTAAAATCAATCAATATTAAACTCATACTTCGGATCTAATCATCCTCGTTCAAAGCAAAATGTAAGGAAGTGGCATCAAGCAGAGCAATCATGGATGGCCATTTCGTCCTTATTAGGACTCATCAGCATAGAATAGCTCTTCATGATTCGAGTCATTCTAGGATATGTTTTGATTGCTTTTGACGCGATAGATGGTCCAATGAACAAAAAGTATGGTTGTGTCTCTCGAATCGACTAACATGAGCAGTCCGACCATAGAGATAGAATAGTATAGAGTTGAAATCATTGAAATAAACGTAGTATCAGATTCGAAATATTACTACCACCTAACGTCAAATTTGACAATCGTTGAATTTTTTGGGAAAATAGTGATTTTTGCGCCGTTTTCTAGTTAAATTGTGTTTTTTTCTGCTTAATAATATACAATCGAGTATACAATAAAATGGTATCGTGTGCTGTAAGGCTTTCTTCAAGCAGAGAAGAGCAAGATATGAAGAAAATCAAAGGAAAAACATATCACAGGTAGGGATGAATACTGAACAGATCCGCATTCGAAATTTTTGCAAGTCTGTATTGGTAATATGATATCTTTTTATATGTCTGTATTATCGCCTGAAGAAAACTTGTTTATTTGATATTCAATTGACCTTATTTGAACAGGTTTCCTAAATACCAAACACGTCGTATTTTTTGGGTGCAATTTGTGAACAGAAAAAACTGGCAATTTAATTCAACCCTGAACTTTCCGCCATATTGGTCCCCGACTAAGACCCGCCCAGTGGTACTATTTTTCCTTACTCAAATGTATGTCATAGCTTCTTTTATCTATTATATCTCGATGAATCCGACGCATTGAGTTAATGCTTCAAGATGCGCGTAATACTAGAGAACTGCAGGTTCCCTACCATACTGCACGACTAAGCAACTCCCAAAGATAAAAGAGAAACCAAACTACAATATTCGAATCGGTCGTTTATTCAAGGAGTTATAAATTACGTGAAATTTCGATTATACCACTGTACAACTGCACGAGAAAAGTCTCTATCTGATGTATAGAATTTCGTATGTTTCCGATGTAGGTAAATTTCCAAACCTGCATATGCTTGTGACATGTTTGAAACATGATAAAACAATATTCATTGTATTGTTCCGGCACTAATTTGCAACATCAATTCATGACGCTCGGCGCACCGTAATGTTCCTGTACGTCATAATATTGCACACAATCGCTGGGTAATTTTGAGTAATTTTGAGACTTTGGAAAACCATACTATTTTCATTCTACTTAAGCATTAGGAAAAGAAACAAAACTCTCTATTTGCAGGACGCTGGATTGGACGATGTGGTACAGTTAGATGGTCACTAAAATCCCCGACTTAACGCCACTAGATTACTTTCTCTGGTGTTGCCTCGAAGACAAAGATCATCAGAACAGGCCGATTAATATTGATGATCTAAAAAAAACAGATTGGAAACGAATAAAATACCAGCTGAGACCATTAGGAATTCCATAAAAGAGTTTCACCTAATGGCGCACCGAGGGGGGGCTATCGGGCTGCAGAAAAGAATAAAATTTCTGGGTGCGCCACTGGTTTTACCATCGGTTGGAAGCATGATAAGTGGAAGGTGGAGGTCATTTTTAGCATCTACTAGGTTACATTCACTCGTAGATACCACTAGAAATGTATCAAAATATTTGGTATTCTATTAATAATTCTAATAACCACATAAGTGAAGTGAAAAAAATAGCGTGGTAAGATTCCATTTGTGATGAGCTTTTCAACGAGCTTTTCAACACACGGCATAGGTTTGCATTTAAAAAAAGTTAGGTGATGTTGCAGCTAAAGGGATGAATCGATAGTTCATTTTATTGCAAAAAATTAGTTCATTTCGAATATTATTCACTTGTTTCAGTTTTTTCCTAAGGCACTGATTCAAGAGACATTAATTTTATTGAGGACTTTCGCACAACCCTATATAAGGGTTTGATGATATTGTTCAGTCAGTTGTGTGATATTAAATGTTTCTTTATCTATACTACTATTATAAAGAGGAAAGATTTGTATATTTGTGGGTTTGATACGAGTTAACTCATAAGCTACTAGACCGATTTCAAGAATTCTTTCACCCTTAGAATGCTACACTATCCCTGAGTAACATAGGCTATACTTTTCACCCGATAAAATTAAGGAAACCTACTATAACTTCCATGATAATAAATATAAGTACCAAATCAGCCATGATCAGCTATTTTCAGGTGCGCTGCAAAAACCGTAAGACGTACATGGAAACAATGTGTGACGGAAATGTACCTCTTTAATAATTCTACAAAGAGGCCACGATAGCATATTTCTATCTTTCAATGTTTACCCGGTCTAACCTTTTAAAGGTATCCAAATGTTTCTCCAAATTATGCATTATTTGGGATTATTTTTTTATGAATACGCTATTGATCCTTATCCAATTAAATACATCGTTCATCCCCAGTATTAATTTAGAACGAAATTGCCTTTCAAATTATTCAATTATGATGAATACATCAAAAGATATGGCAGGTTGAAGATAAAATCGGCCAAAATGCGTCTCCGAGGTAGGCACTAGGCGGGTAGGAGAAGGTACCGAAGAGTGAGAGATGTATGAATGTAATTTGGATTGCCTGATGCCCGTATGTTTATGATCACAAATCAGATCAACAGATGGCGCTGTAGTCATTATTTAGGTTATTCATCTACTCTGCAACTAAACGGCTGGATCGAATTGAATGAATTTTTGAGTATACAGAACAACGTCTGTTGGGTCTGCTAGTTCAATTATATTCTCATAACTTCATATCCAAAATCGAAAAATCCCATTTTAAAAAGTAGTAATGGATAATTAATCGAGAACATTTCAGAAGCATTGTTATTTATAGAATGCTAATGATGGCAATGTAAACTATTCCATACAATTATTATTCAAAATACCTTCAAAACAATATGACCGATGCAACGGAAAGTTTTTCTATTCGAGTTTCAGTCGATGAAGCATCATTCCGTTTAATCTGTGTTAATTTACAATTGAGTATAACTGAAAATCTCAAAGCAATTTAAATCATTCGAGTCATGCCTGTAAGTTCGATAATTAATGCCTGAAGGACCAAAATATCCTGAATTTAAAACAAGATAATATTTTTTTTAATTTGTCTATGAATGAACTATAAAAGATATTTCGATTTGATACTTGAAAATAAATTATACCTATCATATAGATATCGCCCACCGAAAAACAGACTATATTGTACTGGTGAATAAATAAATAATCAGTTCCGTCGACCTCAAAATAAAAAGGTGACTAATGTGTACGAAATTGATAATTAATGATTCATTTTAACGCTCAATTTATGCTATTTTAATGTGCAATCCTCATGGCAACCGTAGTCCGTACACAAAGTATTCAGAAGCATGGGACATAGAAATTTTATGATGCCAAATTTGTCTATGTCTTGTGTAAAATGAGCCATTTGGGAGCTGAACTTACTGAAATTTTCAAGTCTCTAGGACAATCTCTTCGACGGACGGACGGCCCCACGAATAGAATTGCATTTTACCACGAATTTGTCATCAGGAAGTAGAACCCTATCGTATGAGATCCTTTTCGGCTCAAAACTCGAAAATTACAGACATTTGGGCAAAACTATATAGCACTCGTTTTAGGAGAACGACTGTCGAAAATCGAAGCAAGCCCAAACATAAACTCTGTTTGTATTCACAATATCAGTTTATAATTTTTTGAGCAATAATTTATTAAATGATGGTACTAAAGGTAAGTATTTCGGCTCTCGGCGTATTCTTCTAAGATTAACAGAAAATAATCCAGTCATCACGTACAAAACGCACGTCTCGCTTGTTCAATAAGCCTACACACTTCACGTGTATCACTTCATTTTCTCTAATAGATATATTTATATCACGGGTGGTTCGATTGTTCTGAAATTTATGATTCAAAGGCCCCTTTTGCGGCACGGGTTTGACTTTTCAACAAAACGAAACCTTCATTGAGCACGTGTGCATCGTGCAGGCGTCACCTGACAGCAGACGAAACAAACGAAACAATGAAAATGGCCTCCTTGTAAAATGGTTATTCACTCCCTTCAACAACAACAATCTAATTAGATATTCTCCATAAAAATCGAAGAACAAGAAATGTTCAAAATTACCTGACTTCAATTCGAAATTTATGAATTTGTGAAACATTAATTTTCGTCCTGGGAGTTATTATGTCCAGAAAACAATAACGTCATGAATTTTTCATGTCGGGATGCTGCCATAACTTGATCTGATGAAGACATTGAAGATTGACTTATTCGGATCATACAGATGAAGTGAATATTTAGCTTCGATGCCTCGTTCGCGACTCTTTTGGTTTCTTCTTTGTAGATTTGTATTCGTTGCTATGCGTGATACATCATGTCCAAGTTCATTAGCCATATTTCTTCTTCTTGCAATACGTACAAATCGAAATTCGAGAAAAAATGTTGATGCTCGATTGAGATATAAACATCACTTAATATCTGCTAAAGTGGAGATATGGTCAGTTTTTGTATGTGGTATCGTGGGAATCTAGGTTTGAAATTGAGCAAAAAATGCGATCGTTTGAAGAAGTGATTAATGTTCACTCCTAGATTTGTATCAAACATGATTCATGAAGAAATGGTTATTCATAAGACAAGTGCAGAAGGTAATAATATTTTTCCCTTCGTTGCATTTTCAAATTTTCAAATGAAAGAGCGGAAATAAAAAAAATTAGGAAGAGCTCTGAGCAGGTGGAGTAATAATGTAAATACCTCAACATTCTGTACAGGACTTGAAATTGATGCTGAATATATGAATGCAAAATATTTGCAAGAACGAAATTATATTCTGGGGATTATTCAAAAAATGAAATATGTAAGAAACCAATTATTGAAAAAAAAATTATATAGTTCTGATGATGCAATCCTCTCGAATTCGCATGAGCATTCAGTATGACAGTCTGCATTCACAAAATCAATCTCTTTCGAATCAGATTCCAATCCCAATCGAATTTATCAAAACTATGGCCACAAATTTCTGCATGAGGCTTAATATGATCATCTTGCATGTAACCGCAAAATTTCATTCGGATTGGTTACGTTTTTCCTGAGATATTTAGAAACAACAATTTTTAATGGTTTTATGAAACACCCTTTACGATTTGGCTGGTTAACGAACTTAACCGCGGTATTTGGGATCCGAACTCTTCCTGAAAGTCTCTAGGACAATCCCTTCAAAAATTATCGTGCTTACGGTCGGCCGGACCACTCCACGGTCTGATTGGGTGAACATTTCAATAAAAATACAACGAATTGTGACTATACATGGTGTCCCGGAAAATGTAGAAAATCTCTCGAATTCACATAGAACATAAAAAATGAAGATGAGAAGTTTTTATTTTTTTCCCTAGCGGCCCTCCCTACGAAGAAACGACCTCTTAAATCTTGTGTTCCATAAAAAAATATTGCAAAAATAGAATTGAATTTGAGTGTTCGTAAATATTTATTCTGTTTTCGTTTTTTCTAGTTGCTCATCATATTTAAGTGAATATTGGAGGGTAATAACCTAGTTCAAATAATGTTTGTGTAAAACCTCATCAGATTTTATTTTGGAGGTGCTGATTTGTCTTCAAAAAATGAATGGGCGGGTATGTAATCCACCTGACCGTGACCCCCCCTTTCTCGAGAGCTGGATCCGCCACTGATACGGAGCTTGTAGGAAAAATTTCTTGGAAGTTCTGAATGCTGATCTACCCCTGTACACACACAATTAGCATTATTCTAATTCTTAATCTCAGGTTAATATACTGCAATGTAGCAAGTGGAATGCCTCGGCACTTTTTTCACCAGGATGTTCATCAGAGTGAGCGAAAAGCGTGCATAAATGAGGGGAAAATGTTAATTGTGCATTCCAACGCATTTTTCGCGTTTTTAAGGTACCGATAGTAGTACTTCTAACCGCCTGGAATTTCTTTCGGTCTTATGAAGCTGTTAGATATGCAAACATATGATTAATGAAGACTGTATCCTTATGAATTTTAATATCAAATGTCTACTTACATTCATCCGCAACTATTCTTTTTCTCGGGGAAATGGTTTATGACCTGAAATTCAATTCTGAACTAGCAGTGCAAACAAGGAAGAAGAGTTATTAAAGTTTGGAGTTTTTTTTTGCTGAGATAATCATCCAACAATGTTTCACATTATGTTAATCGGTTGTATCCACCTGAGCGATATGAAATGAAATATTTTATGTACATGTTGAATGTTGATTAATTATTCGAAAAATCTAGGAAAGCACTGAAGTAAAAAGGAATATTTCTATGTTCTGTTGTTTATTTAATTTGATGAATATGCAGATAATCTTCGATTTGTTTGAACATAGTCGTTCTGGATAACTCATATAATCGATTAATCATTAGGTTTGCAAGACATCGAAATAAACATGATGCAAAAACATACATGTTTTCGATCACAATGTACATACTTTGATATATTGAATGCAAATAGCAGAAAAGCTTAATGTGTCACTATCCTGCAAATCAACAATTTTGTGAAAACATAATTCACATAGTATCTAATACAGCATGTATAGATGCTCTATAATTTTCTGTATCATAAGAAAAGAATTGTTAGAAAGAGGTTTTTCATTTTTCTTATACGTAGGAGAAAGTGGAATTCATACAGGGTACACCCACATACATAGAGCATAATGGAAGTTTGGCGCGGGGTAGAAGAATTGAAGTAGTATGTGTTTAAAGACTGATCTTTTCCTCTTTTTCATCACCAGTAAGTTATTTCATAACTTAATTTTGAAGGTATTTTGCGATCATTTACTTCTATTTGGAATAATCACTGCTATACAATATGAAACGTAACACCATCAAGTTTATAACATGGTTCGGGTTCGAAAACTATCCTATAATGAAGGCAGGTTTTTTCTGCATATGTTTTTATTCATTGATATATGCTGGTGTAGATTTATCCACTATCTGGGGCACATTCATAAAATATGAATTATGAATGTTCCCATTGTAGTCGTGTTCTCTCACAATTTCGTTTTACTTGATTTCTCGGACATGAAACTACTAGATCCTACAACTATTAGAACGACGAATGATTTTACTCTAACGAAGATCTCCCTCTTTTCAATGTCTACTTTTTAATTGTGATAGTAGCCCCTTTCCCCCTTTCTATTTGATGCTGCATCACTTCCAAACTGATGCCAAATCAGTTGATGCGCGTTCTTTTTGACAATGTTGTGATTTTGAACTGATCCCTTCCAACTGATGTTGCTCTCGGCCAAAATTAGTGATAACCTAATTTTGGTAAAAGTTTACAATTAACTTCTAAACAGAACGGAAAGTGAATCATTATGCTCAGCATTCAATGCTAGTAATGAATAACTCATAATACTTTTAGAATTGACTTATTATTATTCTGATTTGGTACTCTGATTTCAAACCCTATCGTTAAATTGATTGTAATCCGAAAAAGGGTTGTTTTATTTGTCAAAATCACTTCACTTCCAACTGAACAAACAAACACATTGAAATCAGGGGTTTTTCGTAGTGCCTAGATTTGCTCCTTTGTATTAACATTCAAAAACGTTCCTAACAGCTTTTGGACTTCGTAGATTTTAAAAACATAAAATATAGATGTGGAACGTAAAATATTTCTTTATACAGCAGCGAGTGAAGAAATGATGAAGAGAATAAAAAACAAAGATTCAGTTGAGTTGAGCGTTTGTTTGTAAATCTGTTTGGATTTTGTACGCAAGGAACAGTAAAAGCGGAGGGAATCATCTTCGTCAATGATATCTTTGAGCGCTCGTTCTCCTTAAATGGAGTGCTATATGGTTCTACCCGAAAGTCTGTAATTTTCGAATTTTGAGTAGAAAATGGTCTCAAATGATAGGGTTCTACTCCATGATGAGAATTCGAGGTCAAATTTAAATCTGTCCGTGGGGCTCGATTAAGTTCGTTAATCAGCCAACTCATATAACTCCATAAAATATGGCCATTCAAAATTTTTGTTCCTTAATATCTCAGACGAAACCATATGCAAGATGCTCATAATAAGACTCATGCAAAATTTTGTGGCCATAGTGTAAACAGAACTACGAAAGAATGGAATATTGAAAAAAACAAAATTCAAATTTCCATAAAAAATAACGGATTCGTATAAAATTCATTTTATAAATAAAGATTGATACACTGAATGTTCATGCAAAATTTTGTGTTTATAGTTATAACAGAACTATAGAAAATTCAATTGGAATATTGAAGAGAAGAATCTATATTGTATTTCCATAATAGGATATCCTATTTGATGATTTTTTCTTTGAATGAAGACTCTGTTATACTGAATTTCATTGCAAAATTTTTGAGGCATAGTGTCAACAGAAATATAAAAAATTCAATTGGAATATGGAAAACAAGAATCTCCATATTATATCCATAACAGGGTGACCGATTCAAATGAAATTTATTTTGTGAACCAAGACTGACATACTGAATGTTTATGGGAAATTTCAAGAGGATCGCATCATCAGAAGCATATAATTTAAATTTTCCAATTAATTATTTTTTATATATTTCATTTTTTGGATAATTTCCATAATATAATTCCGATTGTGCTGAGATTCTGCATTTATATTAGTAAAAAATGTAATAAAACACACTATGTATTATCATTGTATAAGGATTCCTTATACAATGGTATTATTTATTATAATCCTTGACGATCGATTTCTCAATCATTCCATCATCAGGCCAGTGTCTTTGAATTAAAATGAACATAAATGAAATCGTTTTAAAACATTTAAAATGGTTTTCTATTGTCAGAATTGTTAAAAATTTTTATCTCAGTTGAGCAATAATGACTCAATAATTGGTGAAATGTTTCGTGAATGTCATAAAATGTCGATCGAACCACTATTTGATTTGAAATTCAAGTCAGCAAGCGCAAAAAAACAAACTGAAATGGTACCTTTTAAAAATATTTGAATAGAATAACTATTGAAATGTGTCTTCATCGGTTTTCATTCATAGCTAGTTAGATTTTTTCGCAACGAGATCCAAGCCCTATCAAGTCGATAATTTATGTTCATTAAAAGGGGGCAGTACCAATTATGCAAAATTCTGCCTAGAGATGCATATTTATTGCCGCCGCAAATGCATTTCAAGGAATATGCGCATAAATCTGCATAAGACGAATAACTAATTTTTTTCCTTCACTTCTTTTGTGCATGATTCTGCAATATATATGCAATCTCAGAAAAATAGGAAGTAAGTTTGAAAACTCCGTCTTATCTGAATTCGCCACACACGTTTGATATTTTCCCGATAACATGACATTACACATACAGAGTGTTTTCAAAGAAAATTATTTTTAAACGGTAAGTCGATCTTAGCCCGGAAAAAAAATTTTTTTTCCCCAACCATCAAAAAATGTTGACATTTTTGTACTATTTTCAGGTGAAAAGGTCATAAATTCCCTTACCGTACAAAAATTCACTCGTTACTTAGCAACACTTTTAATCCTAGGATTAAAAACGCTACTTTTAATCCTTGGATTAAAAGTAATTGCATTTGACGTCTACTTGACAATCACTGTCATTAGTATGTGTACAAATTTATAACCAAATTATCAACGATTTTTGACTGAAACCAATTTTATTGTAATTTTGACTTGGTTGGAGAAAAAATAGTATATATTATTCGGACTAAAAGTGCCTATTTTAACTCGCAATTTTGCATTCGCTCGGCTGCGCCTCGCAACTGCAAATATTGCTCGTAAAAAAATATGCATTTAATCCTTATAATATAATATACTATTTTCTGTAACGGGAAAAAAATGTGACATTTTATATCTCTTGAGAGGTCACAAAATATGACTTTTTACGAAATTACTTTTTTCCCTGTCGAAAAAGTGAGTTTCTAAGTATCCGGGCAGAGTACCCAATTTTTTTCCGTGGACAAAAAAGTAATTTCGTGAAAGGTTATATTTCTTTCACTATTAAATGGTGGTTTCTTCTGTCACAGAAAAAATAGTGTATCATACACAGAAAAAATATTAGATTTTAGCTCTCGATCATAACCTCGAGCTAAAATCCAATACTTTTTTCCCTTGTATAATAAATAACTATTATTACCGGTGTATGTATGAGAAAATAGTACGTGAAAATTATCTGAGCTATATTTCAATTCAACAAGCGAATAATTATAAATCAATCTTGTTTTTCTGTTGAAAGTACCTACTCCATTGATTGGACTTTCGAACGATATCTTCGTGCTAAAAAAACTGTCTCTCAAGTCTTGTTATAATTTTATATTGAAATATCCTTTAGAAAAGCCCTATTTCGCATTACCTATACCCAACTCACCTTTCACTGTGTAGCTACCTTGAGTGATATAAAAAACAAATTTCAAATCAAATTATCCCTCTCGGTGTACAGTGAAAAAGAGAGGACTACCAGTAGAACTTCGATAATTCTGAAAAGATATCTATTATCAAGTATGAAGTGATCCTTGAAACCACTTCAGGACTGTAGAGCGGGCTAGTACTGTAGAGAAGCCAAGATATGGAGGCATAAACATGAACATAAACATTACTTTATTCTCATAATCAATGCATTACAAAGGACAAGAGAAAACCGTCAAAAAAATGACAACAAAATCAACTAACAATAAGATCTGAAAGGATATTCCATGAGTTCGAATATGGTTCAATTTTCACAATAAGCTTAGTTATTTCAATTTTAATTTTTTTAACATCAGATAAGATGATGAAATCTCTGGGTGAAAAGTTAAGAAGCTTTATGCACATGTTTTTTGTGTTTTTCTCAGTAAGAATCAAAAGAAAATCTAGGAAAAAGGTATGGAACTGTGCACCTGGTATAATTTTTTTCAATAGATCTTCAAAGTATTCAGGATGTTTTCTCACAAATAAAACACACTACAGCACGAACAGACCCGGAAGTATACGCATGGAATTTTCCCTAAAACGACCCCCACATGATTCGTTATAATAACCTGTAATCGCTTTTAGGGCAAATTTATACAGAACAAATAATCTATTCAAATGGCCGCAACCCCCCCAAACAACAAGCCCATATACCTGAGAATGGAAACAAAGTTTGAAAAATACAGTGGAACAGTGGAACAACCAACGTCTGTATACCGAATTTCTCTGTATAACGAATTTCGTACAAGATATTGCACCTTGAATCTAAATTCCATGTTAGAAACACCTTCTAAAACGAAATGAATTCTCTCTTAAACGAAATTTTCAAAGAACATCACTCTTTGAATGGGTATCGGTAAGAAGGTATAAGGGTGGGTTTTTTTCGAAATTTTTACGGACGTACGTAATAAATCCCGACCTTAAACTAAATCATTACGGCGGGCAGAGAGATCCTTCTGAAACAGTTTTAAATACACCCCTGGCTGTTTGGTTTCAATCGAACCATTACGCTGGTGTGAAAGTTGACCGGGACATTCCGAATATAGAAACAATATTTCTGTATAACGAAATTTCTTTATAACGAATTTTTTTGCGGATTTAGCGCTTTCGTTATAGGGATCTTCCACTGAATATCGTTTTCAGGAGTTCCACGTCCACCCTAAGAGACAGTACCCTAATCATGTATAGCACTCTATTTAGTCTATTCAGATGACAGTCCAACAAAACTCCAAAAAATTTTGTAGAAGTTGACAATTTGACCGGAGTGTTATCCAAAGTTATTGAATGAGGATTAATATTCTTTGACTGAATCGTTCTAAAATTACACACTCAGTTTTACTGACATTAAGTGTTAATTCATTTTCACTGCACCACCTTTTTACATAACCAAAGACTGACTTAACCTGCTCAATACTTGAACTGAGATTTTTACTATAGTCCGTTCACGAAAGTTTGAGCGCATAGTAGGCGTTTGTTTATTTATCTGAAGTTGGCAGTATTTGCTGTCATAACATAACAATGTACCTGGCCTCGTCCGACGAGCTTGCGAGTTATCAGAGAACTATATGCAATATTGACAACATTGCGTATCAATCTGACAAGAAAATAAACAATATAGCCTAAAATTTCAATATATTCAGTGGAATATGCCAAATTGTCATGGCCAATCGACGTCTCAAACTTTCGTGAACGGACTTTACGTAACAAGGCATTCGCATCATCGACAAATAACAAAAGGTAAAGATCATTGATATAAACTAGAAATAAAAAGGGGCCGAGCTTACTACCCTGCCAGACTCCTATTTGATCGTTTTGTCCTCTGACTAAAAACCTGATCTCCATCATCAATGCAAACCCTCTGAACTATCTGATGAGTAGCTTTTGAACCACTCAAACTGACAATCTTGTATACCACAAAAAGAGAGCTTCATCAAAAGGCGTTCATGATTTATGTTGTCAAACGTCTTTGACAAATCTAGAAGGGACTTCATCGTTCTCCAAAGCGGCAACAATATCACCTACTCATTCAAACATTGCTGTAGTAGTACCTACTCCTGTTTTTTGAGTAACCATGTTGTCTATCAGAAAATATTGTAAACTTATACATGAATAAACAAAGCCTTTAGGCCATAATTCCTTAAATATTTCAGCAAATGAGTTGATTAAACTGATTGGACAAAAATGATTGACAGGATGTCAATCATTTTTGTCCCTTTCTTATGCAAGGGTTTGATTAAAGCTATTTTGAGAGCAGATGGAAATACCCCTTCAGTGAAAGATCGATACATAACATGAGCCAAGGGCTTTGCTATCACCTGAATAGATTTTAATGACAGTTATCGGAATTCCATCATATATACAGTATCAAATACACAGTACACAGACAGACTTTCAATTCTCTCGTGATACATAACCTGGAGGCTGCTAATTTTCTGTATAGATTGGGAATCTGAATATCATTGGTGAGTGGACTAAGTATGTCTATTTTTTTTTCTTATAGAAACTTTATAGGTTTTCACTCCCAGTCTCTGAAACATAAATAATTAAAAAATGTTTGATTAAGGTGAAGTGCTCCTGCTAGAATCTTTGCACTTATTTGTCAGGAGCAAATTGGTCTTGAAAAAAATTGTTGCCTAACAGTAAAACTGAAAAATGAAACAAATTAAAAGGATATTGTAACGTTTCGGTGGCTATATCAGACACCTTCTTCAGACAAACTCTAAAAATCTTCAGAATTGTGTATTTTTTCATTTGTAATCTGATTGACATTTTCTAGTTGTCAATCTATCTAGAGACTGGGAGTGAAAACCTATAAAGTTTCTATACGAAATGCAGAATCCTCCCAGAATATATTTGAATCGATATCTAAGTATGTCTATGTCTAATAGTTCTCAAGTTAGGAGTCAGGCTGTGGAATTTCATTTCGTGGTTCGCACTACTGGATGATTATTTCGAATCTTTTCAAAAACACTTTTAGTTATTACGCAAAATGTTTCCTGTGTTTTCCATCTTTTCAGAAGTTGCATATTAATGCTCATAATACCTTTTTACTCATTTACGTAATTCGGTTTTGTCGGAAAGAAGCCTAAACTGGAAGTGAGATTCAAGCATTAAAATTGTAAATATCCGAATAGAGTGATTCATTCCAAATACAATTTTAGCGAACACACATGTAGTATGTATAGAGTTTTAAATCAAGATCATGCATTTCTTGAATTTTATTAATCATTCATTCTCCGTAGTGAATCATATAACAACATTTATCTGCACACAAATTCTGGAAAAGTAGAACTCGCTGCGCCGTAGTCCCGGTCCCGATATCAGTCCAGATCTCGAGACCAATCCCTGGCAAATTTGTTCAACGGAAATTTCGTCCCCGCATAAAAGACATCATTTAATTGCCGTTCGATTTCAGTGGGCTTTGATAATATCGCCGACCACAGAAATCGTGACCACTAAATCTTCGGAAGGGCCGCCTGTGACCTGAACTCATTAAATAATGCTAGGAAAAACTGACAGTCGACCGCTGTTACCTAAATCACTTACTCTGAGCGGTAGCCAACTTCAGCTCCTTCGACGTCCATAACTCAGTGGCTACAAGCAAAAATCCGGGGACAAAAACGCATCGGAGACAAAAAAACCAGGCAGCTCGTTACAAACGAGGGATATAAACAATTGTCGGGGTAACCATGGTAACGCGCGGAAACCGGCATCTTTGATTGTGGATTTGCATAGCAGGCTCTGATATGGAAATGCTCAACTGCTCTTGAATTGACTGTACCGGTGGACAGTGTGTTTGCGGTAGCTGAAGCATCGCTCGCTTTTCGGCTTATACTAAGTTATGTCAACCGATTTTTGCAATTCCCTAATCGGGATCCTGGTCGAGATGGAGCGGACACGAAAAGAAGGAGAGAGTCTGTGCAGCGGTCTTTTGTTTCTGTATGACCGGTACTAGGATGCCTACTACACCCTTCATTGTTGTCGGTACTTATGCCGAGATAGTGTTCCACAAAAGGCATTGTTTTGTTCAAAAACATCTTTATCAAGAGTTGTTTATTCGTTTTGTGCTGATTAGAAGAACGTGCGTTTTTTGAGAACTGCCATAGGTACCTACCAAAACAAAAACAATGTCGGACATAGATATCATACCATCATACCATATCACTCCTCCTGATTATACTCAATATCTGATGTTCGTACCCACCCTAATTTCTAGATAGTTATGTGTTTCAAGTGTAAGCATTAAACATTATCATTATTCGACTAAAATGCTGTTTTTGATTTTTGACCCATATCCGATTCGATCTGAACTTGAATTTGTAAAAATTCCCAATATCTTGTTTCAGAGAAATTATCAATAAATCCATAGCTGATGCTCTATGCTGAGCTAAGAATTATTTTGATATACTTTTTAGTTTTCTTCCATTTTCTTCTTATTTCATGTAGGTATTTATTAATCAAAATTTACAGTTATTAATCAACTGACAACATTGTTATCGTGGAGATTTTTTCAACAGTATCTTGAACTTAGGACAAGTGTCCTAATCTTGTAAGAATATAGTTTGTTTAATGATATTGTATAGCCGAGAGTTTGTGCCTAATTCTGTGTTGATTTCCTTGAAGTAGTAATAGCTGATTTTGTTTCTTGTGTGTATTTTATGTATTTTCATTATATTGCTTCCTAACCTAACCTAACTTAAACATGATAACGCGCAGAAATAGGCATCTTTGATAGTGGATTTGCATAGCAGGCTCTGATATGGAAATATTGGTAATCCTCAACTGCTCTTGAATTGACTGTACCGGTGTACAGTGTGTTTGCGGTAGCTGAAGCATCGCTCGCTTTTCGGCTTATACTAAGTTATGTCAACCGATTTTTGCAATTCCCTAATCGGGATCCTGGTCGAGATGGAGCGGACACGAAAAGAAGGAGAGAGTCTGTGCAGCGGTCTTTTGTTTCTGTATGACCGGTACTAGGATGCCTACTACACCCTTCATTGTTGTCGGTACTTATGCCGAGATAGTGTTCCACAAAAGGCATTGTTTCGTTCAAAAACATCTTTATCAAGAGTTGTTTATTCGTTTTGTGCTGATTAGAAAAACGTGCGTTTTTTGAGAACTGCCATAGGTACCAATACTAAAACAAGATCGAACATAATTGATATACCATATCACTCCTCCTGATTATACTCAATATCTGATATTTGTACCCACCCTTATATCTTGATGATAGTTAAGTAATTCAAATGTAAGCATTGAACATTATCATTATTCGACAAATGCTGTTATTAATTTTTGACCCATGTCCCATTCGACCTGAACTTGAATTTGTAAAAGTTTCGAGTGTCTTTATTTCAGAGAAATTACCAATGCATCCATAGATGCTCTATGCTGAGCTGAGAATTATTTTTACATACTTTCTTTTTCTTTCATTTTCTTCTTATTCCATGTAGGTATTTATTTATCAAAATATACAACTGACAAAATTATTATCGTGGAGATTTTTCTACAGTATCTTGAACTAAGGACGAGTGTCCTAATCTTGTAAAGATTTAGTTTGTTTAATGATGTACAGCCGAGAGTTTGTGCCTAATTCTGTGTGGATTTACTTGAAGTAGTAATAGCTGATCTTGTTTCTTGTGTGTATTTTATGTATTTTCATTATATAGCTACCTAACCTAACCTAAATTAACTTAAACATGATAACGTGCAGAAACCGGCATCTTTGATAGTGGATTTGCATAGCTGACATGGAAATATTGGAAATGCTCAACTGCTCTTGAATTAACTTTAACAGTGGACAGTGTGTTTGCGGTAGCTGAAGCATCGCTCGCTTTTCGGCTTATACTAAGTTATGTCAACCTATTTTTGCAATTGAGATGGAGCGGACACGAAAAGAAGGAGAGAGTCCGTGCAGTCTTTTGTTTCTGTATGACCGGTACTAGGATGCCTACTACACCCTTCTTTGTTGTCGGTACCTATGCCGAGATAGTGTTCCACCAAAGGCATTGTTTCGTTTAAAAACATCTTTATCAAGAGTTGTTTTATCGTTTTGTGTTGATTAGAAAAACGTGCGTATATGTTTTTTGAGAACTGGCATAGGTACCAATACAAAAACAAGGTCGTACCCACCCTTATTTCTTGGTACTTATGTGTTTCAAGTGTAAGCATTGAACATTATCATCATTCGACTGATGCCATTATTGATTTTTGGCCCATACTGATTCGACCTAAACTTGAATTTGTAAAAGTTCCGAGTGTCTTTATTTTAGAGATATTACCAATAAATGCATAGATGCTTTATGCTGAGAAGAGAATTATTTTGATATACTTTCTTATTTTTTTCATTTTATTCTTATTTCATGTAGATATTTATTTATCAAAATTTACAATTACAAATCAACTGACTAAATTGTTATCGTGGAGATTTTTTCATCAGTGTCTTTAACTTAGGACGAGCGCATAGATCTATAATTACTATAGGCGTTTTCGGATACTTACTCGGGTTAACTCGATCCCTAACCTTGGCGTTCGTTTACCTACCCGAACATCCAACCGTGTTCGGAAAGTACGGGGTTATTAACTCGATCACTGACCCAGGTTGATTTATCGTAACCCTACTCGAGAGTAGGGTTCTGCAGGCACCGCATGCGCACTGCAGTTCAATTTTGTATTTGAAAAAAGCGGGAATAAGTCTTCTACTCCATTCTGAATAATTTCATATATTCTATTCCTAAAAATTATGGAAAGAGAAGAGAATTTGGCTCATTGTAAAATGAGTGGTTCCTTGTGCCGAGAAAATAATGTGCAACAACTTCTTCATAACTTTGTATGCAGATCTTTCTGCGTAAAAGCTGAAGCCTTATTTACTTTTTTAATATAGGTACTCGAAGATAACATTGAACATGTGAGGGCACACCAGAAATTATAAGAAATATTTTACAGCAGCCAATAAATCCTGCAAAGCTAAAGGAAATAAGTGAATAAATTGGAACTGAAAAAATAAATTCTCTACTTCTCAAGCATAGGTAGTCAAAAATGTAATTAAACATGGAAGGGCACACGAGAAATTATAAGAAATATTCAACAGAAGCTCATAAATGCAAGCATATCTAGAGACAATCCGAGAATAGACTGGAATCGAAAAAATAAATTCATTAATTTGTTTGGTTATGTTATTGATACGACTGTCACTTCAAATCCTAAACCTGATGTGTTCGTAAACACTGAACCCGGGTCCGAGACCCGAGTAGATCCGTCACGTGACCTGATGGATCGAGTTAGTAACCCTGAGTAAGTTTCCGAAAACGCCTTATGGATGCAGAATCACGTGACTTAGCAGAAGATCGAACACTTGGATACATTAGAGAAAGAAAGACATATGCGATATTATAGAAAGGAAAAGAGATGAAGCAAATTTGTGGGCAACTTGTCAAAATCATATGGAAGATGTAAACAAATAATTATGTGACCACAGACTTTGCTTTGCCCACAAGGATTTGATGCGTTGAATATAATTCAACTGACATTGCCCATAGAACAAGTATGACGTTGCCCACAATAGCTCCATCACATTCGACCAAGTGACCTCTCTCTCTCATGCGGTGTCCATTCTTATTAGGTCTATGGACGAGCGTCCTAATATTGTAATGATAGGTATAGTTTGTTTAATGATGTAAAGCCAAGAGTATGTGCCTAATTCTGTATTGACTTCCTTGTAGTAGTAAAAGCTGTTCTTGTTTCTTGTGTGTATTTTATGTATTTTGATTATATTGCTTCCTAACCTAACCTAATCTAACTTAAACATGATAACGCGCAGAAACCGGCATCTTTGATGGTGGATTTGCATAGCAGGCTCTGATATATGGAAATGCTCAACTGTACCGGTGGACAGTGTGTTTGCGGTAGCTGAAGCATCGCTTGCTTTTCGGCATATACTAAGTTATGTCAACCGATTTTTGCAATTCCCTAATCGGGATCCTAGTCGAGATGGAGCAGACACGAAAAGAAGGACAGAGTCCGTGCGTCTTTTGTTTCTGTATGACCGGTACTAGGATGCCTACTACACCCTTCTTTAGTCGAATTTTGGCGAGCTGTGGTTACATGTAACTATCTAACTATCACGTGATCATTTGACAGAAAATACGTGTATTAACTGTCAACTATGTAACTATAGTAAGCTGTGGTAAGCTGCAGTTACATCGCCAAAATTCGACTTTTGTTGTCGTTAACTATGCCGAGATAGTGTTGCACCAAAGGCATTGTTTCGTTTAAAAACATCTTTATCAAGAGTTGTTTATTCGTTTTGAGCTGATTAGAAAAACGTTCGTGTATATGTTTTTTGAGAACTGGCATAGGTACCAATACAAAAACAAGGTCGTACCACACTTATTTCTTGAAAGTTATGTGTTCAAATGTAAGCATTGAACATTATCATTAGGTATTCGACTAATGCTGTTATTGATTTTTAGCCCATATCCGATTCAACCTGAACTTGAATTTGTAAAAGTTCTGAGTGTCTTTATTCCAGAGAAATTACCAATAAGTCCATAGATGCTCTTTGCTGAGCTGAGAATTTTTTTGATATACTTTTGTTTATTCCATTTTCTTCTTATTTCATGTAGGTAGGTTATTTATTTATCAAAATTTACAATTACAAATCAACTGAAAAAATTGTTATCATTGAGATTTTTTCAACAGTAACTTGAACTTAGGACGAGTGTCCTAACCTTGCAAGGATATAGTTTGTTTTATGATATATAGCCAAGAGTTTGTGCCTAATTCTGTGTTGATTTCCTTGAAGTAATAATAGCTGTTCTTGTTTCTTGTGTGTATTTTATGTATTTTCAATATATTGCTTCCTAACCTAACCTAACTTAAACATGATAACGCGCAGAAACTGGCATCTTTGATAGTGGATTTGCATAGCAGGCTCTGATATGGAAATATTGGAAATGCTCTTGAATTGACTTTACTGGTGGACAGTGTGTTTGCGGTAGCTGTAGCATCGCTGGCTTTTCGGCTTATACTAAGTTATATCAACCGATTTTTGCAATTCCCTCCTAATCGGGATCCTGGTCGAGATGGAGCGGAAAAGAAAAGGGTCCGTGCAGTCTTTTGTTTCTGTATGACCGGTACTAGGATGCCTACTACCCCTCTTTGATGTCGCTTACTACGTTCCACCCTTAGACTAAAGACTTTCTTCAGCCTAAGGTTCCACCAAAGGCATTGTTTCTTTTGAAAACATCTTTATCAAGAGTTGTCTTTTCGTTTTGTGTTGATTAGAAAAACGTTCTTATTTGAACTTGTTCGAATTACTGGTCTATCATAGCAAAGACGGTTTTAGGTTTCTCCGAAGATATTTCTACTGCTTATTGAAACTTACTAACCCAACCCTTAAGTCTCGATAGTTATGTATGAGAGTAAGCGTCAAATATAATTACTGTTTGAATAATGAAACACGAACTTGAATGTGTAATAATAGTGTCTCTATTTCAGAAAATTACTAGTTATATTCTAGATTATGATGTATGCCGAGCTAAGAACTTTTTTATCTACTTTTTTTTCTTCGATTTTCGTTTCCAATTTGTTCATGTCATTCATCAAAATACAAATAAGTACAAATCAATTGACAAGGTTGTAATCGTAAAGGATTTTTAACAGTACTCAGGATGTTTGCCGAATTTGAAAAATCGAATGCCTTGTATAGAAGATATGTTACTGTGTCGAAGGATAAATAAATACATCAAGCATTTGTTCTCCATTCTCTGAATGCAGTAACTCTCCAGATAAGTCAGAGTCAACTAAAAACAGATTATTTTTGAGCCTATTCGTCTGAATTCTCCAATTATCAATCCGGATAACTTTGTGACCGTTGATGTTAGTGCTGTGAAATACCCACAACCTCCTGAATGGGGTAAGACGTTTCGTCCCTAGCGAACCATTGTAGAACCATTGTTTAAGGAGAAAAATTCTTAAACAATGGTAGAACCCAGAATGTTCATAAAAAATTAAATGCAGTACACAAAAATTTGTGGATGTTGCGTTAATACCTACAGCCTGATGAAAAAGTCTATCGCGATATCAAAAAAATTCTGATATTTCTATGAAAAACCTTTGAAATGAAATGCAGTTAAAGAATATAAATTATCGAAGTAGGTAAATGATAATGCGCATTTTCAAAAGGTTTGGGAGATCAGAACCACAAAATGTTGAAATTTTTACTCATTGATTTTCTACAATTTTTGTTTTTTGAATAAACTCTAGAATATAATTCCTATTTTACTCAATCTACTACTTTACACTTTTCAGTGAAAAGTTAATATACAGGGTAATTTATAATTTGAGGTGAAATCTTTCAGGGACATATAGGATCAGAATGATTATGGTCTTGATGAAGTAGTCCAAATAATTATCTAAAAAATTTAAGAAAAGCCCTGAGCAGGAGCTTTTGAGTGCTCATTCTTTGGTGGAGCAGTAAGACTATTACCTCAAAATAATATAGGAGATTTGAGATGCATTTGCATATCAAATATAGAAATGCAGAATCTCAGCACAATCGGAATTAGGTATATTCTGTAAATTACTCAAAAAATTAAATATGTAAAAATAAATGAATACAAAAAATAAAATCTATGGTTCTGATGATGCGATCCTCTCGAAATTTTGCATGAACATTCAGTACCTATAGTAGTTTTCATTTTCAAAATGAATTTCACTCGAATATTTTTTTATGGAAATATGAGGATTCTTCTTTCAATATTCCAAATTTGCATTAAGATTTAGTATATAAATCTTTCTTCACATAAAAAATTTCACTCGTATCGGATATCCTGTTATGGAAATATGAAGATTTTTCTTTTCAATATTCCAATTGAATTTTCAATGGTTCTGTTGGAACTATGGTCACGAAATTTTGCATGAACATTCAGAATATCGATCTCCATTCACAAAAAAAATTCACTTAAATCGAATATCTTGTTATGGAAATATGAATGAGTTTTTTTCAATATTCAAATTTTTATGGTTCTGTTCACATACTATTGCCACAAAATTTTCCATACTTATTGTTATCAGCATCTTGCATTTGGCCGTAGCATTTCATTCCGATTGGTTTCGTATAAGTAGTTTCAGGAATTACCAATCACTTCATGGACTTGTTGGAACATGGATTGACAAGACGTCACTGTTTCTCTTCAATTTTTTTTCGGTAGGTATGCCATTTTACCTATTCTTAATTTCGGAACTTTAAATCGAAAATATTTTTTCCGTCGATCTAAAAAGGTGATTTCAATGTGTACGAACGAAATTGAATATGAATGACCGATTTTAATGCTCAATTGATGCTATTTTAAGGTGCACTTTCCAAGGGCAACCGAACACAAAAGCTTTCAGAAGCAATAGAGTAATTTCAAAACTCTATTGGAACATGAAAAAATAAAGATAAAGAATTTATATTTTGGCAAATGTATGTCTTGTGCAAAATAAGAATGTATTTCAATCAAGAATTTATACACAATTCATATTGAGGTCGGCGGAAAAATCTTGTAATCAACTCGGTTATTAATCTAGCGACTAATATGGTCTCGATGTGATATCTTGACCATTAGTCACTCTCTTCAATAACCTAGTTGATTAAATAACTATCAAACGACAATGTTGGACTCGCTGAAAAAAAACCTATTGTCAATTTCAATTATGCCCAGTTCAAAAAACGACAATGCTCGAAAGAAAAAATCAAGACATCAAAAATCAAAATCAAAATTCCTAAGAGATATTTGGATGGAAAATACTAAGTGTCATTTTGAAAGGTGCTCAGTGCTACTTAGTTGCATTACAAAAGTGCTTAGTAATCGCGAGCATTCCTCAAAAAATGAGAGTTAGTGCTCAAGATTCCGCAACACTTTTCAATAGGGCTTAGTGCTTTGTGCTCGAAGCACTTTTCTTCAGTGCTCGGCACAGCTCTGAATTACTGACATTTGCGCAAAACGATATAGCACTCGTTCAAGTAGAACGAGCTCTCACAAGAAATAGCATCCTGTACGACATTTATGAACAAATGCGTGTCAATATTGTAAAATACCATATTAGAGGGGTGGGTCATTACCTCAGAGACCAGAGTAAAAAATAATGTTTACTTCTTACTCTGAAGTCATAACAATATCTGTAAATATTGGCATTGTTTAAACAAAGATATTGGTGATGTCCCAAAGCATCGCGGACATTGGATATTACACTATTGCTGAATACTCCTTAATTTCAAATAACTGCAACCAAAGATTATAATATATAATCGACTGCAACATTGATAACATTAAAAAGAAAGGTGGTGTATGTTTGGTTGCAAACTACAATAATTACCGAGAGCGTTCTTCTTCCGAACAAGAAGTAAACTTAGGTAATTCTTACAGTTCTTACTCTGACCTTCTGTCCATTTATTATAGGTATACATTATTTGCATAAATATCTATTATTACTTTTAAATTTGAATTCATTTCTCTCGAGAAACATTGAACGTATAGACAAGAATCAAATGCCTACAAGTTAAATTTGTCTGAAATTATTGTTTCTAATGAAATTAAACAGCCGCTGTTCTTTATGTTTCTCAATAGAACAGTCAGAGACATTTACATATATGCTGCTTATATTCGCAAACTCAAAAATTTACTACTACTTTCAATTTTACCTAATGGATTGTATATGACCACATTTAATCAGAGTTGATAAAAATAATCTCCTAATTTCCTTTTGATTGCACTTATTATACTTCCTTGTCACATTTTGAGTTCAATATGAATAAAAGACAATTTCCACTAGAAATAATACGGCTGTTTGAGATATTCATAAATTTATTTTCCAAAAAATTAAAGAGATGACTATTGAAGTAATTTCTGATTCAACTCATTTTGAAAGAAATATCTGTATGTATGTACAGAAAAAAGAAATATAACACGTTGGAATGGAATAAAATTCTCATTTTTATAACAATAAGATTGATAGAATAAAATATAATAAAAACAATCACATAAAACTAGCCTTCTAATTTATGTTAGCTAAAACTATATAAGTACAAAATTCATACTCATAACTGATCAACAATTATTTTGATATTAGTTATTCAAAAATAAATGCATAATAATCATAGTATAAAAATAAATGCAAGTCACAACCAAAATGTGCATTATTTACCAAGGCTTAAAAGATAACCTTTTGTGGTTAAAACCCCTCTACATTTTATATGCACCAAAAATCTTACAACCCATTTGAGGAAAAACTCCTTTCCTACGACTACATCTAAAGAAGTTTTAGGCAAAATATCTGGAAACAAAAAATAAGTCACCAGGAATCATTAATACACAAATAAGAATATTACCTGTGGGATCACTATGTGTCAATAACTGTATCTCATGTTCCTTACAGAAACTCTGCAATGATGGAGGAACAACACAGCAAGTTGCTAAGTTGATTTGTATAATACTTGGCTTCACACTTGACCAATCAAACAAACTTCTGAAAATTTCCTCTTCGACATCCGCTATTCCGATTTTATCAATTTTATTTATTAGTACATAGTCCTCAAGTGCTGACCAAATAGATTTTATCTCTTCAATATTGGTTTTTTTGTCAACAAATGCGATGATAACATTGTTAACTGATGTCACATTTAAGGTGATCAAGGCTGCAAAATTTAGAATACAATAGTAATGTTTCAAATTGAAGAAGTAATATAACCAGTTGTGTCCTTTGCAGGATAAAATCAGTCAATAAGATTTTTAAAAATGTAGCAACGTACACAGACTCTACACTGTGAGTTAAAATCAAAAGAGTCAGTACAATTTCAGAACAAAACATACCCTTCTCTATAGAATCTATAAGATGCACTCGATCATCAGAAGTCAAAAATATTTTGAAACCAAATTTAAGATCGGAAGAATCATGTTCTGATATTTTTAAAACAGTGTCATCATTGGGGCGACTAATGATCAGAGGTTGATCTGGCTGTGAAGGAGTTTGTCCATTCTGATATCCCTTGATAGTAATATTGATGGCTTCAATGAGCTGAAAATCGTTATTCAATGTTTAATATGAATCTAAGTAATATTCAATATTTACCTCTTCAGAAGGATTCTGTATAGTTTTTTTAGTTATATCATTCAATGACAGAATATTTCCAGTATTTATAATAACATTATTGACATGGACGAAATCATTTAAGTTTAGAGCCATAGTTCAGGAACGGATGAAGATGAGGAAGTTTGAAATAGTATATTTGCACTTGTATCTACAATGAGTATTAATTACGCAATAATAATTAATGAATGATAAATATTTTTAGGTTATGTTTCTGTTGTGACATGAGTGACAAGAAGTGGTAGTTCCTAGTTCCATCACTGCCATAACTAACTACCGGTAGTTTCATATGCCACATGAGTAGCCGACGTACCACGTACTACCAGAAAGTTAATTTTTGGACTTTTTTTATTAACTTTATTATCCGTTACATAATACGTGGTTTCAGTGAACATACATCTTGCTCACGCGTCAAGAGGAAAAAACATAGATGTAGATGCATACCACAGAACATTCTATGAAAGTGTTCTGTGAGAATAGTTCAAATAATTCATATTTAAAGAGAAGAGATACGGAGATTATCAGAAATTGTGTAAATGTGAATGAGTTTCGTTTATTCTAATTAATTCATTCGAGTATTTTGAATTAGGATTTTAATAGTAATTCTGCAAAATGCCTGTAGATATAGTAGGATTTGTTTACGCTGGAGTTGTGGCAGCTGGAGGTATAATGGGATATGTTAAAGCAGGTAAAAGAAAATCAAAAACATTTTGTAATATCACTCCACAGTTTTTTTAAAAACCCGCCACATTTCTAATTCATTTTTATTTCTTCAGGATCTATTCCCTCCCTAGCTGCAGGTCTTGTTTTTGGTGGAGCTTTATCTTATGGAGCATATCAAATGAGTGTACAGCCCCCCAACTATGTGCCTCAACTTGTAACTTCATCAATCTTAGCTGGTGTAATGGGTTATCGATTCTATAATTCTGGAAAACTGATGCCTGCTGGTATTGTATGCATCATATCTGTTGGAGTCCTAGCAAAGATAGCTCTAGGCGCAGCAGGCGTTTTACCTGGTAGGAAATATTGAAGGCAAAAATACATCACTTATTTGGGTAGTCTTCCTTATATTTTACCTACTTCCGAATGTTTTCCAAATAGGCTTCTTTGACATTGTTTCAATTTCAATATTAGGTGTAGGACAAAAATAATTCCATTCAATATTTGTGGACTGGGTAAATTTCTTAAGATTCAATCGTTACTCTATTTTAATGGTGCTTCACACTAGTCAGTCATTGTAAGAGAATACAACTCAGTAGGAATAGCTTCATTTTGATTGAGCGTATCCTGCAGTTTACAATATAGTACATTTCATGGCTTTTTGCATGATGAATGGAAGTTTCATGATATATCCTATTCTTATTGAGTTGTCTTGTTAAAGTTCCAAAAATATGAAGTACAAAGTTTTACTGAATACTAACAAATTGTAGATTTTTATTTCATGTTATACTGTTGTATATTTATTTGATATAATGTACCTAGATTATACATTGATTAAATGACCGAGGTGGATTTGATTTGGAATCAACTTATCTTCAAAGGCATGCTATAATGAAACAAAACTCATTACATTTTTCTGAATATTATGCTATAATAATATTCACCTGTAAATGGCTAGCAATGATTGTCGTGACAATGTTAAAACTGTTCTGTCAGCATGTCAACTAATATGTTCTTTGTTATCTTGTGCTGGGTTTACTTGCCACATTCGTGCACCTATGATAAAAACTGTAGTACATTAGTGATGATTTCTGCGAAAAGACCAAAAACTCATACATGGCATACGGGAATAAAAAAATGTATTAATTGATGAACAATTACAGGTTTGGAAATTCACAATGGACAGATACGATATACAATGCATCAGAAAGATAATTTTTCTGTTCAGTTGAATAGCCTAGGCCCTAGAGAATCACGTGCTGTCACTGACAGAATCCCGTTGCCTGATTGCAATAATGTAGTCTTGTCTCTCTTTTATTGTTGGGGTTCAGGAACTATGGTAGGCAACTGCAAGTACTTGAATCGAGTATTACGGGCAGCCTGACACGTTAAATAATACGCGCGTACTGCAGGTTTCCTACCATATCGCCACTCTCAACTATAAGAGAGAGACAAGACTACATTATTGCAATCAGAAAACGGGATTCTATCAGTTACAGCACGTGATCTGCTCGACTATTCAGCTGGAAGGAGAAAATCTTTGTCTCATGCATTGTATTATTGTATTATCAATGTGAGTTTGCAAACCTGTATATGTTCATGAAGAATATTTCAGATAATCTTTTCTGCACCTTTTTAAAGAAAAAAACATTTTTTGAAATGATTCACAATTAAAGATTCCTGTTATGAAGTGGCACAGGAATGCTCTGAATACTGATCAATGCAATAAACAAAACACAAAATTAGATCAAAATTGAATTACGTAGCTTTTTTCTCTCTAAGCAGTGGTCAGGTAAGTAACTGTAGCTCTTTTTCTATTGAAAATATACAGGTTCGGAAATTCACATTGGAAACATACGATATTTAATGCATTAGAGAGATAGTATTTTGCTTTAGAGAAGGCTATGCTTTTTGATAGGCCACTGATTTCTGGATTTATTTTACGTGGCGCTAGCGCCACCTATGTGTGAGGTCGGAAACTTTTCAGCTGATGTAATAGTGTAATAGAAAATAGATTAGAACTGGGGACAGGACAGCATACTACTGTGGGTCGAATAAGTCTGATAATAAAATCATTAAATAATGACAAATTTGATTTTCTAAGAAAAATCCGAAACATGTCGATTTTTTATTTAAGGTGGTAAAGTCATAATGAACATAATGCCACTCTTCGAATGGCTTATGTTAAAGGTGGGAATGTGAGGATTTATTCTTTTTCGATTTCTAACTCCTTCCATAACTGTTGATTACTCTTATACCATGGTGCACCAACTGACCATCTTATGTCTTTGCTTATTTCTCTTTGCAAATCTTTCTTGTGACTTTCTGTGTTAAGCCAGGTGACTGCTGCTTCTGTTAATATGCTAGGCATGAGCACCGTTTTTATTACCTTTTTCTTATTTTTCAGTGATAACTTGCTACTTGGATAGAGTAGTGGATTAAGAAAACCGTGAATATGCCTTGCCTTCTTCTTGTTTTCTTCAAGTTGTTTGTTGAAGTTCAGTTGTTCGTCCCAGATATTTCGCTTCGGTTTTATACTCTTATTTCTCATTTTCTATTGTGGGATTTTCCACTCTTTTCTTCTTCTTATTAGTTGCGTTGAAATATACTGCGATGGTCTTCTTCGGATTTATCTTGATTCTCCTTCGCCACTTTTTGAAGTACCTATATTTATAACATAGGATAGAGGTAATTCGATCTGCAGTTGTTTCGTTGCAGCTGTCTTAATTCTATTGAAATAATATATTGCAAACTGTCTCTCTTGCCTCTTGCTATTATTGGGATATACGATTTGAATATACAGGGTGTCCAGGAAAATATGGGAAATATCTCGGATTCAGATAGAACATAAAAAAATAAGATGACAAGTTCCCATCATTTTTTTTCCAAGCGGCCTTCCCTAGATACGACCTCCTAAATGACGCCACTGGAAATTCATTTTAGTGGAATGAATTTCAATTACATACTTCTTCATTTATTTTTTTTCGAAAACGGTTCATTTTATCGACACTGAACACTTGTACCTTTTCTTTAGCTCAATGTTCAAGGTATCCAAATTTGTTTTTTTTTCACCTTATCATACAGGGTGTTGAAAATGTAAGCATTAAAATGTACAACCCAGTCCGCTCCTGGTAAACTGAACAAGCTAATTGAAATTTGAGTGCGGTGATTTAAGAGGTCCTTAATACTATTAATCATATCGAATTTTCATCAAATTATATCGATTCCTTCGAGTCCCATATTATGGAAATGTACGGTGTATTTATATGAAAAGAAGAGTTTCTATAATACATATAGGTACAGAGTGTCCCAAGATACATCTCGAATCTCAGAAAAGGAAGTGATTTCAAACGAAAAGTATTTTGATTGGCAGCAAAAACTTTCTGTCGTAAAGATTGTGATACTATCACCGGATATTTTATTAAAATTGCAAATCTGGATCTTTTTTCTTCAAAACGTTTTCGTATATAGTAAAAAATTAAAATATTTTCTCCATTTTACTTAAATTAAACAATTAAAAATAATAGCTAATAAATTGTGGGGCATTAACCATTTTGAGATCCATAGTGAAATATTTTTGGTGTCCTATAAGATTCAATATACAGACAATAAACAAAAATGAACACGAAAAAACTCTTAAATATAATGAAACAACTTAATAATTACAACAAGAACAAAAATTTTGAATGGCCATATTTTATGGAACACGATTTGGCTGGTTAACCCACGGGCAGAATTGAATGTGACCACGAATTTGTCCTCAGGCAGTAGAACCCTACCGTTCGAGACCCTTTTCGACTCAACATTCGAAAATTACAGACATTAGGGCGAAACAATATAGCATTCGTAAAAAGAGCGCTCAAAAAGGTGTCAAAATTGGACAGTGTTGAAGAGTTGAATCTACGTAAAATGAAAACAAATTGTTTCAACATATTTTTTTATTTTTATTGGAAAACCGTTCAAAAGGAAATAGTATGAGAATTCAATTTGAAATAACATCCGGGGGAAGTCTGAACCAAAATTTTAACGACAGTTTCTGTATTTGCTGTCATTAAAAATACGAATCCATGTCTGAAAGTCGAGATATTTTTTGTATGGAAAATCTTGGGACACTCTGTAGGTATATTTTTATGTTTTTTTTTCAATTATGTTTATAGCTTTATTTATCTGCTATTCCAATTTTTTGTCTATAGTCTTCCGCAATTTGCTTTACAGTTTGGTTGGGTGGAAGAATTAAGTCAGAAAATTCTTCTGGAAATGGTACTTCCTTCGATCCCACCACGGCTCCTACCATGGCGACCACCCCATTTCCGTCGAATTGAAGTGGACATCAGGTGAAAGGACATATATCAATTCCATCACGTAAATGAAGTGAATATATCAAATGGACTTCCTTAGATCGAGTCGTTAAACAAGAATAACACTGATTTCATTGAAGAGTGCCATCAGTGAAATAACGCCAAAACAATAAAGTTTAAGTGCTTATTTATGTCACTGTGTCTTCCGATCATATATACTGTTCACATATTATTCAGTACAAAGTAGTCCATGGAAATTTGGCATATTCCAATGTGTTTATTAGAATTTTAGGTTATTTTGTTTATTTTCTTCATATACTTATATGATATTATATAATGTGAATTTGCTAAAAAGTTTGAAGCAGACATTGTAGGCTTCCACATTTCCTGACCTGGAGGCCGGAGGGATAGTCCAAACTGCGCAAACAACCAAATCGAATGTTGCTGTCAAATTGAACTTTAAAATTTTGCACTTGCGCAATAGTGCTTATCCCTCCGGGTCATTCTGACTTCAATTTTCAGAGCATTTTGAATGACATTCACAATAATGGTCTAATATATACAGGGTGAGTCTTTGACTTGTACATATATTTTAACCGTATATTCCTGGGGTCGAAAGAAACACTTTTTTCCTCTACCATTTTTTCCGATTCGGCCTAAATAAGAAGATATAGCCCTTTTTTGTTTTCAGAATGAGCTATGCCACCACTGGTAAACTAACCACTGAATTTTTGCAAGTACGAGATATAGCATTCAAACCTTTGAAATAAGCTATTGTATCAAAGAAACGAGTAGATATACCATTCGAAATTTTCAAATAAGCTGCTGTATTAAAAAAAGAAATATGAACTCACTTTTTCAATACCAGTTGTATATTTTGTAATGCAATGATTGATTCATCCAAAATTTTGCTAGTGATGAAAAGCAGAATAATCTCTTCTTGATGTATACTTCATTTTTGATTATATCGGATTAACTTTTGAACCACCTATTCTTGCTATAGCATTCATTTCCAATATCTCTTGAAATCTTCCATGCAAGAGTTTCCGAAATCAAAACAACAACTCAACCATAATACGCATGACATTTCAGGTTCATAAACACCAGTTGGGGCGATTGAATTTCAAGGGGTGTCCGCATCATAGAACAAACTTTTCTCTATGGTCCGCATGGTGAAAGTCACAGACGTGACACTAGATTCTTTGACATCGGTGTTCTGTGGTTAGTTTGTTTTTCAAAATCATACGACTTCATGAATAATTACTTATTAAGTTCATTTTAGTAGTAATAAAATAAATATGATGAATAAATGAGAAATGAACTTATTCTAACGTAATGTAAATTTGGATCAACGTATGTCAAAGCTCGACGAAACAAAATTGCAATAGGTACTTCGAAAGTGGTGTGGAAATTGCTTGAATAGATAAGGATTTACACTGAAGAAGTATAGAGGTGAGCTTATTCATTGTAACCCCATTTTTAAGAAAATCCGCTAGTTCTCTTACTATTCATCATTCCAGATAACAAATTCTCGAATTATTCTTGAAATTTGTCAAGGTGACCACATAGGGAAAATTGAATTCTGTGAATATTTTCGACAGAGTTGCATTCAGCCAAAGACCCAATTTTTCGAATTTCTAAGATTTTTTTTTCTTTCAACATCGAATTACTCGGAATTTTGTAGTCGGAAAAGATTAATCATATTCATGAAAAACTATGTTTCAAAAATCATTTCATTTGAAGGAATCGTTTGCCAGATGTTACTGAAAATTTATGCTTTTCATAAATTTTCAACAGCCTGTATCTTTTTAACCCGGCCGAATCGGAAAAAATGGTAGAGGAAAAGAGTGTTTCTTTCGACCTCAGGAATCTACGGTTGAAATATATGTACAAGTCAAAGACTCACCCTGTATATATGATTTTGTTGTCAGATTGATACGCAATGTTGTCAATATTACATAGAGTTCTCTGATAACTCGAAAGCTCGTCGGACAAGGCCGGGTCCTTTCTACAACGTTGACTTTATTTTATGACAGTTGATACTGCCAACTTCAGATAAATGAACAAACGCCTACCTACTTTGTGCTCAATCAATAATATGTGAACGGAGTATATGTTTATATTCATTATCCAATTTTGCATAGCCTTCGTTTTTTAAGTCGACTTCAAGGGTTTTCGAAATTTTGATTTCGTGAGGAAAGTTATTAATTTATGTGAATGAGTCTTGATGAACAATTCGCTTCTTTCTTTTCTTTGTTCCTTTGATATCGAATTGGTATATGGTCCGTTCACGAAAGTTTGAGCGCATAGTAGGCGTTTGTTTTTTTATCTGAAGTTGGCAGTATTTGCTGTCATAACGTTAAATAAAGTCAACGTTGCCGAATGTACCCGGCCTCGACCGACGAACTTGCGAGTTATCAGAGAACTCCATGCAATTGACAACATTGCGTATCAATCTGACAAGAAAATAAACAACATAACCTAAAATTTTGATAATAATAGTGGAATATGCCAAATTTCCATGGCCAACCGACGGCTCAAACTTTCGTGAATGGACTATAGGTAGTTTCCATTTTTTTCGGGCGAGTTTTCTGAAGAAAAATTTTTACTGGTTAGATTTTTTGGATTCCAATCAATCTCATGAGTAGGACATTCTAATTAGTTCTGCCTAGCTTCAGGAACTTCTCATCCAATTATTTTTAATGAAAGGATAAATTATCACAACCTCATAGTCATAACTGTCAGGTTCTTATACTATACAATTCATCAAATAAGAAAAACTGAATGAAATATTTCATTCATACTTTTTTTTTCATAGAAATAGTGATCAGAAATGAATCTATGAATCTGTTTTTTGATTTAATCTTGTTTCGAAATTTTCAGTTCGCATTTGATGTAGGTATTCAATTCTTGCTCAAATATTCCATTTTAAAAGTGAATTTTATTTGCTTCGGTTTCTGTTGCCAATTTGATATTATATCTGTTGAGGATTGTATAAAAATATAATAATAAGATCCAAGTTGAGAAAAAATATATCTTCCAAATAACCGTTATAAGGCACTTTATAAATACTTATATGTTATGGACTTATTTATCTCTACTGTATATCAAAGTGTAAGATCTGGGTAAAATTTGAAAAAAAAATCTCGATACTTAATTCGAAATTCTATTTACAATATATTTATTATAAGATCATAATACTACTTATTAAGTACAACTATTTTGTTCCACTTTCATTGTGCTTCTGGCAGTAATATTTCCTAACGAAACTCCATATATTTGTGAATAATGCAATTTAACATTTACTGCATTCGGTTCTCATCGATTTGGTTCAATTACCAATAAATAAAATGTCCAATCAAAGGCTCTTCTCGCTTGTCCTCTTCTTCATTCTTTTTATTTGTTCTTTCAAATTGTAAGTATTTTGTATAGTAAAAAACTAGATATATTAATATAAATATTGTCTCTCATCTCGTATAGGTTGTGACTTTTGTAATCTTGATAAAATTTTCACAACTGGTATAAAGATTTCTTCACAGAAGATATTCAGTTTGTGGACTCTCAAATTTCAGTTCAGTTCCTAATTATCTAGCTAGAAAAGAGAAAAAAGTATTAAAAAAAACTTCTTTGAAATATTTTTATATCAAATAAAATGATGGATAAAAGCTGAAAGATATATGTAAAAAGAATCACATGCTTTATGATTCGTAGTAAGTGGAAGTTATTGGAATATACCTGTGAAATACTGAAAAGATTAGAATGAAAGTTTCGCATCTACTCGTTCCATAGTCGAAGTGAAAATGTAATCGCATAAATTAGATAGAGATGTTATGGGGGAAAATGACACAGTGGGGTAAAATGGCACAGCCCTTGTTTTTCCTCAAATCGACGTGCTGCGGCTAAATGTGTCGAAGATATTCTCGTTAACATTCAGTATTGATTGGTCCATTGCATGATATACACGATAGATAATTATTCTCTTTCAGACATCGAGAAGTTTTCGAAATGACGCAATCAAATCTGTTATATTTTTCAAGTATTTTGAAAAAGCGACTTGAAATAGTTGTGATTATTTAAGTTACTAACGGTTTTAAAATTGTACATTTCACATCTTATAAATAAGTTGTTGTTCTTTTTCTTTTCAAAGCGAAAAAGAACGAGCGTGTATATGTTGTGCAAAACTGTAAAAATTATTCAAAAAAGGTGAGATTTTGCTACATTGCAGGCATATGTCTTGGGTGCCGGCGTAGATAAAAAGTATAATGTGTCATTTTGTCCTCTAGGCGAAGTAAAATAAATTTATGCTCTTTATTTTTATTTTCATCAACTAGAAAACCATATTTTGTTTTATATCGCGAATGTCTTACTTATATTATAGCTGGAAATATGGGTTATGTTTTTGTCTGACAGTTTTTTGAAAATGGAAGTACCTAATCGAATATTTTTGTTGATCTATTTTTTATGTTAACTACAGTTGTTTTTCGCCGGAGCCGGAGAGGTTTGCACTGAATCGTATGGGTAGACGCTCACTTAGGAGGCGCGAAGCGAAGAGTCGAATCTTTAAGCCGGTCCCAGACAATGCGTGTATTTGACGAATGTTTGGCATTGGCGGTGCTTCGCGTAGTGTGTGGGAGCTAAACTTCGGCCAGAACACTATGGCCCACATACTATGCGAAGCACCGCCAATGCCGAACATTCGTCAAATACACGCATTGTCTGGGACCGGCTTTAGACGCATATAAGACGCTCACTTGGACGAAGCGAAGCGCTAGGAAAGAAGGCGTCGTTTTCCACCGGAGAGGTTTGCAATAAAACAAATGGGCAGACGCTCACTTAGAAGGGGCGAAGGGTAGAGCAGCCAGAAGGCGAGTTCTTTGACGCGTGAATGATCCTAGGGGCATGTGCTCGACAAAGTTTTCGGCGTGCTGTATTCCTAACTCGAGCAAAAATTTGCGATTTTTATGAGAATTTTATACTCCAATTTTTTCAATGGGGAAATACACAGTTATTTTTGTATTTGTGTGAAATGAGTTTGTTTTCAAAGGCTCATGAGAGTGTCGATTAGAATCATCTCGATTGAGTTCTGGAAAAACGAACAAAACATTTTTGTATTTTGTACAACTGTGCATCTGAATTCAAATCGTCTGAAATATAGGTATTATACAGGGTGTCCCAAAACTCGACGTCAACCCGGAACCGGATGAAAAGTAATGCTGGCTGTCAAAAAAATATAAAGAAATCCTAAGTTGCATGATTTAAAAATAAAAGGCCTTAATAAAAACATGCAAAATTCCACACTTGGTGACACAAATATCAACTTTTTCCAACTTTTTTTTGCTGTGTAACCCTGAATAATGCTTGTCTAAACTGTAATCGATATTTTGATACCAGCTGCTCTAGGTTTCATTGAAATAGGGCTAACTTCTCAAAAAAAAAATTCAAAATAAACAATTGCCTAATTTCAACTGACTGTATTGAGAAAAAAATGTACTACGCAAGTTTGGCATGTTTTGTCAAAAGTTGGCGCATTTAGTAAGGATTCCAAAATGAATAATACTTGGTAAATTGTAGCTATCGTAGTTCAAATTCGCTTTCGATTGCCTTTGAATACACTTTTTCTTTAACTGCTTTCCAGTAAAAAAAGTCCAATGGATTCAAGAAAAATTTTTTGTGGAAAAATTATTTTATCTGGAAATTTTTTTCTGGAAACATGTTTTCCCGGAGGATGGATCGAACGTTCCGGTCCAATCCCGTCGCCGGCCCGTTCACCGGACTTCAATCCATTGGACTTTTTTACTGGAAAGCAGTTAAAGAAAAAGTGTATTCAAAGCCAATCGAAAGTGAATTTGAACTACGACAGCTACAATTTACCAAGTATTATACCATTTTGGAATCCTTACTAAATGCGCCAATTTTTGACAAAATATTCCAAACTTGCGTAGTAGTTTTTTTTCTCAATACAGTCAGTTGAAACTAGGCAATTATTTATTTTGAATTTTTTTTTCAGAGAAGTTAGCCCTATTTTTATGAAACCTAGAGCAGCTGGTATCAAAATTTTGATTAGAGTTTAAACAAGCATTATTCAGAGTTACACAGCAAAAAAAAAGTTGGAAATAGTTGATATTTGTGGCAACAGGAGTGAAAAGACTGTCAGAAGGTGTGGAATTTGGCCTGTTTTTTTAAATGCTTATTATTTTTAAATCATGCAACTCAGATTTTTTTAATATTTTTTTGACAACCACCATTACTTCTCTTTTCACCCTGTTCCGGGTTGACGTCGAGTTTTGGGACACCCTGTATTATGTGAATACAACAAAATATTGGAAAATCCTTCTTCTAAAGAAATTAAAATATCTGATAAAATTGTTGCGGCATGCAACAAGGATAATAAAAATTTATTGCGGCCTAGAGATAGAGAGAATTTCTTCCGATTCCTGCTAGACGCATCGCTCCGTCCAAGTGCGCGGTCCTCGGCGAACTTACGCTTCGTCTCGCTTCTCGCCTCTTCGCCCAAGTGAGCGTCAACCTTAAAGAGGGGCTAAAGTTCTACTCACTTCATACTTTGGTGAAATATAGTATAGATGGAAGATATGTTTATTTACACCTACAATATGTTTATAGAATATGGTGAAGGAGTATTAACCCATACAGGGTCTTTCACGAGGAACCTCACCCATATTTATACAGGAAACTACTGAACGTATTTTCATGAAATTCAGCACTTATATGTATTTCACGATGCTCATGAAATCTAAAATATTTTCAAGGCATGAGCACCTCCGGTTTTTCCGGAAATGACGTCAACTTCCGTTTTTCAAATTAGAACCCCATTTTTCATTGCAGATATTGAATCTACGTTAAAAAAGTGGATATTTTCTGAGTTATTCACAAAAAACTGTTTTTCGTCTTGAATTTTCAGCTATTTCTTTCCCCTCACGCCAAAAAGATGAAATTTTCAGGACCTGTTACTTAAACCATGTCTTAGATTTTACTACCCTAATATGCAAGAGAAAAAAGTTACAGGTTGTTCCTAAATAGATGGCGAATTTTGATTCGAAAGTAAAATCTAAAACATGGTTTAAGTAACAGGTCCTGAAAATTTCATCTTTTTGGCGTGAAGGGAAAAGAAATAGCTGAAAATTCAAGACGAAAAACATTTTTTGTGAATAACTCAAAAAATATCCACTTTAGGGCAAGGGTGTGATGCATACACTCACATTATTTTTTAACGTAGATGCAATATCTGCCATAAAAAAATGGGCTTCTAATTTGAAAAAATTGATTTTTCACGATTTTGTCATCCTAACTTTGAAAGCGATTTTTTCACACCCCTGTATCATGAATCGCGATTTCGATTTTTAAAGGGATACATCAATCTTACATCTTAAAAAATCCCAAAATGAAAATTTTCCATCCAAAAAAATTGAAGTTATTCTTGTTTCAGCGGAGCTCTATTTTCATCAAAATAACTTGAAATTTTCTAAGGAATAATCTATTTCTGCAATAAAAAAATGGTGTTCTAATTTGAAAAACGGAAGTTGACGTCATTGCCGGAAAAACCGGAGGTTCTCATGCCTTGAAAATATTTTAGATTTCATCAGCATCGTGAAATACTTATAAGTGCTGAATTTCATGAAAATACGTTCAGTAGTTTCCCGTATAAATATGGGTGAGGTTCCTCGTGAAAGACCCTGTATAAGAATAAATACTCATTCCAAGATGTTAGAAAATGGTTACTCAGAAACATTTCGTCTACTGAAGTTTGTAATATGGCTGAGAAGGGAAATGCTTGATGAATATGAAGTTGACTGCATGTTTGAAAAAGGTTGACCATTATTGAATATTCCTTACCCTATTTCTACATTCCTTTACGTGAAGGCAGTAAAATTTTTCATGATATTCGTATCACTAGGAAAATAACTGGCAGCGTTGCGCTTCAAGTAATTGTTATTTATATCGTCGAAATTCAAGGTATACGGACTTTTCGTCGTCCTACCGAAGTTAGAAAAGTTATAGGGATTTATGGTAGTAAGTTTCCTCAGTTGATAATAGTTTCCAATATAAGGATTAGTGGTTGTGCTTTTAGGAAACAGGAAATTTCTGAGATTCGACAAGTTGAAATTGTCTGCGAACGATTTCTGTGTGGGTAATTTGCCGAAATTCTTGAAATCGTATGGTGATTTTGTTGTCGAAAGGGTGAATAAATTGAATCTTTTAAGAGTGGAGGGTTTATACTCTTCACTTTTCGTTGTGGGAACAAATGACGAATCCATAGAAGATGGATAATAATTTTGATTGAACGTGTTCGGATCTTCGAAGGTATTGAATTGATAATAAGGATTTGCCGGTGGGGGAGGGGAAGTATTGTAGTCAAAGTATCGTGGCTGTTCTGGTTTCTGGTAACTCTCAAATTCTTCTTCATCTTCGTGGAACCTGTGTCGGGAATATTTAAAAAAAAATTGTGCATCAGTTCTGTGCAGAGAAATATTTTGTGGTGGTGCAGGTGACGAAATGGTATAGCGAAAACTATAAATAGGTTCTATTCTAATTCTTTAGATTTCTATATAATCCTATACTTACAACGGCCTTCCTAGATTGTTGTTGCTTCTTACATAAGTCGCTGAGTTTTGCGAATAGTCTGGAATTATGTTTTCGTGCTCTGCTACACATCGTCCATTCAGGCAATACTGCAAAAATAAGTTTATTCAGAAGATTCTGGGTATTTGATGCATAATAAGATCAGAATTGGATCAGTGTCCCATAAGTATGTCCTTCATTCCCTTCAGTTCAAAGGGTATAGCAGGGTTTCAATGGTAAATCTGCCCCCGCGGCCTTTTCGATTCATATCGAGGGGATCGATTGGGCATTGAATGAAAAAAATTCAGCCATCTTTTCAGCTTTTTATTTCTAGCCATTTTTGAGATTTCTGTACAAAACGCTTCTTTCGATTTTATTTTTTTTCTCTTGTGAAATCCAGAATATTCGAATGGTTATTTTTTCTCTTGATTCTCTGCTATTGAAGGATTAGTCGCATAATGTATTATGAATTTCTGCTGAAAAATCGATTTTAGGAAAAACAATAAAATTATAGTAATTTGTTTTTCGGTGTTTTTCAAAAGTGTCCACCGCCATTTTTTGACATAAAATGTCTTCTTTGGTCCTTTATACCCTGGAATTTTTTTTCACATTTTTAAAATTGGTGGAACATTTTGAAAAAAAGTTAAAAATGTTTCAATTTTAGGATTCAACAGATATCCATCAAATTTTGCTGCCGTTGTATTCATATTGGCTCCCTGAACAATATTAGTGAAAAAAACAATTGGCGATCTCCTTTAGTTTGGAAGATATGGGCCTCCAAAGATTTACTCACTACATAAAAAACACTGAATTACCGCTTTATTGAGTTCAAAGCCTCTCTGAACATTTTAACATAAAGATTTGATTCATTTCATTCAAATATATTTAATAATCATAGCAAAAACATCGAAAAAATTCGAGGAAAGCCCGTCGTTTGTTATGGTAAGTTGGGCTATACCCATAACTGAGCAAGAGAAGCTTTTTAGTACTTACTCGTAAAAAGGACTTTTCAGAATGAGATATATCCCTACCATTGTTTAAGGACTTAAACTGTCTCTATACAGGTGTCCCATTACTCGACGTCAACCCGGAACCGGGTGAAAAGGCAAGTAATGCTGGTTATCAGAAAAATATAAAAAAAATCTAAGTTGCATGATTTAAAATAATGCGCATTTAAAAAAACACGCAAAATTCCACACCCTGTGACAGTCTTTTCACTCCTGTTGCCACAAATATCAACTTTTTCCAACTTTTTTCCTTGCTGTGTAAGCTTGAATAATGCTTGTCTAAACTGTAATCAAAATTTTGATACCAGCTGATCTAGGTTTCATAAAAATAGGGCTTACTTCTCAGAAAAAAAATTCGAAATAAACAATTGCCTAGTTTCAACTGACTGTATTGAAAAAAAATGTACTACGTAGGTGTGGCATGTTTTTTCAAAAGTTGGCCATTTAGTGAGGATTCCAAAATGGTATAATACTTGTTTAATTGCAGCTGCCGTAGTTTAAATTTATTTTCGATTGCCTTTGAATACACTTTTTCGTTAACTGCTTCCCAGTAATAGAGTCCAATGGTTTCAAGTCCGGTGAACGGGCCGGCCACGAGATTGGACCAGAACGTCCGATCCATCTTCCGGGAAAAAAGGTTACCAGAAAAAAAAACTTCAGAGAAATTTCTCAGGAAAAATTTTTTCTGGAAAAATTATTTCTCTGCAAATTTTTTTTTCTGATAACATTTTTTCCCGGAAGATGGATCGGACTTTCTGGTCCAATCTCGTGGCCGCCCGTTCACCGGACTTGAACCATTGGACTCTATTACTGGGAAGCAGTTAACGAAAAAGTGTATTCAAAGGCAATCGAAAATAAATTTGAACTACGGCAGCTATAATTAAACAAGTATTATACCATACTACCATACTACGTAGTACATTTTTTTTCAATACAGTCAGTTGAAACTAGGCATTGTTTATTTCGAATTTATTTTCCGAGAAGTAAGCCCTATTTTTATGAACCTAGAGCAGCTGGTATCAAATTTTGATTACAGTTCAGACAAGCATTATTCAAGGTTACACAGCAAGAAAAAAGTTGGAAAAATTTGATATTTGTGGCAACAGGAGCGAAAAGACTGCCACAGGGTGTGGAATTTTGCGTGTTTTTTAAATGCTCATTATTTTAAAATCATGCAACTTAGATTTTTTTATATTTTTCTGACAACCAGCATTACTTGCCTTTTCACCCGGTTCCGGGTTGACGTCGAGTAATGGGACTCCCTGTATACGAAAATCAATTGCTGTACGTTAGTCTTGCTAAAACTCTATAACGACTGAACGGAGTTATCTTATATTGGTCTTGAAATGTTCGTTGAGGTATAGGGAAAGTTTGAAAGGTGAGAAAAATTCGAATATCCAAAATTGCATTTGAAACACGTGATTTCACTTGAATAATTTGACGGTTTGAATAACAAGTATTGCAAAATTTTAAATTTGGAATTCTCCTGAATAAACTGTAGATGAAGTAAAGTATAGAAACAATCGTAGATATAGTTTAGTACCTATTGATTTAGTGGACAGTCAAAATGCAGCAAGGCGTAGAGGGACAAATTTGAGTCGTAAACAAGCCATTCTATAATCTTGTGAGAAGAAGAGCATAAATATCAGGCGCACAAAGCCAACAAAAAAACGCAGACTTGCGTATTAACATGGCGCAGTTACGTGCTACACATCGCAAGAGGCAAGAAATGATCAACGAATAAAATTTGAACAAGAGAAGGGGGCGCAGATTCATATTCGACAGACGCAGAACATTGAACCAGAAAAGTAGAAATATAGTTTCTACAAATAATGTAGATTAACTCCAAAACATCGTTCTCAATAATTTTACATGGTAAAACAGAATATAGTAACTATGCTCTCATTCCGATGCATATATGGGATATTCAATTCGCGAATTAACATTGTTCTAGTTGGAGATATACCATATCCATAACTTTTCACCCCAAATTTGAGCTTTGGGATGCTATAACGAATAAACACTGGGTTAGGTGAAATTCTGTTAAAAAGGGACAAATAAGGCTGTTCAAATGAGTTCGATATCACTACCCCTCTAGCTGCAACACCATAAAGCTCTCATTTTTGAATAGGGAAAAGGGATCGGGCGGTATCTTGTTGGAAAGGCAATTCAATTTCCTGCATGAGTGTATTATTTTCACTAAGTAAAAAGTGCGCTTTCGTTTGAATTGAAATAATTGCTAGAGGGTAGCGGCTAGAGGGTAAGTGATATCAAACTCATTTCAACACACTAACATGTCCTCCTGTAAATAGGTAATATTTGACTTGTTCGAGTCATAGACTAACTAACGGAAAATAGATGAGACACTAGTAGAACAAGCTTCAACGACATCTTTTTTGTACAACATTACTAATTCGTGAAAAAATCTCACTTGAAAAAGGAATCTGTATCGTAAGCTGCCTCAAAAAGAATTCTGTAGTGCACCTTTTGAATAGGTAGGTACTCCCATATACAAGGTGCAAAAAGTTTTTTGAAATTCAATTTCCAAAAGGAAATCAGAAATGGATTCGTGGCAAGTTATCGATGAGTGAGGAAATTTATTTTCATGAAAAAAATACCTGCAAACCATGTTTAAGGAGTTTCTCCTTAAACAATGCTGCAACGAACTTCATCTGATTTTCTTTTGGAATCGAGAAGTGATGATCAATAATCAATTCTGGAGAATAAAAAATTTATTAACTGAAATAGATATCACCAATTGAAAATACAGATTCATTCCATAAATATCTAATCAATAAACTAATAATTGCATTGAAAACATTCTCAAAAACTAACAATAATGAATTCAATAATACAAAATATGAGTATTTACCTACTAAACTTATTCAATACATGAATAACTTTTTTGAAAACTATCTTAATTCTTATAGGTAACAGAATATATATAATATATATTTTGAAATTACCTTTTGCATCTCGATTTTCACATCCAATAACACAACACATCTTCACTCTTGCAGGCATATCGAAATTCATGATAATTTCAAAAAGAACGTGTCAACCACTCCTTGTGTCAGTTGACAATTCAAAGGTTTTTTGATAATAACGATTTTACATACTTACTATTTTCTCGATAGGATTTCATTGAATGCAACGACATCTAACTATCAAATTGAGAATAATTTTTTCGTGTATTAGTATCCTCCTCCGACAGGTGGCGCGACATATACGAGTGGCTCATCTATTATTTTAGTTTGTCTATGGTTCGAGTATTTTCCCATCTTGAAGATCCAAATTCGGTGAAAGTTATTGATGGAATACTAAGTTACTCTGTGAATAAAGCGATGAAAAAAAGAAACGCTCATGCAGGAAATTGAAATGCATTTCAACAAGGTACTGCTCGGCCTCTTTATTTAGCTGTTAGGGGTTAGGGTTTTTTCATTATTTCATCCCAAACCTCAAAATTAGGAGCGGAAAGTTATGAATAGCCCCCTGTATATGGAAAACTGCTCTGAACAGGGTTGAGCGTCGTCGTACAAGTGGACACGAAGTTACTACTGAAGACATGTCAAAAAATATCTGCTACCTACTTTGACCATCCCCACATGGAGATCCTTCTGCTGCTGGTCTATAAGCTACACAGTATCCACTGCCAGCATCAAACAAAAAAGTTGAGCACAAACTCTGTCATCTTTCTAAAAATGACAAAAGCAAGTAGTAATGACACGATATAAAAATACAATTGAACACTTACGAAACAGGCGCTTGTGCCCCTATCCCTCCTACACTGAGCATCTAGTGTTAATAATTTGCCAGGAAGAACTCTTGGTAAACTATCATCTTCATGTGGTGAGTTATATAGACACGTTGCTGTATCACCACTGAAAAAAATTGGTTACTTCCCACACTATAGGAACGTGTTATTTGCTTACTTCAAGAAATGATGAAAACTTGCAACGCTGCATGATGACCATCTAAAACCCCTTTCTGTATGTCTAAGATCAGACATGATGTAACCATCGGTCCATTTGCATTTTTCAGCACCTGGTCCTCCTAAATAAGAAGGTGGTGGACTACCATCGTGGACTGCACCCAACCTATCGACATAAGACATAAAATTTTTACAGTTGTAATTCAGAAAATGAAAGTTCAATTTCATAAAAGGGAATATGTGTTTCAGAATAGGAATATGTGTTGTAGAAAACAGAAATTGAATTTGAGAATAGTAGATTTAATTTCAGATGAACGAAATTGATATTCAGATTTGGAAGTTGGAATTTAGAAAAACAGAGTTGTAATTCAGAAACGGCAAACTGAATTTCAGAAAAGGAAAATTGTGTTCCAGAAGTTATCAATTCAATTTGAGAAAATGTATCACATAGATATTAAGCAGGGGGCATATCCATGAAGTTTTTATGTACTTCAAGAGTCGACAATGCCCACGGAGAACTACCTATCATGTCTCAATTTGAATTACATCATCACTACATAGTATAAAACAAAGTCGCTTTCTCTGTCCCTTTGTATGCTTAAATCTTTGAAACTACGCAACGGATTTTGATGCGTTTTTTTAATAGATAGAGTGATTCAAGAGGAAGGTTTATATGTATAATAACATCCATTAAATAGTGGAGAAGTATGTACTGTTATTTTTGAAGTTTCTAATGTGATGTCGCACCGTGCGAAGCCGGGGCGGGTCGCTAGTACATACCTAATATAAGATAAACTCAGAAATACCTTTTCATACTGATCATAGGTATTGATCCTGAAATACATTCAACCAATATTGAATTATAGTCTCCTATTCTCCTGAATTATCTACAATTTTCTTTTTCTGAATTACATACTATTCTGAAATTCAAATAAATGACCGTTTCTGAATTTGAAGTTTTCATTTTAAATTTCATATTCCCCTAATCTGAATATGAACTAACTATTCTGAATTTCAATGGGCTGGAATATTTTTCTTATAACAGCGTTTCTCAACCTTTCAGCATTCGCGGCCCAATTTTCAATCTCAAATTTCATCGCTCCCCCCTTTGTTTAGTAAAGTGGTTTTAATTCGAGCCATGCAATTACCGTTATGGGTAGGAGCGGGTTGTTGGCGCCCCACCTTGAATTCATTTGAGCCCCCCAAGGGGGGCGCTCCCCACAGGTTGAGAAACGCTATCTTATAATAACATAAAACTTATCAACATGAAAATATCCAGATAGGAAAAAAGTTTACATAATTTATTGAGAATTGCGTGGTTCCTAAACATATGATTTGATGTATGTACGTAAATAATTTAAATTATTCCCTTACTCATAGGTATCAGGATATCGACACCTCAGAGTAAAAAATGAACCTCGAAATGCATTCACGCATTTGTTAAGCAGTCAAGTAGAATCTGTTTATGCACGCGAACAATATTCCGGCGTTGCGAACCCGTGCCGTATGTTTTGCATTCTGTATTAGATTAATTGCTCTACCGCTCTCCTAATCTGATACTGAAGGCTTGCGTCTGTTACAGACAATTCTGCCAGTTAGGCAACATAGTCTATTAGTGTTTAGTTTCGCGGTGCGATTTGTTTACATTTTAATTTCGATTTCACGTTCATAAACTGAATTATTTTAGTGATTTGGGGGCAGTTTATTTTTGCTATAGGGTATTCCGGTAATTATAGCTATGAAAAAATTACGAAAATGTTGTATTATATTCTGAAATTGTAGAAATGCAAATCTGACGTATTGTTTACTTCACCGCAGTGCGGCATTGAAAAGCTTTCTATCTATTCTACCCTTATGCTGGTTGATTACAATGCGGTAATATTCACGCGTAGGGGCATATCTATGTGTATTTATTACTCTGAGATTGACACAAAATCACGTTGAAGATATCATTTTTACTATTGGCACACTCTTTACGAATGATCTGAAGATCTGGGAACTTCAGTTAAACGAATGATTAATGAAATTGATGAGAAAACGAAAACATATTTGAATTCTTACAAATGGCCAACTTCGTGTGCTGCTACAATTATTCCGCTGAATCCACCTGTATCTTCTATGATAGCGACTGAATTGACCTTTTCCAGTCTTTTGTTCACCACACAAGCACCTCCTACGTAGGCAAAACCTAAATATGAAAAGTTATTAGTTTGAATTATTTTTATCCGAACTGAGAAACAACAGAAAAAGCACATATAACATTTAGAATAGGTAAGTATAATCATATAATATTACTGTTGTTAAGAACATCAACAATATTGATGAAATTGTGAATGTTTGAATGACGTTCTTATGCAATTATGATATTTCACGACATATTAAGATGTATAGATGTAATGAGGCATTTTTCAGATGAAAAAGATCCGGCTCATGGATTGCATATACATAAATCTGTTCGTGCAATGAAGCAGTGGCGCAGCCAGGATTTTATTTGGGGGGGGGGGCTGAACTGAAAAATTTTTGATGATACAGTGAATAACGAAAGTTGCAAAAAAAAAAGGAGAAAGAAATAACGAAGAAATTAATCTTTGGGGGGGGGGCCCTGGCTGGCCAGTGCAATGAAGAACTAATTATGTACAGTGCTTTTTCTCTTTTCTTATCTAATGAATGAGAAATCTAATAACCACAGTTTTTCGTGAAAATATGAATAATTTCATGATTATATGGGGAGTGAATGCTCAAACATGAATTAATGAAGTCGTATAATAACTTGCAAAAGTGGTAAAACTACTTTTTCTACGGCTCTACAAATTTGAGAAAAGAAAGAAAAAGGAATTATTTCAAACGAACAGAAGCACCAAAGTACTTTCATTATTTCAAATGGTACCTTAGTGCTGAAACACAGGTAGGTAATCATTCTTGACTGCCGAATTATGGGTAGGTATCGATGATATGAAAGTAATTATTAAAGAAAGTTGTCTAAATGAATTGAGTATATGAATAGTTGTGAAAATACAGTGCCCGTCAAAATAATTATTGAACAAAATCATTTTCTAAGAAGAAAATATTTGGCTTAAAATCCTAAAACTGGTCAACTTTTGTTTCTTTTTTCACCAAATATTTATCCATTTTTGTACTTTCTGCGCCATCCCCATCAACCCTCTAAATTTTTTAAATAAAATCTTTCTAGTTCTAAGAGGTATGTAAGGTATGTACATTTTGTCATGGTTCATTCACTTGAGACGATGGTACCTGATGAAATTTGTCACCGAATGAAAGTCGACCATTACAGTTTTGCTCGTGCACAACTTTCAACCCTCTCACGTCAACTCTCCAGAAGGTACAAGAAGAATGTGTCGAGCGCTTTGATTATTGCATCAAGAGAGATGGTGGTCATTTTGCACATTTAACCCATTAACGCCCAAATTTTTTTTTTTTTAATTTTACTCTGAAATTTGTATATGATGCGTAAAATGTACCCTTCTCTGAGGTAAAAATAATTCAAATGAGAAAAAAAAATGTATAAGTAGAAAAAAACGCTGTCCTCATTTGAGGACGCTGGGCTGTCACAGGATTCAATTTTTTTTTCAACAAAATAATACATTTTCATTAATGAATAAAAAAACTCTGTTTCTCAATAATATTTCACATTTATTGTACGACATCACTATTTCAATGTTTTGTTGTGATATTCAGGAAAACAATAAATGTATAATGCCACTCCTCATTTTACACAGAATGTCCTTGGTTTCCCAGTACATCTTTCGAATTGACAACGGCGCTGATTTTCCCGTTTGCTCAGAACATGTCCAAGATTATCATTTCTCACGTCATCAAAATATTGACTTTTTGAGGTGGTAGGAAATGATAAATGATGCCCTTCAAAACTCATCTTCCATAGCCTAATTTGAGGTATGTTACGTCAACTTGTCGTCTGAAATCTGTTATGGAAATCGATCGATGGGTTCAATTTATTGGAGGTGGTCGACACCTCCAATAAATTTATTGGAGGTGGTCGAAACCTCCAATATATTATTGTAGTTGTTTACTACGAGTGGTTGCGGAACAGCTACTTTTTTTTTTTTTATCGACTCCATCGTTGAACATTCACGAATGGTTCCATAACGTCGAAATTAGTTCCCAAGAATCAACCCGAAATAATATCACGAACTAGTCAAAACCCAGCGTCTTATTTTGAGGACACATACTTTTTCATCACTTGATGAAAAAAGTAATGCAAAATAACTGAATACCATATTACCGTAATAATTTTACTAGTATAAAAAAAACAATTATAAAAATAAAACTACTCACCAGCAAAAATTTATAACAAAAGTACACTGTTTATTTCGACGATGAATGGATCGACAAAAGTCTGAAATTCATAGCTGCACAATTTCGAAGAAAAGAAAATTTTTTTAGTTGAAAATGTAAAGGGTAACTGAAAATAGTTTCGAATGAACTGTCACATATGCAAACATAAGGAGAGAAGCTCCATCTATTCCTTATCGCAAAAAGAAATAGCCGTCCTCATTTGATTTATCTTGTAATGCACCATAATTCTCGGGTGATACTCCACCCATTAAAGGAATTGAAAGTTGAGAATGAACAACACTCTAATGATCGACTTACATTCGGTACACATCTCAAAGTAAATGAACTATAGATAACAAAGTGCACATGCGGGAAACCGAAAATCAAAAAACTAACAAGAAATCAAGCAGATATTTTATGTGACCGTAGAGGCATTCGAAAAAATCTGGTGGTGTTTTTCATGATTGTAAAGGGTGGGAAAAGCCATCCCTACACCTTGTTTCTCAATAAAATTCTATTTCGGAGAACCTCCAGGCTCTACGACTCAAGCTATCAAATTGATTAATTATTTTTTCCTCAAAAACCTTGAATTTAAGCAAAACTACGAGATACTCCATTTGTGAAGACTGGATCAATCTATCCAAAATTAATTTTTCCGTTGTGAAAAGATTTCTTGCGAAACGATGTTTAAGGTTGGATTTTTCCAGCCCTGGCAATCAAAGAGAACCATCAAAGTTTTTTCGAATGACTTTTAGCCCACATAATACAAGGTGGTACAGATCGTAACCAGAACCAAAAAATAGGCCCTAGTTTGTCATATCAACATATGTCGAGAAATGTTTCCTCTCCGAGATACGGGGTGTTAAAATTATAGAAAAAAATGTTTTTTATTAATGACTTTCACACTGCTTGAAATGTTTTTATGAAATTTGAGACATAGTTTTTGAGCAACAAGGAGCACTTTTTGCATAATATCATTTTTTGTCTATTCAGTGGCGTCTGTACTGCGACGAAACTGAATATAACTATTTCTCGACATATGTTTATATGACAAACTAGGGCTTATTTTTTATGTAGAATACGTTGGTAAAATTTTTTGGTCACGATCTGGACCACCCTGTAAATCTGCTCGATTTCATTCTTACTAGTTTTTTGTTTTCAAAGAAAAATATTTAAAACTGTTGTCCAGGCTCCATATTTAGTGAGCTCTAACTAAGCAGGAACGCCTCGAAAAAAAGTTGATTCGTAAGACCAAATCTTTTTTTGACAAGAAATCACCCTCAAAAGTTTTCTTTATGCATTAGCACCCTTCAAAATTCGACTATCGTCTTGAGTATAAATTTTGTGTAATTTGTGTTTTAGAAATATCAAAACCTTCGGAAGACAAGGAAATTAGATAATAACCATTGAATATTATAAATGGGAAGAAAGAGATGTGCGGTATATACATATGAACTTATAAAAACAGGAATGGATACCAAATTTCGAAAATTGCAGCATTTCCCTTGATTTTCGATTAACAGATGAAGACATTATTCACTTTTCCATGCCGGATCTTTATCTATTAAATAATATCAGTCAGTGCAATTCGCTATTGAAAGGACATTGATTCATGCTTGCTTGAATCTACATATACACACGTTTCATGCAAAGTAAACAATGAACATCTTCAGTTGTTATATAATTTAAATGTCATGGAGTCAAGTGAAAAAGATCGACCTTCTAAGGATGTTTTTTCAAACTGAATTTATGGGTTGAGTTGAGTTGAGTTACGAATATTTTACTATAACTGCTGATCATTAGGAAAATGTATGTGATTGCAATGAAGAAGTAAAGAGTAAGAATTTTGCATTCAGAATATGTCGAAGATAAGACATTGAAGTTGATGTATACTTACAATAAAATGCAGCAAAACAGTAAATTCCTACAGTTTAATATTATATCTACATGAAGCAGGCGCGAAAGCTTGATGACTCATTTTATAACTTTTCATATTCGAAATCGTTTTTCCACTACAAAATTTTCTCCATATGATGTTTCGAAAGATAGCATCTTCATTTATAATATATAGATCGACATTGAATTGTTTATATTGGAGAGTGAAAAAACTTCACGAATAGAAAAATCATAATTGTATGAGTTATCAAATATGTTATAAGTCCATTATATTGACTATAGAGAAATGTGCAGAACAGTTCATGTGACGTGCATAGAAATTGACGTGATGATGAATCGAATGCTTGATTATTGCATGCTAAAAAAAGTGCAAAAACATCGATTAGTTCGATCGAACTCTACAAACCGTACCTGCTGTACCGCGGTTGCAAACGTCATTCGGATATGATCTTCTGCACATGTCTAGTCTGCAAAAAATACACCCTGTATCATTTAAGCACAAAATCTTGTTAAAAAACCCTTTAGCGGCGTTAAGTTTTTTTAGTTTTCCTGGCATCTTTGAGAAACCTATATGTTTACAAAAACATGTGGTATCGACAGTGATTTTCACTTTCAAAGGATTTGAACCAATCGATGGATGTACGAGTTTAGTCGTTTTCTTAAGTCGATCGTGCTACTGTATTTATCGGATAGGAACGCTTGTATTTTGCTTAGTTCAGAATTTGCGGTCTTTATTATATTCGAAATTCATAGTACATGCTTTTCTCGAATGATTCATAATGCTGTGACAACAGTTTCGACAAAAATATTCATTACTTAAGGTGGACAATGAACTTGAAATTCGAACCAGAGTCGAAAGAACTGTACAGGTTGTTCGTGAATACGATTTTCACGATGTTTCAGCTATTCCAAAAATATAAATAAAAGAATTCATTGGCTTACCCTCTAAAATGCACCATTTTTGAGATACACGGTGTTGAAATTGAAAAAAAAAATCAATATTTGTCAATAGCTCCGGAATCTTTAATCTTACAGGAATAATATTTTGGGAAAGTTTTCGTATTAAGTATTTTTCGTTGAAGTTCTTTGAAGTTATTGAAGGGTAACTGAAAGTTTCCTTTAACTTCTTAATGGGAAAAGTTCAGCATTTGAGACGCCCGTCCATTTGAACTGTCAATGTGTTCTACGCTCTGAAGTCGGACTCTTTTGAGACGAATCAACTTTTATATAAAAAGATGGTAAATTTCTTCAAATAATACTTTTAAACTTCTTCACTAACAGTCAAAAAATTGACCAAATTTTTCAACATTCGATAGAAGTTAATTATTCTCCAAAACTGTTTTTCCATTAGTGTAAAAGTTGAGGGAAAAATACCTACTATTCCTTGAAAACCTTCGAAAACCTTATAAGACATGAGAAAAAATATACGCAAAAACATAGCTTATTAGGTATTAGGTAACACTCACGAAATGTATTTTTGGTTCGATAACAGATTCCGGAGATATTCGCAAAACGTGGCATTTTAGAGGGTAAGTTAAAAGATTATTTGGTACATATTTTTGGACGAGCTACACCAGCCTGAAGTTTCTCGCATTTATTCACTAAAACCCTTCATTGAATCGCGTTTTACATATCGATAATTCTTCTTTGTCATTTTTCAAATAATTTGAAAATGTGCTGACAAATTTTGAATACTTTTTACGCCGAAGTTGCACCTATTGATATGATGGGTGTATCGTGCTCTGCGATCTTCAGATCTATGATCTTTACTTGACTAAAAAAATTGAATAATATTGGTAACGTCTATAGCGAAAAAACGCAAATAAGTTTTGTACCAACTATAGGTTATTACATTAGCTGCTGATATCAAAATAAGTTTTCTATAGCAGTTAACACGTAGGTATATGTAAAAAATAGACTAAAAATCTAAATCATAAAAATTTGAAAGTGTGATGAATAATCTGGTGATAACTATGATATTTTTCTGGACGTTTGATATAGTTTTTCATCGAAATTAAACTCTCGTCGACTAACAGGGACATGGACATTTCCACAGTGATATTATCCACAACTTGTTAGAACAGATCTGCACAAACATTTCAATATTAGTGAAATTAATAAACATTATCCCTCGTGAATGCGTCACTGGATACACACAGTTAGTAAAAAATCACAAAATTAAAAACACAATAAACCCACTCCAAAAAATTTTTCTTGCAATTACCAGCTGTTCCCTTTGTACAGCGACCACCTTTCTCCTGCGGCACATGTCGTATCTAAACAAAATTGAATTATTATTCTAAGTCTATGAAATGAAATCATAAAATAATTATTTCTCATTCCTATTCTGCCCTGCTGACGATATGCTGGAAAATCTGAAAAATCTTGCGGTATCATAATACCTAAGAAATTTATTGAATTGCATTATACTCATGCCAAGTTTTTCACCTTCACATTTCGAATATAAATCTATTTGCATGTAGGACCCCGACACATATGCGGCAACGTATTTTGAATATTTCAGCAAAGGACCCGCACATTTTGAATGAGAATTGGCTCCCGGTGGATTTGGCTGAAAATTTGATATGATGTCTATAATCCTTCTGATCAAATGTCTCTTCAGTCACAAGCTGACAAATGCATTATTCTAGAGTTTTTAGCGATTTTGTATCCATTATGGCTTACGTATTACCGTTCACACAGAAATGTTTGAGAATATTTCGTGATTATTGAAAGCAGATGCTGTCAATTCCAAATATGTATTTTCAAACATTTCTGTGTGAACGGTTAATACGTAGGCCATAATGGATACAAAAATCGCTAAAAACTCCTAGAAGTATGCATTTTTCAGCTTCGTGACTGTGGAGACATCTGATCAGAAGGATTATTAGTAGAACATCATATCAAATTTTCAGCCAAATCAATCGGGAGCCAATTCCCGTAATACGTAAGCCATAATGGATACAAAAAAATTACTAAAAACTCTAGAAATATGCATTTTTCAGCTGTGTGACTGTTTAGACATTTGATCAGAAGGATTAGTAGAACATCATATCAAATTTTCAGCCAAATCCACCGGGAGCCATTCCCATACAAAATGTGCGGGTCTTTATCAGGTTTATAATTCTATCTATCCACGACTATCGTATAATCTATCTATAAAAGTCTGTTTGCACGGTCATAATAATACCATTAATCACTAGTAAATAATGAGTTATTATTCACACTGCTGTCAGATGCTTTATAGATTCAGGTTTATATGATATTCTTATATTGATATTTCTTCAGTATTAAAAAGTACCCGAACTAACAAATATGGCACATACCTCGTCAATCAAGGCCAAATCCACTTTGAATACATCAATTGAAGTAATTTTTATTACAAAATATAGAATGACAAGTCCTCCAAAATTCCTCATGGTCAACATGACTTTTTCCAATTTCAATAAAAGGTTTTATCACGGTCGCCAAATGTTAAAATATTCAAACAATATATTCTGTAGTCGTGGATAAAGTATAGGTAGTATTTATTTTACTCGCGTAAAATGGCTGTTATTCACACGGTGATTTAGGCCACTCGCCTGAACTTCATCTTGTGAATAACAGCTATCATTATACTCTCGTTGCATAATATAGGTACACTTAAATATTAATATCGTAATGATTATGAACTTATTAGCAATGAAGGAAGGAACCTGGCCTCAGTGAAATAAAAAGACACCTAGTAATAATAAATTTTCAATTATTTTCATATGGATGGATATTGGATATGATCACTTCTTTCAGATGTGACTGCTTCTCAAATACTTCGAGTTATCTGTTTCTATTATATCATCTGTTTTCACAAAAAAAATAACCCTACATTGTACCCTAAATTGACAAGCTGAATGTATTACGGAAATAATTGTTAATATTTATTATTACCTGGTGCCCATCTTCTAACATCATCAAAATTAGCTTTTACAAAACTTGTATTACGTCGATTAATGAAAATTCACTTCTTTCAACCAAATTTCAGTGAGTTTTATAAAACGATATGAATAGAATCATATCGCAAGTTTTGTAAAACCTATCATTGCATTTCATTATAAGGTTTATTTGATTTCGAATACATACTTGGTAATAGCTACAGCGATGTCATACACTGGCAGCCTCCTTTCTCTGAACAAATATTTTCCCATGTCTGTCAGAGCCGCAGCTGAGTCTATGGCATCTCTTCCTACCCTGTTTCTTTCCAAATAAGGGGTTGCATCTCTCCCCTAAAAATAAAAATGAACATATATTCATTTTTTTACCATTTACTGAAAATACTAAAATGTTTAGAAGGCTCAACCGGTATATATGGCGTTGATTTATGATGCCTTCAAACAAAATCAAATTAATTCGAGTATTATAAGATTAAAAGATAGACAATAGACCTAGACTACGTTTCATTTTGAAAGAACAGAACAGTTCAGCATATTCAAAAATTATAAACATAAAAGATCCCATTTTTACTAGAAAATTTTATTTCGTTACTGAGCTTTATAGAAAAGCACTCAGGGAAATTTAAGAAAATAGAAAAATGATTTCGGTTGAAAACATCATCTTAAAAATAATAATATGGAAAGTTTTCCTTCGTGCGGTATCTTGAGATATGTATATTAAATTTATATATAATATTTTGACATATTTCGACAAGAAAACCTTATATTCGAGATTGCAAGATATAGAAATATCAAGCGAAGTACTGAAGTGAAATCACAATCTTTTATATTATGTTTTACGTTTTTGGTATAATATAAACTTGTAGTTTCTAGACGCTGGTATATATACAGGTCAATTATAAATAATTGAAATTTTATAGAATTGTATTCACAATTTTATTGACCAACTTTTCTCCTCATATCTCATATAGGTACCTACTTTCGGAAATTGAGGCACTACAGATTATTGCGAAGTAGATAGGTACCTATGTGAGATTGATAGGTATACTGCATATCAGTGATACTTTTTCTGCCAGTTTCAAAAGGATGTCAAAGTTGGATTCACAAAACTAGAATCTGGTCAATGCTCATAACGTAAACATTTTTTCTAATATTCAGTTCATCTTCGACATAAATCATCCGTTAAAACCTAAATAAAAGATTCGATCGACCATCGTTTTGTGAAACTAATAATTATCGTGCAGCATTTATGCAGGGTGATCGACCAGATCTTCGATTGATGGTGCGTAGCTGGTACCTTGGGGACCCAGAAACAACAATTGAAAATGCGGCAAGACTAGGGGAAATATGCCTATGATGGCATCCTGCTTATGATGGCACACTTCAGAGAAGTCTGTTAACATTAACCGAACAAACTTATATTTACTGAGTTTGTAAGCCAGATGGCATTTACGCTTGATATACGTAGTTACACCTTGAATACATGGCAATTGGTGACTTTTATAAGAGTTCAATCATTTCGATAGGTGTTGATGTATGTTAGTTATTTCATTCTTTTTCGTTTTATTTGGATATTCGGAGATTCTGTTCAAAAAATGATTTTACTTTCCTTTAAACACTCTATAACGAAGCTTTAAGTGTGAAAGTTTTAGTTTTTTTCGTCTTTTTAGTACCTTTTTCGCTTTGTTGGAAAATATATGTTACTTATGCTTATGATGGCATAGCCAGAGGGTTCCTATGATAGCATAGGGTGCCATCATAGAAAAAGAATCAAGATCAAGAGACGATTCCTCCAAAGCGTGGTACTTCGCAAGAAATATTAGAGAAAATAATGAAAATGGTTTCGAGTAAAGAATCGAGATCATTGAAAATCATACAAGAACTCTCATCACTGCCAACTGCCGTTGCAGAATCAAAAGTGAACAGAAGAAGAAAACGAGGAAAAGTTGGGATCCTCAATACAACCCCTGACATGAAAGAAAAGAAGTTGGAAGAAGAAGAGAAGACAAAGAAAGAGAGGGAGAAGCTAGCTAGAAAGATCAAAAGACAGATCAAGTTCGTAGAAGAAAGTGAGGAAAACGAAGAAAGACATTATGATGATGATTCAGATTTCAGATGCCGCTTGTCTTTATTGTTATAAGTTGTTGTCCATGTCTAGACCAAGGGAGAATTGGTTGCGTTGCCAGTAATGCGCCAGCTGGTGCCATGCCGAGTGTGCTAGTGCAAATCATATTCGTATGTGAATTGTGCGTATAAAAATTATATTTTTATATTTTGACGATGCCAAATAATGTAAATTTAGTTCCTTTACACTTATATTTTCATTTTCATGAAATAGGACTGCTATTTTCTTCAATAAAACATTCAATAAATAATATCATTTTATTTTCAGTTATATGCCATCAAAGGACAAACGTGATCTTATGATGGCACCCGTGGCCAATTTTAAAAAGTGCAGTAACCTAAATTCTTGAAAATTTATATTGAAACTATGTATAAAAATGCATACTACATACGAGTAGCAGTAAATCTGTACAATCGATGACATAGAAAAATATTCCTTTAATGAAATATGTGAATAATTCGTTAAGGGTGCCAACATGGGCACACTTCCCCTATTCGTTTTTGAGATACAAGTTGATTTATAGATGTTGGCAGAACATTTGGATAGCTGTACTACGTTCCAAGTATTCTCTTCAAATTTGTCAGGTATTACCATCTCAGGCCACCTAATAATAGGAAGGTAAATATGAAAAATACCAAAATAGTACAAACTAAAGATTTTTTTCAATTCAGAATGTTCGGCTTAATCAATGAAACACCTTGGATCATATTTAATTGTTATTGTCTTGTTCCCCATGTACCATCTATTTACCATCAAACAATATACAGGCCAATTAACCAAATGGTCATTGTTTTCGAAACTGAAGAGGGGATTTGAGCAGGCGTCTTAGAATTCGAAGAAGTCATTGAATTCACACATTGCTTTCCGAAACTCATTTAATTAACCATAAAAATAACCACAAACGAAGTGTTAACTTGGTGGTCAAATAACACCTAATTATAAGGAAATGATAACATTTTTCATCAATCTACTTTCCAAGATTACACGTGTATAGCTTTTCTCGGAAAATACGTGTCTTGAAACTTAATGTGAATAAGAAGTGTTTACAAAGTATCAATTGATGCAAATTCTCTTTCTTGCTACATTGTGGTAACTTGAAATTAATGCCACGTGTGAGGAAGTGCGAATTCACAAATCTTAGATTATCATTCCAGGAATTTTCCGAGAAAATAAGTACATACAAACATTCATGAGGATGAGGACGAGTCAAAACAAATCTTAGTGGCATATTTTTCCTTATGTCGATAACTTCTGGAATACTTGAGGTACGCTTTCGAGACAATCATACTTTCAGGTCACTTTTTGAACTCCTTTCTGAGGATGTTATGAAAAAAGTGATAGATCTTATACTTTGTGAGCTGAAATAATTAGTTGTGAAACTGAATACAGAAATTATCATGGTGAATAAGTGTACTTATAGTACTTCAAATTCTATGACCGTTTAATTGTTGTAAACCGACACCTGTTTAGATATTCTACACCCAAAAAGTGCCGAAGCAGAGGAAAATTGTATTGTATTTGTCTATAAAGCGTACCTCCAATACTGCTGAAATTATAGACATTACAAGAAATATATTAATTTTCTAAATTACCCTGTAAATCAAAAACTAGAATCCGTAACGACGGAAAAAAAAAACATCCTGAGTAGGTAGGTACATTAATTTTTTTTTGTGTACCTAATAGCCTAGGAGTTGTACTTCTAACATTTCGAAATCTGGTTAACCCAGTTCAATGTATTGTTTCACAACATTTAATTTTGATTGAGGGGGCACATTCAGTTTTCATAGTTGGATTGTGAAAAAATATAATAGGAAAACTTGCCTCGAACAACTGGGATAGAAGAGAGGGATAATTTTTTTCGTTAATTGTGTTTGTTTCGATATTTCATTTTTTCATACGAGTATAAATGAATGTTCTGCAGAGTTTTATGATGGTTCAAAGGTGAAAACTCATAATAAAATATTGAAAACTGAAATTTTTTTCATCGAAATTGGTCTTCAGATTGAGTGGGTAAAGACTAATTCAATCAACTTTTTAAGGTATTAATGAATAAAAAAGATAACATTTGAGCATCTTCCACTGTATTCTCTAGAATTAATTCCATATCCGAAAAACCATATCTACATTCCCCAAAACTGTTGATTTAGTTCGAAGTCACTGTCACTTTCAAATCTGTTTCAATTTCAATGTTCAGACATTAAAAGCTTTTATCTTTATAGCCCCTTAAAAGTTAAAACTGATTCACATCTTATCCATTATGTCTCCACTATAATGAAACACGTTTTTTCTAACGTACTTACATAAAAACAGCAGTGTTTTATTGGTGAATGCCGTGCAGAATTTATGTCGAGAAATTAGCATTTTATAAAACAGGTGCCTGGGTTCTCTTGGTACCTTACGAATTTCATCCAATTGGCAGTACTTATGTCATCTCGATTCGTTACTTTGTATTAAATGTCGACACATCGTTTACTAATAACTTTTTTCATATGAGAAGATGAAAAGGTTTGTATGTAAAGGCGTTTCTCAACTAATTTATTCAAATACTTGATATCAAGTTGTTTCATTGATATTTTGTAATTAAAGCTAAATAACGTTCTTCGTGCGGGAATATTCCGATGCTTTAGACGCTTTGAGGTTTCAAGCACCTAACTGAAAATAATAGATCCAAAACATAATTTTTTTTAAGAAAAGCCCTGATCAGGTGCTTTGAGCGCTGGTTCACTGTGGAGCAATAAGGCTATTACCTCAAAATTTAACATGATCATTCTTCACCAATTTAGATCCTAAAACTTGATTTCATTTCAATCGAAAGGTGTTTCATGGCAATATTTGAATTTTCTTCTTTGATATAACGAAAGACTTTTCTAAGTTGTATTAACGCAACTCCCACAAATTTTTGCGTACTGCCTTGGATTTTCAACGAACATTTTTCTGCAACATTTCAGGTCGATCGAATCGACAAATTCAGCATTATTCGAAAAAGTTCATGATTAAGAAAAAAATTAATTTAATGTTTCTGATGATGCGATCCCCCTGAAATTTTGCATATAGAAAAAAAGAATCTTTACATTTCCGAAGAATGAAGATTGATATACTGACTATAATAATCTTCAAATGTGTTGTCCATCTTATTAATTGGAGTTATTAATTCTAAACAAAAAGATTTTTCGTGTCCACTCCAAACATCAATTTAATTGAATAAGTTGCTACATATTATGTTTCGACCATCACAAATTTAGGGCTATACCTGTCTCAAATAGCCTGAAATGAAACTAAATTTGTGAGGGTCGAAACATATGTAGTTTAATTAGTTTAGTTTAAAAAAAGGGATACAGTTCACTGCGACGTTAAGGTCTATTGTGTTCCCTTATACAATACTGTTCTGGCCACACACTTCACAGCTCGCCTTTCAGTTCCAGAGATCTAATGAAATATGATATCTCCTGTGAAGGCTTCAAAGAGGCTAGTTTTTCATTTTACAAGTTTTTCGCTCAAGGCATTCTCTTCTTAGGTTCGCAATGCCAAAGCATTCTGTGACTAGGTGAATGGGTGTACTCGCTTCGACGGTACATATACTAAAATTGGAACAAACATATGTAGCAACTTATTCGATTGAATTGATGTTTGGAGTAGACACGAATAAACTTTTCATTTGTTTTTATCAATCTTCATTCACAAAATGAATTTCACTCGAATCGGAAATCTTGCTATGAAAATATAGAGGTTCTTTTTTACTTTATTCCAATTATTGAATTTTGTATGTCCACAGAATTTTGCATGAGCCTCAAAATTTCATTTGGATTGGTTTATTTTTGTCTGAGATATTGAATGACGAAAATTTTGAATTTTATGAAAACCCTGTCCTCGTTTCAGTAAAACGAGCGCTCAAAAAACCGTTGTGTTGTGGGGAATTACGTTATGTATATGTGCGCAATACTTCTGTGAAGTTTGGCACTTATATTTTGTAGTCTGCACCAACTCATGGTTGAAATTAGCATTTTACAAAACAGGTGTTAGTGTTCCCTGGGTCGAATGCGAATTTTTCCCTCATAAATCCAAACAGTCAGCTTGCGGTTTTCGACCGAGAAAGAATAGAAATGACGGAATCATCCTTCGGAAATCGAGGAAGATTCTAGACGAATGAATTTTTTGCTGTGAAACGACATACTGGGGAAGTGAAGAGACTCGTGGGTGGTCTATCGAGGAAGTTTTCAATGTCAGCAAGTGATAGATACGACGAGCGACAGGCCTCCAAAATGTAAAAATTCGTTGTTTACTACTTTTATCGATTTTAATGAATGGATGGAGATTCACTCAATGAATCGATGAGGTTTATCTTCGATGTGTGATTTATAATGATGTCAGTTAAAAATAAATTTGATAGTTTTGTCGCGAATCTGTGAATTTCCATTACTTATCCGCTTCGATTACCTCATCATTCTTCCTATGCGAGATTGCCAAAAACATAATTCGAGGTCCAAGGTCATATTATAGGTATACTAATGGTCAAAAATCATTTGACAAAGTATTTATTTAGTAGATTTGTTCGATAATAAGAAAGGTAATCCAATTTTTTCGAAATTAATATTTCTGGTAACCATCATTCCTTACTGCATTCAATTTTAATTAAAAAGCAATTATACAGGGTGTTTCATCATAAACTGGACAAACATATATTTTCGTGTAGAGGACATCGGGAGAATCATTTTTGCCTTATACAATATATCCCGTTTTCGAAGCATAAGCGAGATACAGGGTGTCAAACGTCATTTTTGAGCAAGATTCTTATGAGTGTGGTCAGTTATGTATAACACTTGGTGTAATGGTTTTTGGTCAAATCTCAATATTTTTGGGTCCTCTATTCAGAAAAGTTGACGAACTCCGAAAAAAAATTTACAAAATGGCGGAAGACCTGCAATGTTCCAAATTTTTTTTGCGGTTGTCAAATTGACTTTTATTTTCTGAATGAACATAATTTTCTTAGAATTTCTGTGAAAAAATTTTTTCAAAAATCGAACACAATTTTTTTTTACATGTCTACAGCGATGAAAAAATTTCACTCGAAATGGAGGAAATTTTGTACAATTGTACTTCTTGAATTATCAATCACGAATATGAAAACAGAATTGTGAAATATCGAACGGTTTCGTTACTACAGTCATTCAAATGTTTCGTTCAGACCTCTGAAATATCGAAAATAAAGTTGTTTTGGGTTCTAGAATCAAAATAATTAAATTATTGGCATGTTTAAACATTCTAGATGAATTTATAAGAAAAAAATCAGTGAAACTTAGTTGGGACTCGAAACGACGTAGGTATTAAATAGGGAAATGCCACTGTTCTAAGGATATTAATATTCGTTGCCAGGCAACGCTAGTTCGTAGTTCATAGAGTTTGACTACTGGCTAAATTATATTCACTGAAATTAAAATACCAGTCCAACTCTATGAACCACGAACTAGCGTTGCCTGGCAACGAATATTAATATCCTTAGAACAGTGGCATTTCCCTATTTAATACCTACGTCGTTTCGAGTCCCAACTAAGTTTCACTGATTTTTTTCTTATAAATTCATCTAGAATATTTAAACATGCCAATAATTTAATTATGTTGATTCTAGAACCCAAAACAATTTTATTTTCAATATTTCAGAGGTCTGAACGAAACATTTGAATGACTGTAGTAACGAAACCGTTCGATATTTCACAATTCTGTTTTCATATTCGTGATTGATAATTCAAGAAGTACAATTGTACAGAATTTCCTCCATTTCGAGTGAAATTTTTTCATCGCTGTAGACATGTAAAAAAAATTGTGTTCGATTTTTGAAAAAATTTTGTCACAAAAATTCCTAGAAAATTATGTTCATTCAGAAAATAAAAGTCAATTTGACAACCGCAAAAAAAAATTGGAACATTGCAGGTCTTCCGCCATTTTGTAAATTTTTTTTCGGAGTTCGTCAACTTTTCTGAATAGAAGACCTAAAACTATTGAGATTTGACCAAAAATCATTACACCAAGTGTCATACATAACTGACCACACTCATAAGAATCTTGATCAAAAATGACGTTTGACACCCTGTATCTCGCTTATGCTTCGAAAACGGGATATATCGTATAAGGCAAAAATGATTCTCCCGATGTCCTCTACACGAAAATATATGTTTTTCCAGTTTATGATGAAACACCCTGTATAATAGTTGACCCAGCATACCTGTTCCATTGAAATATCTAATCTCTACTTTATTTCGAGGGAAAAAAATTTGAGAATTATCTCCAACTCGTTTAAGGGACCTTTTACGGAGAAAAACCATTTTCATAAGTCACTTTCTGATTCACTCGAAGTCACTTGGACCTTTTTGAGAGCTTGTTCTTTTTAAACGAGTGTTACATCGTTTTGCCCAAATGTCTGTAATTTTTCAAGTTTGAGTCGAAAATAGTCTCAAACGACTCCCTGATGACGAATTCGTGGTCAAATTCAATTCTGTTCGTGGGACGGTCCGGCCGTGAGCACGATAACTTTCGAAGGGATTGTCCTAGATACTTGAGATTTTCAAGGCGAGAGCTAGGTTCCAAAATGCCGCGGTTAAGTTAGTCAAATCATACAGACAGGGTGTTTCATGAAATATGGTCATTCAGAATTTGTTTTTCTCAATATCTTAGACAAAACAAAATCAATCGAAATGACATTCAGGGGCCTCATGTAAGATGCTTAAGAGAAGCTGAATGCAAAATTTTGTGGCCATAGTGTTAATTGAAATATTGAAAAGAAGAATCTTTATATTTCCATAACAAGATATCCGATTGGAGTGAAATTTATTTTGTGAATGCAAATTGATATACTGATTGTTCATGAAAATTTTGAAGAGAATCGCATTATCTGAACCATACAAAATGCAATTGGAATATTGTGATGAAGAATCTCTGTTTTTCTACAACAAGATATCCGATTCGAGTAAAATCCATTTTATGAATGAAGATTGATATTCTGACTGTTCATGCAGAATTTCAAGTAGATCGCGTCATCAGAACCATGGAATTTAATTTGTTTAATTGTCAAGTTTTTACATATTTTAGTTTTTGAATAATTTCTAGAATACTATTTCGACAAGATTTTGCATTTATACAGGGTATTTTTGGATGGATGCGAAAGATTTAAGGGGATGATTCGTGAGAATATTTCATGAAATAAAGTTTCCATAAATGTAGTTCCGGAAATGCATTGTTTCCAAGATGGTGTTGAAGTTTCACTTAAAAACTGACTGAAAAAGTGGTACGCCACTGAGATTTTTTGAACTAACAATTATTTTTGAATTTTTCTTTCAATTTATGACAAAAATTTCTTGAGCGTTTTTTTCGTGTGGGGCTCCGTTTTTATGTAAAAATATAGGACATCTTGACGTAGTATCTCTACTACATCATGTGTTGGAGTAACAACAAATACGAGTTAAGATACCACATTTTCAGTCAGTTTTTAAATAAAACTTCAACACCCCGTATCTTGGAAAAAATGCATTTCCGTAACTATATTCACGGGAAATTTCTTTCATCAAATATTCTTAGGAATCATCCCCATAAATCTTTCGCATCAATTTTGAAACACCCTGTATATTTAGTATAAATCTCAAGTTCTATACATAATTTTGAGGTAACAGCCTCATTGCTCCACCAATTTCATTTTTTTATTTTATTGAAAATAACTTCTCTAACGATGTATCATACTCACTATTTTACTATACTAAGCTACAGGGTTGAATTTTGGTGCACCTGTTTTTCCAACGCTCGATATGAGTCGTTCAAAATTTAGGAAAATAGTTCAAAATTCAGCAGTTTATATGGTATCCAAATTTTCTCGAAGCTTGTTTTTCATTTTTTAATCTAGAAATGTCAGCGAAATAAAAAATTTCGATCCAATCGGATGGTTAGTCTCGAAAAGTTTCGAAAAATAAAATTTCAAATCCTTATATTTCGGAAACTACTCTTATTTTAGGAGATTATCGTACTCGTGAACTCAATCAATTAGAATAATCAAATTGTACAACAAGCTTCCAGAGTCAAAGTCCACCTGAACATATCTTGCTCATATTTTATCCATTGGATATTCTAATCAGGAAGTAGGTGGCTAAACTGATTAATTTTATTGATGCTTAAAATTAAGTTAATGTTGTTGTTAGATCCATTAGTATGTGTATCAAATTCAGTTTTGTTGTGTAAACTACTTGAATATATTTAACTCTACTTCTCACAATAATAAATTTTGTATTCTCTTTATGGTTTTTTCGACTATCGACATTTTAATTGAACAATATAACCTTGAATTTTACCATTGTTTATATTCATTTATCGAAATCTATCGATTTAATTATTTGTGAGATTATGTAGGTAGTTTTGTCAAAAAAGTTTCGGAACAGGGGTGCGTAGGTATTCAATTAAATTATTGAATTAGCTGCTGACTCGAAATTTTGAAACAAGCTTCATACTCTGAATATATCGGGCGAGATAATCAGCGGTTTAATAGTTACAGAGTTATTATCGTTTTTAAAAAATATTTCCGATCAAGTTACAGAAAATTCAGATCTCTGGAAAACCTTTCTAGATATTATATTGAAATTGAGACTGCGTATTGTATGAAACCAAGAGTGTTGTTTTATTCTTTACATCATGAACTTATCCAAACAGCTCGAATTTTTCACCAATTTCCTTTTTGCGGTCCGACAAGGTGCTTCACGACGACCCAAAAATGTTCACCATTTTTATAGTGTTTCAGTAATTTCAATGCATTCTTGAAGCGTGTATCGTTTCATTTTTATTGATGGCATAGTTTCTACTTGTCAAATGTCAAAAAATGATAGCTTGAAACGTGACATCTAGCGGAATAGCGGGTTATTCAAACTAACACCTCTCAATGAAAAAACCTATATATGGCACTTTTGAAGGAGTAGAAAATTAATGTAAGAAAGGTGGAATGGGAGCTATAATTCTCGGAATGTTTGAATTTAAATCACTGTTCCTCCAATAAGTACTAGTTTACAGCAGAATCAGATTCCAAGTTAGCGATACCAAGAATATTAGTTCTTCGTTTTGTAAGTAAAATAACTGGAATGGACTTTGTCTTGATTCTTAGAGTTTTTTCTCTCGTTGCAGAGAACAATTTCACTTCAAATTGCACTAGATACTCAATGAGATAATGATGAATTATCGGCTAAATGATTTTATGAATTATAAAAATTGACTTTTCTAGAGAGCTGACAGAAGAAAAATTCAGTTATTTCAGTACTGTTCAAATCATTAAAAAAATTAAATTCGTTCAATTGGAAACATTTCAGTGTGGGATAGTTTTGTTTGGAGTTCTCTGAATAGAAATAAGAATATTGAAAATTTATGGAAAAAATCGATATATACCTATTGCATTTTTTCTAACTAGGCGCAAACTGATTTTATTTTATTTTCCGAATACATGAACATTATTTATTCGTTCATTATGTGATTTTTTCCACAATTAATTTTCATTTCTTTATTACGATCAGCTACAAAAATATTTGATATCGAAAAAAAATGCTGAAACCGGAACTTAACGTAAAAATAATATATGGAGCAAAATAGCACGACAACCAAAGTTTAAATATGACAAAGAAATACTCACCCTGCTTATGATGATACCGGCTATGCTTATCCTGATTTTTGGTCCTTTCAGCAGTTTGTATCTCAAATCAACTCCATTCCAGAACGAAACGAAGTATCTTTTTATTTGTAAGTTATCACCCCCATGTAATCTGTACCCGTCGTAGTCAACAATCACTAAAATCTCAGGATAAATTGTATATGGTGCTTCCCTTTTTGATCTAGACACTTTGGCTGATCTTTTTTGTCTTCTGGGTAAATTGTCTGGTTCCATAAAAGCTGCAATGAAAAAAAAAAAAAATTTTGAAAGAATCTTTTTCCGTTGAACTCAAAATAAAAGGTAAGTTTATGTAATGTGAATGAAATTGAACATTAAGGACCAATTTTAATGTTCAATTCATGCTATTTCAATAGGAAATTTTCAAGGGTAATGTCAAAACTCTACTAAAACGTAGAATTTCGAGAAAACTTTTTTTGAGTTTTCATTCCTAGTCTCTAGAACAGAAATACATAAAAATTTTCAATTAAGATGAAATGCTCCTGCGTAAATCCTCCCACTAATTTGCCAGGAGTTAATCGCTTCTGAAAAAATTGCTGCCTAAAAGTAAAACTGAAAAAAGGAAATAAATGAAATGGATAACGTAACGTTTCGGTGTTCATATCAGAATCCTTCTTCAGACGAACTTTGAAAAACTTTGGTATCGTGTCTTTTTCCGTTGGTAGTCTATTAGACTAACAACCGAAAAAACCGAAAAAAGACACGATTCCAAAGTAGTCTAATAGAATAAAAGAACAAAGTAGTCTAATAGACTACCAACTAAAAAGACACGATTTCAAAGATTAAATCCTCCCACTAATTTGCCAGGAGTTAATCGCTTCTGAAAAAATTGCTGCCTAAAAGTAAAACTGACAAAAGGAAATAAATGAAATGGATAACGTAACGTTTCGGTGTTCATATCAGAATCCTTCTTCAGACGAACTTTGAAAACTTTGGTATCGTGTCTTTTTCCATTGGTAGTCTATTAGACTAACAACCGAAAAAAGACACGATTCCAAAGTAGTCTAATAGAATAAAAGAACAAAGTAGTCTAATAGACTACCAACTAAAAAGACACGATTTCAAAGATTTTCCAAGTTCTTCTAAAGAAGTCTGATTACGTTTTCCATTTAAGTTAGTTCCTTTTTTTAGTTTTACTGTAATGCGGCCCATCCACAAGCTACTTCTTCGGCGTTCTGGCAGCTAGCGTCACCGCAAGCGACCAAAACGCCCAAAAGTAGCCCGAAAAACGCCTGTGTGTATGTCTATCCGCTGCCACGCTGGCGAGTCGCCGAGCTGGACGCAACGCCGGACGCCAAGATCAAACGTGTTTGATTTTAGCGTCCAGATAGCCGGCGAAACGCATGAAAAACGCTTGTGTCTGTGTGAGAGCGTCTAGAATGGCCGAGAATCATGCAAGATTTCCACATTCAGAAGAATTCCTTCCAAATTTTATAGAACTATTTAAAAAGAATAAGTGTTTGTGGATGATTAAGAGCAAAGAATATTCGAACAGAACACTAAAGAATAAAGCCTACGAAGAATTGTAAGCTTTATGTAAACAATATAACGATGAATGCGATATTGGTTTCGTAAAGAAAAAAATAAAAAGCCTCCGAGACTCATTCCGTAAAGAATACAAAAAGTTACGAGCTACGGAAAAGTCGGGTGCAAAAAGAGTTCAATCGTTTGGCCAACCGGGAGGTTTCATTTCCTAAAATCGACCTGTAAGCGAACACTCTGCTAAGATCGATGAATAACATAAAGAATGTTTGAAATTACGTGTCTTTTTTGAGAATATATAAAACACCTAATTGCATTCATTTTCAAAAACTTTTTATTGTTAATTGAAATATCAGTTGTGACATTTATGTACGAAAAATAATGCCAAATGGCTTCCTCTACCTCTACATACGTTGCTGTTTCTAAACATTAACATAACTTATAAAGGGACTACGCCATCAATAAAAATCGAACGATACATGCTTCAAGAACGCATTGAAATTATTAAAATTCACTATGAAAATGGTGAAAATTTGGCAGAGACTGATCGTATAACTCGATCTCTCGTCAGCGATCGGTGAGCTACTGAGATGCTTGTGTGTGGTCAAAATTGCACGAGCGTCTAGGACGCTCGCAAAACGCTAGCTGCCAAAACGCCGAGAAAGTAGCTTGTGTATGGGCCGCATTAGGCGACAATTGTTTCAAAACGGATTAGCTCCTTACAAATTGGTGCAAGGATTTACGCAGGAGCATTTCATCTTAATTAAGAATTTTTAATTGCTTCTGTTCGGAGACTGGGAGTAAAATCCCGAAAAAAATTTCTAGAAATTCCAAATCCTTCCAGATTATGTTTCAATCGATATCTTAAAACGTAGAAACCTAAGAATTTTTCATTCTCAATTCGGTCACCGGAAAAATCTTGTAATCAATTCCTTTATTAATCTAGCGACTAATGGTCTCGAAAAATCTTGACCATTAGTCGCTGTCATTTATAGCCTAGTTGATTATGTTGAATGTAGGCCATTTAACTATATATAAAACTCAATGTTTCTTCTATGTTGATATCTATGTAATATTTTAATAATTCCATATAAGTAGGCTGAATAAAAATAAGAAAATATACTAAAAGTTGACATCAAGTGAAATAATTCTTTCAATATAATAAACCCAAAATCACATAAAATCATACCAAAATATCCACAAAACCACAGATTAAATAACTATTTCTTTTACTCACCATAATCACTGAATGTGTCATCGTGTTGATTCTTCTTCTTGTAAACTATATGGTGTTGGTTATGGATTTTCTTTCTCTTGATTGGTACTCCTGTATCTATGGAAACTTCGGAACTCAGTTCGTCATCTGAGTCTAGAAACATTTCGTCATCAGTTGGATTGAAGGGAACTTCTTCAGATTTATTATTAGAATATGTTTTGAGTATTTTGTTGCGAAGTCTCGATGGTATAGGTCTGATGACTAGGTCTGTACCGATGCTCCCTTCCTGAAAATAAATAAAATTAATAATAAAAACAATTTATTCAGGAATTTGGACTTTAATACAATATTGGACATTGAGCAGCATTACAACAAAAGACTAATAAGCGAAATGATTCACATCAGAACCTTTAATACTGTCAACTTCAGAGAGGATACTCAACACCTAAGTAGGATTTATGATGGCTTAATGGACAATAATGTTGGAACTTTGAGTTCAGGTTGATAGATAGGATTTTTGACTATATCTTCCATCAAAAATACATTTTTTAAAATCAATATCAATATAATTAATGGGTTGGTGAGTTGGGGTAAATGTAATCAAAATTTAACAAATATTATTTTATTGCGTTTTAAACGCCAAAATTAGTTGTTTAGTGTATCTATAATCTAGATTTGTGGATTGATTTTAAATTTGTTTGTGTTCTGTATGTTCTAGTTCATGTGATGCAGATGTCGCCTGGGCGGGGGGGTTCAGATGCCTACTCAGATCACGAAACGTGAGAAAAGATAAAATAACAAAACATTATTCCAACCTAAGAATTCTTAATTCAACAAATGCACGTACTTGTAAACAAAAAAGAAATTTCCTTATAACGTTGAAAAGTTGACCACACAATTTAAAATTAAAAACATAAAGAAAGATAAAACATTACAATTAGAAAAGAACACCTTAAAAATGATAGATCTTAAGAAATGTTTGTTAGATTGAGATAAATTCGAGGTGGGTACCTGTTCTGGCTCGCCAGGGCGAACTCTGCAATTTTAAACTGTAATTTGTCACTTTTTTAGCCTTGATAAAGGATCAATTGGATCCGAAACGTTGGTGAAGATTTAAGAAAATTTAACCAAAAACATTAAAGTCCAAATTCCTGAATAAATTGTTTTTATTATTAATAACATGGACGAAAATCCTGATACTTAATAAAATTAATTTTTTTCATTGTTCACATTCGATTTTTTTTAATTTATGACTTCATAATCATTATTACTATGTAGGTATACAGGATGGTTGGTATTTCGACGCGATCCTTGGAAAGGTATTTTACTACACGTCATTTGTAGCGAATTGCGTCTAGTGAAGCAAGACCGAAAGTTATATTTTTTGAATACAACATTTATATCATTAAGAATTCATTGAATATGAGAAAATAATGTCGAAAATTTCCTTTATTCGGATATGTTAAAGTATCAATGCATAAGTTTGAATTATTTTGTAGTTGTTATTATTCGAATTATCCCCATCGGGAGTATTATATTTATATTTCTAAAACGTGAAAGATTTGGAATGAATTCGATATTACATTCCTTTTTCATTGAAGTATCGTATTCCTCACAACTGTAAGCTGAATAACGTAATAAGTATTAACACAGGTAATCATACTACGAATATAATAAAACGAAAGCGCTAAACCCGCAACAAAATTCGTTATAAAGAAATTTCGTTATACAGAAAATTGTTTCTATAGCCGACAATGTCGCGGCCGACTTCACTGGTAAATTAAGCTTATCATTCAAACTCAAGCACTTACTCTTAGACATTTTCGCACAACTTTTCACACTTGCTTAATGGTTAGATTGAAATAAAACAGCCAGGGGTGTATTTAAAACTTTTTCAGAAGGATCTATCTGCCCGCCGTAATGATTAAGTTTAAGATGGGGATTTATTATGTACTTCCGGAAAAATTTCGGAAAAACTCACCCTTATATCTTCTTACCAATACCCATGCAAAGAGTGATGTTCTTTGAATATTTCGTTATAGAGAGAATTTACATCGTTTTAGAGGTGGTTTTCAACATGGAATCTGGATTCAAGGTGCAATGTATTGTACGAAATTCGTTTTTCAGAGAAATTCGTTACACAGACGTTATAGGGAAGTTTCACTGTATATGAAAATTATGTATTTTTGGGGTAGAAAAAAGAGCGATTCTTCATAAGTCATGATAAACTGCTGCTACTACGAAAAAAAATAAAAAACATGAAGAACCTATAGAGTAGCAGGGACGCCCCAGAAAAAATCCAAGTAGAACATCGAACATAATAACGAACGCATTTGCTGAAACACTCAAACTGTTTATACTTTTTTAAATAACATGATGCTATTTGTCTTTAAATTTCTTAAAATGAACCTGAATCTAAAAAAGGTCCTTGATTTGGAAATAATGAAAAAAATATAATGAACACGTGAATTTCAAAATAAAAAATTTTTCATGAAGATCTTGGAGAAACTAACGAATTCAAGCCATATGAACCAGTTTACCAGTATGTATTGGTTCAACTCAGCGTACAATTCTCCGCCAAATTGCAATATTGAAAAAAGATCAATGAATTGCTAAGTAGTTATAATCATTGAAAATCATCAAATCCAGTGAAATATTATAATACACTACTGGAAAGAATTAAGGATCGACGAAAATTCCAAATTTTTCTGCAATTTTCGACATGCCGTAACTTTGAAAGGAATGGCCCTACAAATTTAAAAAAAGGAAATTGTAGCTCCAAGTGTCTAGTTTTGGATTATAACTTCAAAAATTTTAAGTTTCAGTGGTTTTCGAGTAATGATAGAAAAATCAGCAACAGAAAAATTCTCAAAATTTTACCACTATTTTTTCTTGTCTACCAGCGTGGAACTTTTATTTTTGCATAATCGTTATAATGATAGGATACTTTGTTAATTCAGCTTTAATTTTTTTTATTGACCTCAATACGTCCACTTCTCGCCGAGATATCGGTCTTCAAATGGAAAAGGATCCATGTTTTACCCGTTATTAAATTAATAAAAATTCTATTTGTTAGTTTATTTTATTTTTCTTTTTTTGAAATTTATGTACTATCTGCAATTAAAATGTGGAAAAAGCTCGAGAAAATTCTTTTTTGCCTTTTTTGAAGATTATGAGCTTCTCAGAGCAAAAAACGTGATCCTTATTTTTTTCAAGAATTCAATCGAGTCAAACAAGAAAACGGCTCGCTGGATTGAGTTGACTCTTCGTAAGGATTTCATCAACATATTGAACTGTGAAAGTCACATTAACATTATTGGTTTCCTCAACATTATCGATCCAGCGGTAGATTTTCCAAGAAACCACCAAAAGCCCTTTTTTTATATTGATGTGACATGAAGAAAAAAAAGATCTATGAATAAGCAATGGTTGTTCATTAATCGGAGTTTATTTAAGGTCTTGAAACTCTCCTTCAATTTTCTGTACGATCATTGGTTGCTGAGAAATCGATAATCAAAGACAAATGGATCCTTTTCCATTTGAAGACCGATATCTCGGCGAGAAGTGGACGTATTGAGGTCAATGAAAAAATAAATTGAAGCTGAATTAACAAAGTATCCCATCATTATAATGATATGCAAAAATAAAGGGGTAAAATTTCGAAAAAATTTTGTTGCTGATTTTTCTATCATTACGCGGAAATAACTGAAACTTTAAATTTTTGAAGTTTTTTTAATCCAAAAACTAGACACTTGGAGCTACAATTTCCTTTTTTTAAATTCCTTGTACGACTATTCCTCTCAAAGTTACGGCATGTTGAAAATGGCCGAAAAAATTGGAATTTCTTTTTTGCTCCTTTAATTTTTTCCAGTAGTGTAGTAAGATTGAAAGATCCCATTTCTTTATAAAGAATAATTCGAATTGAATAATTTCTGGGTCTGCTGAAAAATAACAATAGGTAGGTACCAATAACACTGATTATATCATGCCAACTGATGACATTTGAATAGATCACTGGTGAAGAGGAGTGATGATCGAGTGATTGAATGATAGAAAGGACGTTAGCCTTAAATTAGCTGATTCATTTCCTTCTGAACTTATCAAACCTCAACAAAACACAAAAGAATGTTCTTACTATTGACCTAAAATCTTTCCAGCGCCGTAATTAAGTATGGCTCATTTTCCTACACGATATAACAACTCAAGTACTCATTAACCTCGCGAATCTAAAGGATGATCTACACCGACATGTTTGATCTTGATCTATGAAATCTGAAGGAATAATAGGTGGGCGATGATGGAGAGTCTATTGAGGATATTTCATACCGATATGACGATCACCTTGAAAATTCTATGAAAAAGTTTATGCATACAATAAAATTCAAGTTTAAAGGCTTATATAGGCATACTGAGAATTTAATTACGATGGATGCAAATAGAGAGGTTTATTGAGAACTTCCCACATGGAATAAGATACTGAGAAAAATTGAGAGCTCATTACGTCTAAAATATAGAAGAAATACCATGTATAGTCCATTCACGAGAGTTTGACCGCATGGAAGGCGTTTGTTTATTTATCTGAAGTTGGCAGTATTTGCTGTCATAATGTAAAATAAAGTCAACGTTGCTGAATGTACCCGGCCTCGTCCGACGAGCTTGCGAGTTATTAGAGAACTCTATGCGATACTGACAACATTGTGTATCAATCTGACAAGAAAATAAATAAAATAACCTAAAATTTCAATATACACAGTGGAATATGCCAAATTTCCATGGCCAACGGATGGCTCAAACTTTTGTGAATGGACTATAAGCGCATTGAAAAAAAGATGGAATTCTTGAAGTATCGCTAAAATGGGAATAATAAAAAATCACTTGGTATCAAATTAGAAATTACACTGTTAAACATGATGAAACTCAAAATTTTCTCTTAGCTTGGTATTTTAGTCCTCAGTTTTTGAGTTTTTCATTGATTAATATTAAACATTAATTTTTACTTTTCTTATTCAGCATTTGGGATGGAATTTCCTATTTTGTTATTGTCATTAGAAATGCATGCAAATCAATCAATTGCAACAAAAAGTTGAAGAATCTTTAATGATTTCAGGAGTATTTTTTACAAGAAAAAATTTGTATAGGACTTGACATTGATACTAAATATATGAATGCAATATCTCGGTATAATATATTCGGGAAATTATTACAAAACTGAAATATGTAAGAACTTGGCAATTGAGAAAATCTAATTCTATGGTTCTGATAATGCGATCCTGTTGTAATTTTGCATGAACAATATTTTTGTATACAAAATAAATTTCACTCGAATCGAATATCTTGTTATGGAAATACAGATATTCTTTTTTTCAATATTCCATTTGAGTTTTCTATGGTTCAGATAATGCAATCTTCTTGAAATCTTGCAGGAATATTCAATAGGATGTCAATCTTCATTCAGAAAATAATTTTCACTCGAATCTGATATCTTGTTATAGAAATATAAAGTTTTTTTTTCAATATCATAATAGGCCTCATTTGCAGATCATAGAAAATATAATTGAAATATTGAAAAGAAGAAACTTAATATTTCTATAACAAGATATCCGATTCGGGTGAAATCATTTTGTGAATGGAATGTTCATGCAAAATTTCAAGAAGATTGCAGCATCTGAACCATAGAATATTCAATTGAACTATTGTGAAGAAGGATCTCTATATTTCCATAACAACGAAACCGATTCGAGTGAAATTTATTTTTTCTACGAAGATTGATATACTGAATGTTCTTGCGGAATTTCAGGAGGATGGCATCATCAGAACCATAGAATTACTTTTTTCAATTGTTAAGTTTCTACATATTTCAGTTTTTGAATAGTTTGTAGTATATTATTCCAATAGTGCTAAGGTTTTGCGTTCATAGGTTTAGCATCGATCTATGTTTTTTACAAAATTTCAAGTTGATAGCCTTATTGCTACACAAACGTACTCAGGGCTTTCTTCGATTTTTCCCAACTAGCAGTGGCCCACTGAAATGGCTTGTCATATGGCGTTATTTATAAATTGTAAATATCTATGGTAAATAATAGATGAATATCTTCATAACTACGATACTGAGAGACAAACAACCCCAACAAATATACATATACTCTGATCCTCTATAGTCTATATCCTGAAAACATAACGGAGACTTCTTTTTCTTGAAAATTATTCAAGGTTTCTCTTAGCTTTTCTTGTACCGACCAACAGTTTGAGAACACCTTGTACATCTAGAGGTTTTAATGAGAAACAGAAACTGATTCGCAAAGAAATGTACACCCGGCGCATTTTTCAACTCCTCAACTGAAAAATTTTAAAATTTCAATTTACTTGTACCGCGTGTCTAGTGAAGGGATCTCAGAAACGCGATGAGCTAGAACAAAATGAGTGGCACATTTTCGGGGTCGATTTTTGAGAGAGTTTATTTGGTGAAAATCGTAACCTTCTTAGTCAAACCGTTTTCGAGCTATTAGATAAATTGGAAATCAGCGTCAAATGAAAAGTTCTTCAAGACTGAAGTTATAAACATGAAACTAAGACATTATACAGGCACTTTTTTTTAGTAGAATTTATTGAAGTTATCAATTTTTCTTTATCACATTTTGTTCTAGGTCATCAGGTTTTTGAGATCCCCTCACTAGACAACGAATTTAGGACACCTCGTATATAGTCAGCATGAGCTTCCCCGCCAGCTTATTTGAATTCTTAAGTCTTCACGGGTATTTCACCTTTAGAAAATTGAAGATCAACTTTGATTCAGCAGATATGCCCTAATCGATTGCTGTTGAAAGGTTATTATTTGATTCAATTATCATGGCATAGATTGAGGTGAATCTGATGAGATATACAAATCATTGAATTTCGATTATTTTGATTATTATCTTCACGATCAAATGAGTCTGCTAATGAAGCAAAATAAATAATAAGCGGTAAAATTTGAGCAATAACAGACAGAGGACGCACGATACACAACTCTAATGAATAACTATGCTACAATGTTGGTCAAGGTTAGGTTTGTATATTGTGTTCTTATTTTTGAGCTCTGAAGAATTAGGAAATATTGGGAAATTATGAGAAATGCAGTATATTGTTTGAACAATGAGAAGAATTGTTGATATTTGAGTTAGATCTTCACCTTATTACATGATTCGCACCGGGTTGCCACATTCAAATGTGTTGAATATGCAGATGAAATTATAATAGCAATTTTTAGGTAATTTCACAAAAAGTAAATGAGTTTGTCCCGTATAATTATGAAAGAAACAGCATGTTTCGAAAGAAATTATCGTTAGATGTGTGACCTTATACATGTAATAATATTTTAACACCCTTATAATTTTAGCGACTCCTGATGAAGGGACAATACAGTCTCGAAAGCTCGAGTAAAAGGAAAAAAGAGTCTTCTTCCTTCTGGCCTGACTACTTCCCAAAAACATCCCTTATACAGGGTGTTTCATTGGGAAAGGGAAATACTTCACAGGTGCATAGGTGGCACCAAGACGGTTCTAGAGATACCCAATTGGGTCTCACTGTCTTCGTAGCCGAGATACAGGGTGTTTTATGAATTTTGCCCGTTCTTTCTTCTGAGCCGTACCAGACGAATCACCTGGTAATTTTCTTCATATTTGGCAAATATGTTCCTAATTGAGAGCCCAACATATCATGCAATAACCGCTCGAAAATCCAGATCCGGGTTAACAAAAAATTATGAATCGTTTGAATCTCGAAACAACACCCTGTACATCGGAATTTTGAAAATCTGTTTTAATATTCGAAAACACCACCAAAAACTAAACTGAGACGTATACCTCAAATTTTCGCGCAGAAAGTTTTACTGCACAAATTTTCAAGGTAAATGTGAAGTTTTTAGGAACTTGGATACCCGAAAGTGGTTTGAAGTGACTTAACAATGAATTATCAACATATTGAACCCATAATTATTTCAACTTTTCTTTGTAATTCATTTCCACATTGGTTTTCCTTTTGTAGCCGTATACTTGAAAATCCAGGTCCGGGTTAACGAAAATTATGAATCGTTTGAATCCTCGAAACAACACCCTGTACATCGGATTTTGAAAATCTGTTTTAAAATTCGAAAAACCACTAAAACTGAACTGGGACGTACACTTCAAATTTTCGCGCAGATAGTTTCAATGCACAAATTTTCAACGTAAAAGTGAAGTTTTAAGAACTTGGATACCTCAAAGTGGTTTGAAGTGACTTTTAACAATGAATTATCAACAATATTGAATCCATAATTATTTCAAACATTACTTTGTAATTCATTTCCACATTAGTTTTCATTTATTGAGAAGTGAGTTGCATTATTACGAATAATAATTATGATTTCAATATTTCGATAATTCATTGTTAAAAGTCACTTCAAACCACTTTCAGGTATCCAAGTTCTTAAAAACTTCACTTCTACCTTGAAATTTGTGCAGTAAAACTTTCTGCGCGAAAATTTGAAGTATACGTCTCAGTTTAGTTTTTGGTGGTGTTTTCGAATAATAAAACAGATTTCAAAATTCCGATGTACAGGGTGTTGTTTCGAGGATTCAAACGATTCATAATTTTTGTTAATCCGGACCTGGATTTCGAGGCGGTTATTGCATGATATGTTTGGCTCTCAATAGGTACATATTTTGCCAAATATGAAGAAAATATACCAGGTGGTTCGTCTGGTACGGCCTCAGGAAGAAACGGGCAAAATTCATAAAACACCCTCTATCTCGGCTACGAAGACAGTGGAGACCCAATAAACCGGGGTATCTCTAGAACCGTCTTTGTGCCACCTATGCACCTGTGAAGTATTTCCCTTTCCCAATGAAACACCCTGTATTATTAGGTACCAGTTAGTCGAAACCACCAAGTTCAGTTAGATTCATGGATAACTCCACTCATTTTATGTTAAATGGATAAATTTCCACCATGAATATTTGCTCCTCTGTATTTTCAGAACCAGCTCACACCACCGAGTTTTCAATATAATTATTGATTCGATGACGATCTATTAATTCATTGCATTAAATAACAGATTAAGTACAGTAAAACCCCTAATTGTATCGAGCTATCTGAGAGAAAAGGCAATCGAAAAGTATTAACCTAAGAAAAAATTTGTTATGAGAAGTACAGAAATGGAAACAACTGAATATAATTTTCCATTTTTATTTCTTATTATTTTGAAGTTTCTATAAAAAATTCTATTTCGAAACTTACACTTCAGATTTTGAATGAGAATTTCGACGTCTTTTGATTGATTTTATCTGTTTCAGTTAATGGTTCAACGAACTCGAAGAAATTTCTGAGCAATTCCAAATAATTATTGATTTGTGGAAACTCCTGAACTCTTTACTTCGAATCGATATATTTTTGAAAACAGATAAAACTTTCCTCGTTCAGAAAATTTCAAAGCGCTTTTTGACGGCACGAGAGAGAAACAATAATTCCAATTTGAATATCTTGAGAACTATTGGCATTATTCTGATTGAAAATATTTAAAGTTTTTGAATCGATGTTTCACAAGAGCTTCTGATTTGAATAATGCTAGGGGAAAGGCAGGCAAGATGATGCAAGTAGGGCTAAATGGCATATCATATTTACTGAAGAATCCATGCGAGTGGAATCCTAGATTCGGTGCAAATGTTCGAATTAGTTGGCAACAGTATACGAACGTTTTTCAAGGGATTCGTTACGGTAGTTGATGACTTAGTCGTGAAAAAGTGGTATGAGCGTGTACAACTTCGACGTAAGCTCTCTCTTCTCGTCTGTATTACTGTAAGTACAGATTATTTCTCTACTTTTTTTATACCGAGTAGAATTGTACTTTATTGTGAACCCTTCATGTTTACCTTGACAAAAGATGTCACAAAAACTTTGATTCAATATTTGTTTTTTTTGACACGTGGTTAGGGCAAGTTGACATACATAGAGGCGGGTGAAATGCATGGTACTTTTTATTAACAAAAAAATTTTTTTTCAGATGGTCTTCAATTATCGAAGGAAACCCAACAGAGGAGAGTGGGATGAGAATAATATGTTAAGAGTTTTGGAAGCAGTAAGAAAAAACAAATGGGATAGGCCCTTTGTCTAAGGGATAGGCCCTTGCTTGTAAACATTCAATGTACCTTTTTTTTATTTATAAGAATATGATTTTTTTTTGGTTATATGAATATAAATAATTTCTATTTCTTCTATGATATGTTATTTATTGGAATTTCGTTTTTTTCACTACGAAATATATCATAATATATGATATGCCATCTTGCCCGACACTGTGAGGCAAAATGGTTTTTTCGAATGTTACAGATTATCGCAATTTTTTTTGTCCATAATTTTTTTTATTCATATCTTTCTTCAAAAATTGATAGCTACTTGATTGGCTAGAGATTCAACTAATGCTGTGCTTAATTTTTTTTTCCTCATAAGAGATATCGATTTTCAAAGATTATATGCCATCTTGCCTGCCTCTCCCCTATTTATTGAAATTTTGATAAAGTCAACAAAACTCGTAGAGTATTGCCACAGAAAATATCTATATTATTCTACTGCTACCTGAAATATCAATGATCGTAGATTTGCAGAAACATCATAACCTCTACGAAATAACGCGTATGTTTTTGATATTATACATAATTTTTTTATGTATTTTAGTTATTGTGCATAAGATGTAAATTGAAATATCATCAAAAATCTATGTAAAAATACTATCGCACATTTTTAGATTTCGAATTATATCACTCGGAAACTAACCTGACCGATTTGGACCATCGGGAAAACGAGACGTGATTTTTCGATATTCCTAAATCTGCTTTACAATTTCCACCTTTCTCGGCTCGCTCGAAATCTAAAACTTACATACATTTAGGCAAGAATATGGCACGCTATGCATCTAGAAACAAGCGCGAAAAACGAATTTTTGCAGAACAGCATTTTTTCCAAGATTTGACTCATGTTGTATTTATTGGTTGATGTTTCTCATTGAGAAAATACAACTCATAACAGCATAATAATCATTCATGAAATGGTCCGCATGTAGCCGAGAATTTCAGAGCAGTACCTAACTCAGGGTATTTGATATTTCAGCTGACCATCTTCATATAAACGGACTGCTTGTCACTTGTCATTCTTGTCAATCTAATTTGAAATTTTCATCGACAGAAGTTTGAAGTTGAAGGATATCACAAACGCATATTGATTATATATTTACTCTTCTATTCATAATTATTCTCTCCACATCATCAAAAAACGTTTTCAACAACATCCAAAATCATCATTACTTATAGGTAAACTTAAAAATTAATTGTCAAATGACATACAAATAGGCGTAGTTACCGAACAGAATAAAAGTAGGTAGATACCTACGGTTCATCTGGTGACGGATAATTCAACGGAATTTCAGGCAAAGTCACCGTATTCTTCAGGAATTAGATATATACGGACCGCTCACTTATTCATTTAACCAGAGTAACAAAGTCAAAGTCGATATACGAGGACTATTTTCTAGAGTTTTGGTTTGAAGTTTCGCGCTAACCTCACGTTGGAGTCTCTCAATATTCATTTCCAATATCGATAAGATTTATGTTTCGATCCGTTGATAATATCCAAATTACACTCCTAATGATTTGTTCTTACAGGTTATTGCCATCATTAGGTTTGCTCTTCAGGCAGTTTGAATATACAAAACATATACATACATCTATCATTCGTTCTTTCATATTGTACCTACTATGACAAATTAAAAATAATTCCATATAATTAAATGATACGGGTAGTCCATCATCATCGATTTCATTTTCGTTTTTCAATTAATTTGAAAGAAATCAGTTACGTAAAATTCACGTTCTGATAGCTGCAACGCTGGCTATGGAAATTGATTCAAAATTAATTGCGTGATTGTAATGAAGAATAACCTTTGAAAGCAGTTGTATGTTTTCTGGTTCTCCTTTTATGGTGTTTAATATTGGTTATTCCTAATAAAATGGAGAGGTCGTATCAAAAGAGCAGTAACTAAACAGTTAAGAAATAGTTGACTAGAAATTTCGTATTGTTGCAAGTAAAATCCTCTAGATAAGATCCCAATTATCAATATTTATTCAATTCTTCCATCGAATGGTGTCATACCATCAGGATTTCGAACCTAACAATACATATACTCTGCGCAAAAAAATAACGCACATTCTGAAAATCTCAATTTTAATGATGATTAACTCTACATTGACTTTATAACTTATTTTTATGTTCTCTCGGGAAGGTTTTGAACGAAACAAGACACATTAAATGTAAGAAATATTCAGGATTTCACCGAATCTTATGTGAAACAAGAAAAATAAATAATTTTCAAAATACTGGAATGCTGATAAGTGATTTAATACTTGGTATTTTCACCCTTGCGTTAATTACAGCTCGGCCACGACGGTTCATACTCAAAATGAGTGATCTTAAAATGTTCTAATCTAATCCTTACCAGATTTCTCTGAGTTGGATTCCTAAGCCATTATCTAAGAGTAGCTGGATGATTTTCTGAACTTCGTAGCCTTATATTGAGATTGTCTCAAACTTGCTCAAACGGATTGAGATCTGGACTTCTTGCTGGCCATTCCTCTGCAAGGTACTCCTGAACGATGTGCGCAAGATGGGGTCTGGCATTACCGTCCATAATAATGAAATTTTCAAAAATGTATGGCACAAATGGCACTACATTCTCTTCAAGAATGTTCCTTATATACCTATCAGCATTCATAGCTCCATTATCAATGACTACTAGGTCTGTGCGAGCAGTCAAAGATATTCCAACCCATACCATAATCGAGCCTCTCCCGAAACCAGTAGTATTCATGAAATTGCAATGAGCATATCTTTCATGTTGACGTCTGTATACAAGGGAACGTCGATTATAATATTAGAGGCAGAATCTAGACTCATCTGTGAAGAGAACTTTTTCCCAATTAGCCTCTTCCAAATGGATATGCTCTTTCGAAAAATCCATATGCGCCCTTCGCTGTGAGGCTATTATTCTTGTCCGGTCGAACTGAGAATTCTCTCATTAATCGCTGAAAACTGAATAGGTATATTCTCCCCAGAAAGAAACATTTTTTGCTGGTTTATTATTTTAATTTAAGGTATAAGATAGTGGAGATTTCACACAAAATGTTGTCATGTGACATTCAACAAATTGAGAGTTGATAGAAGGGACCAAGACTTGTGTAGATGTGTGTAAATCAGAGATATAACTTCTGGACCGTCCCTCGTACATACTAGTTACAAACTTTCGAACAATGATTATCATGGAAATCTAATAATAGATCGACCTTGACGTTATCAAGTTGCGGAAGGCTCTGGTTAGAGCGACACAATTAAAATTAGCACATCAATTTCAAAATTCGGTCAAATCAAAGGCATACAATGACACACTTATCAGTTCCTACGAAACGGCCAGTTTAGCGTGACGGATGTACCAATTGAAAAATATCAACCTTATCGATGTAGCATGCATTTTAATTGGTAGCAAGGGAAAAACAATAGGTATGAAGAAATTGATGGTCCTACACGCATGAGAGATTTCATCAGTGTAATTGTTTTCTTTGATATTTTGATTGCACTATGAAGTGGTACTATTTTTTCTTATTGAAATTTAACACTGGAAAAAAATTTATTTTCCATTCACATACACAACTTACAGAAAAATTAAAACATCCTTCATTAAGAAACTGACTGATGTCACTATTTGAAACAGAATAATTTATTGAACTAAAAGCTATGAAATCTAGTTTATCACTACACTTCAATTAATAGTTGCAGATAGTAACAATATATTTTCTTCATTAAAATTGGTTTCAGTATAAGTACAACTGAAACTAATGATATTGCACACGGTCAATCATAAACAAAATAACTTCCGAAACTTGAAATGTTCGTGGTAACTCAATATGTGAAAAGGGCACTTCGATTTAAAAATGAATATAAAGAAACCTTATATTTTCAAAATATTCGAATTTGAATTATCGCACTTTTTCTAATTTTTAATAATATTCTTGATGAAACTAATAGGTCCACGTGCATTATGAATGTGCTTTTGAATTTATATATTCTTTTTTTCTGTGACGGGAAAAAATTGTACATTTTATATCTCTTGACAGGTCACAAAATATGACTTTTTACTTTTTTCCCTGTCAAAAGAGTGAGTGTCCTCGTATCCGGGAAAAAGTACTCACTTTTTTCCCGTGGGCAGAAAAGTAATTTCGTGAAAGGTAATATTTCTTTTACTATTAAATGGTCATTTTTCCTGTCAAAGAAAAAAATAGTTTATTATATACGTGAAAAATATTCGATTTTACTAGATTTTTTCAACTATCCGCTACGCGTCGGGAAACAACATAACCTCGAGCTAAAATCTAATACTTTTTTCCCTTGTATAATTGCTTGAATTTATTCGTAAAAAATGAAACTTTGCTTGCATAGAACAATAATAACACAGATCATTACGCAGTAAGAGTGAAAAATCACCTGAATGCAAAATACTCTCAAAGGTGGATAGGCCGGCTTGGCCCTTTTTCATGGCCCCCAAGATCACCGGACTTAAACCCCCTGGATTTTTTTTATTGGGGGTGCGTAAAAGATCTAGTCTACTCCAAGCCAATATCTTCGATTGAGGAGTAACGGGCTCGTATCCAAAATGCAGCGGCTCAAATTAGTACGTCGCATTAAAAGTGCGTTCATTTAAAGGTGTAGAGCGTGCATAAGGGCGCAAGGACGTCAATTTGAACATTTATGAATAAATGTTCGATATGAGTAATGAACTTATTGTTTTATTTTGCATTCTTCATTCATTTCTAATGAATAGTAATTTGGTAATAGTATTAAAGTTCTTTGAAAGATTCATACTTTTGCTATAACCATAAGGTTAAACAAATCAACAAATAGCTAGGTATAATCATACATTTACATTAACACATGAGCTCAGAATAACGATTAAGTACAACAAAAATAGTTTTTCGAAATTTTTCGACTATTTGGTATCAAGTAGTTACGAGAATGAAAAACTACAGTATGCCTAGGTGTATGATACCTTTTTGGAATCTGCAATAACTGAGCAACTTTTTAAGATGATGTCTACCATGGGCGTCCTACAATTTTTTTACACTGTAGCTCATCAAACTTGAAGGAAATTTCATTTAGTTTTCAATTTTTCTTTGTAATTCACGAGTTTCTAACTTTTTACACTAGTTTGATGAATTCAAGTCTTTGTTTCCGATAGCTGAACTATCTCATGTGAAATTAAAAAAAAAACCATAACGAAATACCTCTCCATTTGTAGAAATGGCAATTGGAATAAGTTAGACCAGGACAGTGTCTATCTATAGTTGCAGGCTTATCCATTGTTTCCGGGACACTCTGTTGTATACCCAATATTCATAGGTCTGAGTTGTTTGCCCCAGATGGAAAAGATTTTCAACACACTTGTATACGTTCTGCATCTAAGATTAGCATAATACTAGAAAAATTAATATGAATAATCTCGAACGCTTCTTCTACGAAACTGATCAAACGTTCGAAATATCTATTTAAATTTTTTTGAAGATCAATTGTAGATTTTTCAGTTTTTAAACATATCATATATTAATCACTTAACACTAAATATTCCTATTAACCTATCTGTATTGAACTCACTGACACTCATTTCGGAAACTAATTAATTTAAGAATATTTGAATATAAATTTTGTTTTTCTTCTGACGTATTTCCTATTTAACATGTGTTTATAGATTTTGGTTATAATAAAATATGTTTCTTTAGAAGGAGTCAGTATGAGAAAAGTGGAAATAAAGTAGTGTGGATGCGTAATAATTATTCCATTTTTGTTTTTTCCAGCAGAATACCAGCTGTTGGGAGCACAAAAGGAAGATTAACGATTTTCGACTTAATCCTCGTTCTCGAATCACCGTTCAGTAAGTGATTTGTTTGAATGAGTTTAATTGATGAAGCGGTTCTCCTCCACAGGTATTAAAAGTAGGTACTCTCACACATATCAATTTTACTTGTTCACAATGAACTTTCCGTTCTTTCTTAATGTATGTCATTCATCAACTTTTTCAATAGCTCCACAGATCAACTCTTTTCCGAAGCTTCGCTTCCGCTTCAACCCTTTTTTCATGCCGACAAATTTATTTACCTGTAATCGAACATATCTGCCATGAGATCGTCCTTGGCTCAAACATCGATATTCTTGAATTAACAACCGATGGAAAACAATAAATTCGTTTGTTATTAAAAGCGTATTTGTTTCCTTAATCGAGTGACCTTGTGAGGTTGAAGAAATGAAAAGGTCAAGGAAGTTTTCGTACAAATCAGGGAGTTATCTGCAGTGTCAGTTGCCGGTAATTATTTAATACTTTCCGGATAAGCAACTTTTATTTTTTCTTATTATGTCATTGTGTTGTACTGGGGAAATCAATCAGTTATGGGGTGACTTAAATTAATAAATAGCTAACTGTCACTTCCTATTTGGTCGAAGGTGGACGAAAGGGACAGTGGAATTGTTCCATTGGTGGCCACCGTTTGTGTTTAGAATATATGAGCTATAAGCAAAAATTTTGAGTTTTTTTCATCGCAATTTGTTTCAGACATAGTTGATATCAAAAACAGTGAGTAAATGGAAAATTCATAATTTATAATTTTAGTTATGAATTTGGACAACTTATATAAACTATGTTGAATGGGGATATGAAATATAGATTGAAGAAACAATAGTCTTCAGCAAATAGACGAAGGCTTTCCAATGAAAAAAAAACAAAGGATGCTTGATACGCACAAGAATTTAAAAGTGTTTCTTTCATTAAGTGAAATTATCACGAAAATTTAGTTCCTGTGCATTTCTTGGACGAGAACGATTTTTCAATGATATTTGTTTCTAAACTTAAATCCAGATGAGATTCCAACATATGTATTTTTAAGGACATATTCCACCCCGTTACAACACTAAAAGTTCATTTATTAAATCTTTGTAGTTCTCAGATTTATGGTTCTCTAGAAAATTCTGGACAACGTTCACAAATGATATCCAGGCGACTTTCACTGATCATTCATTTCTCCCCAAAGCTCTTATCCCTTATCAGTTGCCGTATTTTGTGGACTTCCCTCTTTAATTTTCTCCTCGCTCAATTCAGGGAATTTCTCTTTCAGATAATGCAAATTCACCGTCATCCTTAGGCATAGTCTTCACAAATTTTTTCTTAAGGCCGAGCTTTTTGTGCAACGGTGGTAAAAGAATGTCAGCAGGGTTCACTAAAGGATCATTTTTTAACGTTTTTATGCTCTGGGGTGAGTGAATTTCGCTTGGGTCACATTTTTTTGAATAGTGATGATTCCAAGTCAGTTGCATGCAAAAGATATACAATCGTCCAAATGATGTTTTCAAAATAAGTCACCTATATGAGGCAAAAAAAAATATGTAGCTGACACAAGAAAACTGGACGTTATGGAAACCAAATGATTGAATATTGTTAATGAGGGTACATCAATATAAACAAAAATCATCACAGAGTTCGTGTGACAAAAACAGTGTTTACCAGTGCAATCGAAAACCACTCAATTTTCTTTCTTATATTCCTCATGAATGTCTATGTATATAGTTACTATATATGAGGTATCTTTAAAACTTCGTGCAACTTGTTAACGTGAAATTCTTGTTGATGAAACATTAACTGATATATTATTTGAGCTATTTCTATTATATTTATTCCTTCTGTTCAACGTTTCGGCCAGCAGTCGCCAGCCGTTGTCAGGAAAATATTTTGGATTCTGAACTCTCAGAAAAATAACTTCCTTTACTCTATGCAAATGTTTGTCATTTTCACAGTTCTCAGAAAACAATCGAGAACTGATCTATTTTTGATTTATTCAGTTGTCAAAATTTTATTTGATCTTTCTTAGTCAGGTTGATAATATTGGAGCCCAGATGTTTTCGATATCAACAGACGTTTGACTGATGGCTTTTTTTATTATTGACATAAAAACTACTACCTTCAGTTTTCTACGTCTCAGTTTCTCTTCTTTTGATATTATCGAAGCAGGATGGACAAGCTTTGACTTATCAATATCTTCAAGTTGAGCTAGTTTTTCATGTTCTTTGTACTTCATATGAACAGTTTTTAGTTGATGATAGAAAAAGCCCAAATAATAAATCAATTCGTGCAATTTTATTTTTATTTATTTGAATTCAGCTCCTCTCAAACAGCCCTACATTCGACTGCTGTTTACTTTCGGGCTCATGCGCTTGAATCCACGATTTCTCAATTTTCTCGATGTCATGCGTATTTCAAATCGTCACGATTGAGTTTTTTATGAAGAAAATTATTGCACAAAAATATAATTCAATTATGTATTAGGTAATACGTTCAGGAAGGAATTGATGTAGGTAGCTTCAATGAAATTAGAAAAAAATTAAAATTTTTATGAGTTCTTATGTTGAGTGAAAAAAAAAATTTAGTGAATTTTCTAATCGATTATGCGAGCAAAGTATTGAAAGACGCTCAAGTTATATTTTCGAAAATTACTCGTAAATATGGTGGCCACACAATACCAGTCAGCTCAAACATAAGATACCACATATAATAAATAGCGTGAGAATTCAATTCAATTTTAAAATTTTCACAATCATATGAATGAGTTCGTATCAATTTATTTGGGTTCGTCACTTCAATTCAAATCGTCAACTTTGATGAGAGTATAATTATGTAATGGTTTAGAACAAATGTAATAAACATCAATTCCAACTAATTAAACATAAATACAACTAAAAATATTCTTTGAATTGAACGTTGTGATTTATTGGAGGGATTATTTTCGTAGGATACACCACAGAAATCTAGAAACATATTCGCATAATTGGCAGCCTGAACTGATTGTGTCTGTTCCAAACAAACAATAACAAAGATCTATTTATTTCATTTCTAGATTCATTAAATCGGCAAAAACTTGTCCAGATATCATCAAAAGAGATCTAATACAATATACATCGAGTAATCGATCGACAATAAATAAAGTTAATCGATTATTGGTCTACATTATCTGGGGACACGTGCAGTAAACCATTTCAGACATGGGTGCATTACGTTAATACCTACATGTTTACAGCATCACAGACAACTAAGGCGTGTAAGAATGGCATAAGGTGTTGCTTGACTTGATGAATGAATTAGTGATAACAATAGTTATGCAATATTTGAGATCGTGAGAACTTTAACCCAGTTTCATTAGTTGGTATTAACATATTTTCGAACGTGGCTTGAGGTGAAAAAATTTACTTGTTGGAGAAGATTTCTGGATAGTTAGGCTGGAATGCGCAAATGGTTATGAGTAGGAACTAAACATGAACTGTGAATAAATTCCTGATTGAAATACATTTTTATTTTGCACAAGACAAACATTCGACATAATGGAATTTCTGTTTCTATATTCCAGTAGAGCTTTGCCATTTCTCGTAATGCTTTTGAATACTTTGTGTACGGTTGCCATGACGATTGCAAATAGCAAAAAATTGATCATTAAAACGGGTCATTAATGACTAATTTAGTACACATAAAAATTCCCTTTTATTTCGAGGTCGGTGGAAATTACCCATTTAATGTACAATTTATGTTATTTTAATGTCAAATTGTCATTGGCAACCGAACACAAAGTATTCAAAAGCAATACTAGTAATGCCAAAACTCTGCTGAAACATATTAACATAGGAATTTTAATATATCAAATGTATGTCTTGTGCAAAATGAGAATGTATTTCAATCAAAATTTTATTCTTAATTCATAATAAAATCAACGGAAAAATCTTTTGAGGTTTTTGATTTTATATCGATTTAATAGAGTTTTAATCATTTTATTTTTCTGGTCCTTTTTTGAGCTTTGATTTTTTTGTTTCAGATTCAGAATTTACTTTGGGGAGGGTCATCAATTGAATTCAAATAAGAAGAAATCCTTCATTATTGAAATAGTTTTTCAAGTTTTGTTTCTACACAGTTTTTTTCCTGCTCTCTAGTATCAAACGTAAAATAATATAGGTAGTTTTGCAATAACTTCAGATAAAGATTTTTTGTTTTATGTTAGTTCTGGATTTCAAAAGAATATATATAATACCCCATATCCTGGAAACGAAGCATAGATATGTCTGCAGGATCTGAATCACTTAATTGACGAAACGAAATACTAAACCTGATGTATGCATTCAGAGTAACTGATAAAATATGTAACATTTCCCGAAATCTCTCACGACATTGAGCATTCTTCTCGTTCTTGAAATTGAATACCGTTCTTATGGCTATTCCAAGAAAGTTAGCCATTGACCCTTTAGCTTTCGACTTTCCGTGAATTATGAAATCGAGTAATGATGACTTGAAATTTCTCAACTTGAAATAGCACGTGTTTGATCATTATGAATCAAGCCATATAAAATTGACTGCTGAAAATTTGACATTCTTCTTCAAGTACTGTAATATTTCTGGACTAGAATTAGATGTTGAGATGAGATATTCTCACTTTCAATTTCTTTCTCAAATGAAGTGGCTCTTTATTTCTTCTTACCGAATTATATACTGAAATTCAACAGTGTAGTTATATTACTGGATAGGTCCTCATAAAATACACAGGAGCTCTTTCAGTTTCAAATATTTCCATAAGCGATAAAAAAATTTCTGGTTCAGCAAGTTCGAAGAACCACTAAACTATTGGTTTTCTAAAAACGTATGCTTTGAAGGCCGCTGAAAATCGAATTAGTTGACATCTTCACGCTATAGTTTTGCCTAAGTGACTCCAAAGGTACATGTCAGAATATCTCGGCTTATGGATCCAATTGAGCAAGTGATTTCGAGTTCTATAGATTTACAATTGTATTTCCCGAATTATTAACAAATTAACCGAAAGATTGGGCCGGAATGTTGCTACTCAATATCGATATGAAGACTCCTACAGGATTTCGTTAAAATGTATGAAATAATATTGATTTCGCAAAAAGTTTTTTTTTTAATTTTGTTTGACATATATCGCAGAAATTTAAGCTGTATATGAAGCGTCGATAAAATTAGATATAAGTATTAAAATTCACATCAAAAAGTTAAAGTTCAAATCTTTTCGAACGCTCGTTCTACTTGAAGGAGTGATATATTGTTTTGCCCAAAAATGTCTGTAATTTTCGAATTTTGGACCGAAAATAGCCTTTAGCGATAGGGCCCGACTCCATGTTGACGAATCCATGGTCAAATTCAATCCTTTCCTTGGGACCGGCCGTCCGTCCTCCCGTTAGCACGATAATTTTTATGGGACTGTCCTAGAGATTTGAGATTTTCAGGGTAATTCAGTTCTCAAATGCTGCAGTTGAGTTAGTTAACCAGCCAAATCTTACAGGGTGTGCAATAAAATATGGCCATTAAAAATTTTGGTTCCTCAATATCTCAGACAAAACCCCCATTCACCCAGTCACGGAATGCCTTGGCATTGCGAGCCTGAGGAAGGAATGCCTTGGACGAGAAACTTGTGAGAGTGAGGAACTAGCCTCGTTGAAGCCTTCACAATTATTAGATTTCAGCAGATCTCTGGAACTGGAAGGCGAGCTATGAAGGTTTTGGCCAAAACAGCTCTGTAAGGGGGCACAATAGACCTTAAGGTCGCAGTGAACTGTAACTCCTCTTTAAACTATAAACTATATAAACTATATCTCAGACAAAACGAAACCAATGGAAATGAAATGTTGCGACCACATGCTCATAATAAACCTCACGCAAAATTTGTGACCACAGTGTACACAGAACCATAATATTCTATTGGAATATTGAAAAGAAGAAACTACATATTTTCAAAAAAAGAGATTTTGAGGTCATAGTGTTAACAGAACCATAGAAAATTCAATTGGAATATTGAAAAGAAGAAATTTCATGTTTCTATAACAAGATATCCGATTCGAGTGAAATTTAATTTGTGAATCAAGACGGATCTACTGAATGTTCATGCAAGATTTCGAGAGGATCGTATAATCAGAACCATAGAATGTATTTTTCATTTATTTATCACATATTAAATTTTTTGAATAATTTCCAGAATATAATTCCGATCATGTTGAGGTTATGTATTCATACACTTAGTATGAATCTCAAATGCTATATAAAATTTTGAGGTAGTAGCATTATTGCCACCAATGAACAAGCGGCGAAAATCACTTGCTCAGGGCTTTCATTGAATATATAATTTTGAGAACTCTACATCGAAGTTTAAAATTCATGAATTAACGAAAGGAAATCAGGACCTCTCAGGATATTTTGAATTTCAATAATAGTTTTTTCCAGTAGAAACAAGCATTCAAAAGCTCAAACTTTCTCAGAACTTTTTTTATTCATATCACCATCATATCAGTTATTTAAATTAAATATACCCCATTTCGAATCGTTTATCCAATGAAAACGCCATCAAAATTCCTTCCTGTACAGATCTTCTTCGATGATAATATCTTCACAGACACAAAAGCAACTTAATATTCTTTCTGGGAAGTCAATTACCGTCATCACTGTTTTTCCGATACTGCAGAATAAATAAAACTAATTATTTATTCGGTGCAAACATCACGTAAGCGTAATCTTGAGTTTCATTCACACTTCGTTTTCGTGAAGGTATTCACTCATGTGCCATGGAGTGCTGAAATCTTTCGACAGAAATTCATTTCAACAATACCCATTTGCACATGTATATATTATTTATTCAAATTTCATATAAAGGCTTCGATTAGAATTCCTTATAATCTTTAATTGGCAACTATTGGAAATAAATAAGCGATTTCTTTCGATAATAATTGGTGACGAAGAATATTGGAACTGGTGTTATTAATTTAACAGCCAATTTGTACTGAATTTCTGATCTTCAATACTAAAAATAATATAAAATTCTCTTCGTAGTGAAATTCAGAAAAATCTGCGACAGTTGGAGCCGTGGGAGAAATATCATGCATAAATCCATAAATAATAAGGGTTTTCCAATAAGAGGAGTTATATCGAATAGCCCGCTATTTTTGTATAATTCACGTTTGAAGGTGTCATTTTTTAACGTTTGTCAAGTAGTAACTTAGTAACTACGCCATTGATAAAAATGGAACAATGCACGCTTCAAGAACACATTGAAATTATTAAAATTCACTATAAAAATTGTGAAAATTTGGCAGAGGCGGTTCGTAAAACTCGAACATTTTTGGGTCGTCGTGAAGCGTCATATCAAACCTCAATAAAGAAATTGATGGAAAAATTCGAGCTGTTGGACAAGTAAGTGATGTGAAGAATAAAATCCGTGCACGTCGCTCAATAACAGCCGAGAATATTGCTGATGTAGCCGAAAGTGTTGAAGAAAACCCAGGTTTGTCCATTCCTTGCCGTTCTTTGGAATAAGGCATTCCACAAACGTCATTACACCGTATTTTGCATCAAGATTTGGCTTTTGAAGCTCAGTTAGCACAAGAACTCAAGCCGACCTCTCTATCCTCAACGTGTGACTGTTTGGTGCGGTGTTTGTTCCGGCAGAGTCATTGGACCTTACTTTTTCGAAAATGAGGCTAGAGCAACAGTCACGGTGAAAGGATTTTCGCTATTGAGAGATGAATAATGATTTTTTATGGATGGAATTGGATAGTATTGATTTGGACAACCTTAACTTTCAACAAGACGGCGCTACGTGCCATACAAGCAACGAAACCATTGATCTTTTGCGAGAAAATTTTCCGGGCCGTGTTATCTCTAGAAGAGGTGATCACAATTGGCCACCGAGATCTTGTGTTCTAACACCTTGCGACTTCTTCCCTTGGGGCCACGTGAAAGAGAAGTTCTACGTCAATAGACCAGTGTCGATTCAAGATCTCAAAGATGGAACTCGCGAGGCTATCAAGGACATAGGTCAGTCATATTGCGATTTGGTTATGGAAAATTTCATTAAAAGGATATGGTCCTGTAAGTGTTGTCGTGGTGGTCATTTGTCTGATGTTATTTTTCACTATTAACGGCATTCAAATTTTTCAGAAATTTTCTTTCGAGTTATTTGTCGGGAAACTACCCATTAATTCTATTTTTTCGAATAATTCCGTATTCATATGGTAACCACAAAATTGAAGAAACCCGGTGGTTATGGTAGGGATCCCTCTTCCCGAAAATTTTCAACAAGACCACACGTAATACTATAGGTATTCAGGTTATCATTCGAAAAACGCACATTGTGAATCAATCGACAAATTTTAGCGTTTTTGTTTAGTGTTATTGGTTATTCATATTCATGATGTACCCTATATTAATTTCAATTGTAATTTCTTTCACTTCAAATAAATAAATCGCATCTGATGCCCTTCTGGTTAGTTTGTTTTGTCGTCGTTTTATAATTCTGATATTATTTCTGTGCTTCCTGTCCTTTCAGAGCATTACTTTTATTTTGAAAAAGCCAATAAAAGCTTTCTAATTCTACATCAGTCGGAAATATAATGGAACTTCCCTAAAACGAACGTCTGTATAACGAATTTCTCTGTATAACGAATTTCGTACAAGACATTGCACCTTGAATCATAATCCCATGTTAATAACACCATCTAAAACGAAGTTAATTCTCTCTATAACGAAATATTCAACGAACATCACTCTTTGAATGGGTATTGGTAAGAAGGTATAAGGGCTGTTTGGTTTCAATCATTCAATCTAACCATTACGCTAGGGTGAAAGTTGTGCGATAATGTCTTGAAAAAAGTGCTTAAGTTTAATGATAAACTTCAATTTATCAGTGAAGTCGACCGCGGTATTGCCGATTATAGAAACAAATTTTCTGTATAACTAAATTTTTTATGACGAATTTTTTTTTGCACATTTAGCGCTTCATTATAGGGAAGTTCCACTGTTCTTGAAAATAAGAGCTTCTAAGATTTTATACAAACTCACCACAACCACAATATTATCCTCGTTCCTCAAAAGAAAAGCGGCTTGATTCTCTTCATCCTGATACAAGTCGCCGATTTCTTCATTTGTCTGCAAAGAAAAAAATTCATTACATATCTTCATTAGATTCATCTCGAATGAACGTTCCGAGATTGGATAATAAATCAAAATGAAATGTTCTTGTCCGAGACATGTATCCATATATTCACTTTGGGTTATGTAAGATATGGCATGACACGGATTCACTTTACAAGGTATTTATTATTAGCGCTTATAGATGCATTTACTAGAAGTATTTTAGGGACATACATGCATCGTTGACCTTTTCGGTGAATTAACGTCTTTCCTAATACCGAATGTTTGCCAATTCTGATTTTTCTTTCGGCGTGTGCACATTAAAGAGTTTGACGACTATTTGCTTCTCAACAGCTGAAGGCGAGTAAGGTATCATAGAATTTCAAATATATTTATATTGACATGAGCATTTACAAGTTGTTATTAACTTATTAACGTATTATATCTTTCAAAATCTCACCATAGGCAGTAATTTTTTCGTTTCATTTTATCTGAAGATTTAAGCTCAAAACGGAATGAATGTTGAATTCAAGAAGATTATACAAAAAGGGTGCATTACATGAGGAGCTGAATTAGAGATCTACAAAGTTACAATTCAGTTAATTGCTCCATCGAAAGAACCTGGAGTCAGATAATGTCTATAAGAAAAAATTAGGTGAATGATGAAAATACTGGAAAGGCTACTTTTTTGAAAGAGAGTCTTGAGATATTTTAAGTAACAGAAAGACAGATCTTGGATATTTATTGTAACATGGTTTTTCAAATGATAAAAGAACCGATTTTTTTCTCAAAATTTTTTGCTGATTTATAATTCTATATTTTAAAATACAGGCTGTTTCTTAATAACACCAAAAAATGAAACAGAAAATTCCTTAGATCAGAAAAAAAGATTCCATATACAGGGTGTCCCAAAAGTCGACGTCAACCCGGAACCGGGTGAAAAGGCAAGTAAGTAATTCTTTTTTCACCCGGTTCCGGGTTGACGTCGAGTTTTAGGACACCCTGTATGTAGTCCCAAAATGCATTGCTGTCAAGTTACAAGGTCTTGAAGTTTTATTTAAAACCAACTAAGAAAGTGGTACACTACTGAGATATTTTAAACTAACAATTAATTTCAAAATATTTGTTCAATTTCTGACAAAAAAACATTTTAACGTAACGTTTTATTGAAAATACGCGTTATGTTTCATTTTCTTCAATAAAAACGGCGCTTGACACGAAAAAAAGGCAGATAACATATTTCGTACAAATTGAAAGATGAATTTAAAAATAATTGTTAATTCAAAATATCTCAGGGGTGACTACTTTTTAGTTTGGCAGGTGCTTTTGAGTGCTCGTTCATTGGTGAAAAATAAGGCTATTACCTCGAAATTTTTGTATGAGACTTGAGATTAATGCTAGGTATATGAATGCAATATCTCAGCACGATCAGAATTATTTTCTGGAAATTTGTCAAAAATGAAATATGTAAAATTCAATCATTAATCGAATGGAAAGTATTTATCCTGTTTTATTTATGAAAAGATAGTGGTATTTGATTTTCAGGGTTTAATATATTTAAAATATGACAGTGATTGGCGACGTTTCGGGCAGCAGTGCCCTTTTTCTAGCCTTCGAAATAATTTATTTCAAGTTATTTCCCAACGTATTTGTTCGAATCATTAATAGTACATTGTTTACCGGGTAGGAAAAGCTTAACATTCCTGGACGACCCTGAAGATTGCTAAGTCGAGGCGCAAGCCGAGACTTAGCAACACAGAGTCGAGGAATGTGGCTTTTCCTACGAGGTAAACATACTATTTTTCCGCAAATCGTTTAAAATTCGACAGATATTGAACATTTTTAAAAAAATTCCCGAAATTCCCGAATTTTTGACATTTCTTAAATTGCATCATTTTTCGATGTCATTCTCATCGGAAAATTAATGAGAACTGTCAGATGTGTTTACGTGAGGGAAGTGCCTGAGAATTTTGGTTCATTGTGAACGAAATAGGGCAGATCCAAATGAAAAAGGTATGATATCATTTTTTAATCCTTTTATAACGTTATTACTAAAGGTTTTTGTTCCAGAAACGATTAAATTGAAATTATGAATGGAATAAGTAAGTGACATTTGTCAAGCGAGTTTACAGGTCAAAAAACCTCTAGGATATTTGCAATTTTATGAAGGAAACCCAACAGATTCGAATGAAACAAGGTACGAATATCGTTTTGGAATAGTTCTATTACGTTTATTGAAAAAAATATTTGTTCCAGAAACTCTCAAATTACTATGAAGAACAAATTACTTTTCTATCATTTATGTAGAACACTAACAACTGTACGGAAATATCATTTCCTTACAGTAAGGAAATAACATTTCCTTACAGTAAGGAAGTCCTGACTTTTTCTTCAAGAAATTTTGACATGAATGTCAAAATCTCCTGGCGATTTGCGGAAAAATAATTTAATTCTGTGATTCTGTTGATGCGATTCTCTCGAAATTATGCATAAACATTCAGTGTATCAATCTACATTCACGAAATAACCTTCACTCGAATCAGATATCTCGTTATGAAAATATGAAATTTCCTCTTGTCAAAATTTAAATTGAATTTTTATGGTTTTGTTAACACTATGGCCGCAAAATTTCACGAGAGCTTATTATGAGTATCTTGCATGTGACCGCAGAATTTCATTTCAATTGTTTCCGTTTTGTCTGAGATATTGAGGAACAATAATTTGGAATTGCCATATTTTATGGAATAACCACGGATTCGTCATCAGGGAGTCGAACTTCATGGTTTGAGGCCAGGATATTTGGGCAAAACTCGTTTGAGTGTAACGAGTGCACAAAAAGATATGAAAAAGTAGGTTAACAGAATGCAGCACATACAAGAGAGTCAAGGTGGTCATTTAAATGATGCTATTTTTCATACCAAATGGTATAATGCAACCTCTCGAAAAAAACAAAAATTTTGTGTCTCAATGGTCCCTTTCGGAGAACTCTGAATATCAAGTCTTTCCAAATAATAAAAGTTATCTAAAGCTATGTTCGCCCATGGGTAAACCCGTAAGTTTCATTTTCTGGTTTCACACAAATCGAAAATACATAAATATAAATATATATAATATTATATATAAATATATAATCCACAACAGATAAAATCTATAATACCAAACTATGAAGAGATAAAAGTTATGAAAAAAATAATTCTCTCTGAGAATTGTTTTTTTTAAGATGATGTGGGATTAAAGAGATGCAATGTAAATATCACAACTTGGGTATAAGTTACATTGATTCAATTCCAATATCAGCAGCAAATCGAAAATAATACATACACGCATTTGAAACCTTCTCTATGAATTATATCCTGAGGGCAAAATAGGAGCTTGAGAGCATTGCATATTTTTTTAAATTCTCATCATCAAGATCAAGGATCTTTGAAATTCAGAACCCGCACTCAGACATCAACCTTGCGATTACAGAAAGGTAGTCTGTGTTGCAACAGTTAAATTTTATCAGCTAATTTGAATTTTATATAAAAGCATGCTATCAACTCTAGCCTGAGGAAGCTATTACAATAATTATTGCATACATCTAATTCCTGGTTAAATTCTTCTTTTATCTTGATGGGTTACTTCAAATGCCACGAGAAATTTCACGCATTTAAGGAGTTTATCTTGATTTTTTATAGCCATTTGATATAATGTTATACTGTGGAAATGTACTTTCTTCTATGTTTGAATTCGTGATTCATATTATGTGTTTGGGCCATTACACAGTGTTGTAATATTTCGGCTTACCCTAAATTGTAGTAAAAAAACAGTTATGTATAATTCAATTTTTATGCCAAAAAATTTCAAAATTATCATTCAATAACTGATTATCGATATTGAATATATCTTTCTGTATAACTGTCAAAAAAACTTGACTTTTCTTCATCACTATATGGAAGCCTAAATGATTTTTTTTCACCGTTAAAAAAAGGCTTGCATGCACGACTATTGTAAAACCGTCCACTGTACGTCTCTGTGCTCGGACATAAAATACCCATTAATCACAAGGAAACAATGAGATATTAATCTCAGATGCTTCATAGATTTAGCTTTGATATAATATTCTTCAAATTGGCATTTCTTCAGTATTCTAAAGTACCTACTCTGACTAACAAATATGGGTATAACTTATCAATCGAGGGTCAAGTTTACTTTTATTGTGTCAATTAAGCATTTTCATTACAAAATATACAATGACCAGTTCTCCAAAAATTTCTCATATTTCAACTTGACTTTTTCCAAGCTTGTCAGAGAAGGGTCTTGTCGCGGTCACCAAATGTTAATATCTTCAATAAATACAGGGTATTTCACGAGGAACCTCACCCATATTTATACGGAAACTACTGAACGTATTTTCATGAAATTCAGCACTTAAGTATATAACATACACATAAGTATTTCACGATGCTGATGAAATCTAAAACATTTTCAAGGCATGAGCACCTCCGGTTTTTCCGGAAATGACGTCAACTTCCGTTTTTCAAATTAGAACACCACTTTTTTATTGCAGAAATAGATTCCTTAGAAAATTTCAAGTTATTTTGATGTAACATTTTTCAGTTTTAGTTGGAAAATTCTCTCTGAGCGGGAAAATTCGAAAAAAAAATAGAAAATAGAGCTCCGCTGAAACAGGAATAACTTCGAGGTTTTCGGATGGAAAATTTTCATGGTCTATTAAAAAACTATTGACCATTAATCGTTTTCAGTATCAAAGTGTTGATTACTATTATGAAACTTGATGGTAATACCAAAACTGTTCATTCGATCTATATTTTTAATTGGGAAATTTGTATTACAAACATTTATAATAGGGTATTCCGAACTCAATCAAAACGACTATTGAAAACTTTTATTTGACTAAAATAATGAATGATGAATCCTGTTCATTGGAATATTTTTTGTTGATGAGTTGATACACCTTTAAAAATGTTGATTGACCTATGCTGGTGAGATATACAGAGGTGAACATGTGTTGCATTTGTTTACAATCCATATAATATGGTTTCAACACCTTTTCCTTGCATACAAGTAGATCTTAAAACTTCAAAGTTTCCTGCCTTGTTTAATTCAAATGAGGACAATGTACCATATGGTGTTGATTAATCAATTTCCTAATCAAACATTTCTCTGTTAGGTACATTGGAATAATAAGTAGACTTCAGCAATTGCTATAATTTTTCCAGCAACAGCGGTATTCACATTTCAAAACAATACCAAACGATTGGGGGATATTACGATATACAGTGAAACTTGTACCCAAATTCCATGTACAAACACCCTCTAGAACGAAGTAAATTCTCTCTATAACGAAATATTCAGAGAACAACACTCTTGGGTATTCGTAAGAAGGTATAAGGGTGGGTTTTTTTTACGGACGTACGTAATAAATCACGACCTCAAACTAAATAATTACGGCATCGGCAGGCAGAGAAATCCTTCTTAAACAGTTTTGAATACATCCCAGGCTGTTTGGTTTCAATCTAACCATTACGCAAGTGTGAAAAAGTGTGCTAAGATGTCTGAAAGCAAGTGCTTAAGTTTGAATGATAAACTTAAAAAATGAAAAATCATGCGTTTAGCAGTAACGCAGGCATAATATGAACAATGAAAGCGGAGAATAATATTAATTGATTTAAAATCAACCAATAGGTATTAAACTCACACTTCGGAACTAATCCCGTCAACGCACAAAGAACATGTATAGTGGTAGTGTGAGTTTAATATTGGGTGATTTTAAATCAATTAATATTATTCTCCGCTTTCATTGTTTAGATAAACATAAATTTATCAGTGAAGTCGACTGCGATATGGCCGACTATAGCAACTTTTCTGTATAACGAAATTTCTTTATAACGATTTTTTTGGCGGATTTAGCGCTTTCGCTGTATTTCAATTGACAGGTATTTGTAGATTATTGATGATTAAATCTTCACTTTTTCCTTGAAGTCATTTGTCATATATAAAAATAATAGATACATTATTCCAATTATGAAGGAAACGTTATTCACACAACAACTGATATGTTATATAATCTAATAATTTAAATTGCAATTTTTTATAAATAATGTGAATCATTACGCATATCTGCGAATGCAGCTATGCGTTGGAGGTTATGCACGAATATGTTATTAATCTTGCTTACTGTATTCAATTATGTACATTTGCAAATTTTGTACGTCTTTACGAGTTTGGCGAATATCCTTTTCGAAATGTCAAGTTGCGATGGGAAGTTATTAGTTAATCTTCGTTACTCCATGTAATAATGGAATTTTTTGCACTTAAAGGTGAATGATGGGTCATGTTATATAACTGCGAGCATGGTTTCTTGGTTTCCCTGATTAGGTCAACTCAAGTGTTCGAATTACCATGGGAATTAATTAATATGTTTGATGGTTATTATGTCAAGCAGGTTGCTTTTTCTCGTTCGTTACCGCTTCTTTGAAATGTAATTACTGAACAGTTCACCTTCATCTGCAATTTGATTAATTAGGTGAGTGTAACATTGAAATTCTGCATCACTGATCGATTTACGGATTATCAATCGAAAGCATACGCTTCGAAAATTTTATGATATCCAGACAGCGCTTTTCATTTCAGATAAAAATTTGAAACTGAAAGAACGTAGATAATGCTAATATAATTTTCGACTTATCATGGCGTAGGTATATTTCGGGATCTTATAGTAAGAATATATGAATGAAAATTAACGCGTTAATAAGGACACAGGTATTATATAAACAATGAGAGCTGAGAATAATATTATTTGAATAAAATCACCAGTATTAAACTCATACAGCAGACCCCCGGTAGTCCGGCCCCTGTCTAATCCGGCGCCCCCTGTAATCCGACATGTCTATTATTTATTAAAATTAATGAATATTTGCATGCTTCTTAAACTACATAATTGATTCATAGTTTTTGATTATTTTAGTACATATGTACATTTGTTTGTACACAATTATTTCCTAACGAAAAGTTATTGCATATTTTTTGTAAGTTCTATAGCATTAATGACGTTAATTTTGTAATAAAACGTAAGCTCTCTATTGTTGTTTAATTGACTTAATTTGACATACATAATGAAGTATAACTAGTATTTCAGAGTACATATGTATGTATAAATAATCTTATCATTGGATCTGTAATTTGTCGGATTACAACACTGCCCTGCAAAATGTTGTCGGACTACCGGGGGTCCACTGTACTTCGGAACTAATCCGTCAACGCATAAAGAACATGCATGGTGGTGATATCAGACAGAGCATCCATAGATAGCTATTTCGCCCTTATTGTGACTCATTAGTATGGAGAGCTCTGGCTGAAAGAGGTATTCTAGGTTCCTTATTTAACGAAATGTCGCTCATCTTTGAGTATAAACAGAAACCAGACGCCATCTCGGGGTAACCTTGCGAACACCTACCTACGATGCATGAACTTTGAACGAAGTAAAGTAGCGAGATGTTTATCCGTTTTTCATTGATAAAATATATGTTGTACGTATATCAACAGTTGACTTTCAACGAAAATTACCTAAATGTCAATAACAAAGACGAAAAAACGTATAAAAATGAAAAGGAATGAACCGGTAGAAAAATAACTAATGAACCGTCATTTTGGTTGAAAATTTCAGCGGTTACAGGTTGTTTTGATAGAATTTTTAAGTGATATTCATCAAATTGGAAATATTTTCAATTGGATAAATTAAATCCTTCGCTCCTTTTGTAAAGGTGTCATTATACGTTTTTTTCTGCTTTCTTTAATTTGTAACCCTCTTTTCAAAGACCGACCGATATTTTAGGGAAATCGATTGAAATATACTCTGGGAGGATTCTGCATTTCTTATAAACTTTATAGGTTCTCACTCCCAGTCTCTGAAACATAAATAATTAAAAAATGTTTGATTAAGGTGAAGTGCTCCTGCGAAAATCTTTGCACTTAGGTATTTGTCAGGAGCAAATTGGTCTTGAAAAAATTGTTGCCTAACGTAAAACTGAAAAATGAAACAATTAAAAAAGGATATTGTAACGTTTCGTGTGGCTATATCAGACACCTTCTTCAGACAACTCTTGAAATCTTAGAATTGGGTGTAGTTAATAGATATAATATACGCAGTTTTAAGCAATTAAATTGAAGATTATTTTATTTTAACAACTTGACATTAGAAAATTATTCTGTCAATATTTACATAAGGCAACTAAAATAAAATAATAGCAGGAGTGGCTATTTGATTTTTTCATTCCAACACTCCTCCTCACGAACTGCTTGAGTAAAGTCCAATGCCTTTTAATAATGAAGAATGACGATTTCCATTCAAAGATTTCGTCAAAATATCGGCTAACATTTCATCAGTCCTTTTGTAGCCTATTTCGATGTCACCATTCTTCACAAGATCTCTTATGAAGTGTTCTTTTATGGAAATATGTTTAGATTTTGAACTCACAATCGGATTATAAGCTAACTTTTGTGCAGCCTGATTGTCGTTGTAGATTAAAATTTTTTTATGATGACATCCCATATCATTTATTAGATTTTTGAGGTGTACTGCTTCTTTTGATGCTTCTGTCAGTGACATGTACTCAGCTTCTGCTGTTGATAATGCTACGGTTCTTTGTTTTCTCGATTCCCAACTAACTGAGGAATTTGCAAAAATAAAACAATAGCCAGTATATGATCTTCTATCAATTTTACATGCACCCCAATCTGCATCAGCATATCCAATTATATTCTCTCCAATGTCTCGAATTTTAGTTCGTAATTCTTGGTACCTTGTAAATATCTAAGTACACGTTTTGCAGCAATCCAATGTTCCAAATTGTAACAGTTATTGAATTGGCTCAAATAACTGACTGCAAAAGAAATATCAGGTCGAGTTGCTGTTGATAAATACATCAACGCTCCAATGAGATTCTGGTAAGGAATATTTTCCAATTTATCCGGATTTCCTTTTTCCAGTTTTAGGTTTTCTTCCATGGGGCTCTTTGCACTTTTGCAATTCGACATACCGAATCTGATTAATACATCATTGATATATTTTTGTTGCTTTGCAGTTATAACATCTCCGTTTTGTTCGAATTCTATTCCAAGACAATAATTTAGAGTTCCCAAATCTCTCATGTCGAAACTTTTCATGATTTGGTTCTTTATGAAATTAAGTATGTTTTGGTTAGAAGTTGCCACAATCAAATCATCCACATATACTGCAATAATGGCTTTTTCCTCCTTTGCGGTATATGTACATGCATGGGTCTGCGTCTGATGATCTGAAACCAATTTCGATCAATTTGGTGTCTAACTTTTTGAACCATTGCCTCCCGGCTTGTTTTAATCCGTAAAGGGCTTTCTTGAGTCGACACACTTTTTCTTTTGAATTTTTTCTCAAATCTTCTAACATTTTTACCGCTTTCAAATAAAAATCTATGTCATCTTTCATACTTTCTTCTAAGATAATTTCTTGTAGATATTTTTCAAAATTTTGCGGAATTTTCATGAAAATTTCTTCTTCAATTTCACCATTCAGAAAAGCTGTTGTTATGTCTATTTGATTCAATTTGAGTTTTTCTTCTGCTGCTAGAGCTAATAATAGTCTGATAGAACTCAGTTTCGCCACAGGTGCAAAAGTTTCTGTGAAGTCAATCCCTGGACGTTGATTGAAACCTCTTGCTACTAATCTTGCCTTTCTTCTTTCCAAACTTCCATCAGCATTGAATTTTTCTTTCAATATCATCTTATTTGTTATTATATTTTCACTTCCAGTTTTCTCGGTAATTATCCAAGTTCCATTTCTTATATGTGCTCGTATTTCGTTTCTTATTGCTTCATCCCATATTCCATCTTCATTTTGTTCAGCATCTTTTTCTCCAATAAAATATGAAATGTAATCCTCTGTCCATTTAGGTGCTTGAATCGTTCTTTTTGGTCTCATTTCTTCATCTGAAATTTGTTTTTCCTCCTGGGATTCTCTGTGATATTCTTCTTCGTTAGTTGGATAACTGTTTTCAATTTCTTGATCTTTCTGGTCATTTCTTTCCATTTTTATGTCGATGTCAAAATTATGTTTTCTTTACACTTTCTTCGCTTTCTCCATGCTCTTCTTGATCATAATGAAATCTATCATAGTCATTTTGTTTTTCGTAAACATCGGACATTTTGTTATCTAGTATTTTCACATCCTTCGAAACAACGATTTCCCTTTGACTTGGCATCCATATTCTATATGCTTTACTTATTTCCGAATATCCCATAAAAATTCCTTCTTCAGAACGTGGTGAAAATTTTCCTCTGTTTGGTTTTTTATTTACACGAATGCTTTTGATCCGAAGACATGTAGGTGTTTGACAGATGGTAAACGATGTACCCATTTTTCGAATGGTGTTTTACCGTCTATTGCTCTTGATGGTGATCTGTTTATTAAGTAATTCGCTGTATTGATTGCTTCTGCCCAAAAAGTTAATGGTAGTCCAGCTGCTATCATCATACATCTTGCTTTATCGAGCAAGGTTCTATTTTTTCTTTCAGCTATGCCGTTTTGCTGAGGAGTATAGACACAGGATAGTCTCCTTTTGATACCATTTTGTTTTTAGAAATGTTTCAATTCTTTGTTGACGTATTCAGACCTTTCATTATCACTTTGAAGAAATTTTATTTTTCTGCCATGCTCATTTTCTACCTCATTTTTGTATTCTTTGAAATATTCTAGGACTTCATTCTTTCGTTTGAGAAAATAAATTTTGCAATATCTGGAATATTCATCCGTGAAGGTTAAGAAATATTGAGAACCACCATGTGACTTTGTTTTAATTGGTCCCCATACATCAGAATGAATAATTTCCAAAAGGTTATTTGCTTCTTGTTCTCTTTGTGGAAATGGTAAGCTTGTCATTTTCCCTTTAATGCATATTTCACAATCATTTAATTTTTCTGATGCATTAAAATCCAAACCATTCACTCTGTTGTGTTTCATAGCAGATTTTAGATCAGTTTCGTTAATGTGTCCTAATTTTTCATGCCATAACATCATTTTAGGTGAATAAAATGAGTGTTCTTGTTCATCGTTAGATGAAATTTCACTTTGTATATAGTACAGATTATCTCTTCTTTGTGCTTTGAGTATTGGCTGCCCATTTTTATCTCTTATTATAGCATTATTCTTCTTGAATAGCACCGTGTACCCTTTGTCTGTGATTTTGCTGACAGACATCAAATTCGTTGAAAGATTTGGTACGTAAAGTGTATTTGTCAAGTTTATTATTTCATCCTCATCTGGAAATGTCAACGTGACTACGCCTTTTCCTTCTATTGGTGCTGTTTGATCTTCTGATGCCAGTTTCAAACAAGCTTGTTCGGAATTTTCATCAATTTCTCTGAACTTTTCTTTTGTGAAACAGAGATGGGATGTGCACCCACTATCGAGGCACCAACTATTAGTATTTCCCAATTTATTTCCTGTGGCTAGATAAATTTCTTCTGTTTTGAAAGATTTAGGAGTATTTCTGTTTTTGGCTCTGCAATCTATGGATTTATGATTGGTACGACCACAATTTTCACATTAATTTTATTTCTTGTCTGAAAGTTTTGTTTTTAGAAAATCTATTTTCTGTTCCATAATTGTTGAACCCTTTGTTGTGATACTTCCTATTTCTTCCAAGATGTGCTTCCTCTGAATGATTGTTAATTGGATAAGATTTATTTCTGGCTTCGCTTTCTTCTAGAATTTTTATTTTTAAATTTTCTGGTGTAGGTAATTCATCTCTGGATTCTATAGCTATTCTGAAATTTTCATATGACATAGGAAGAGAGTATAACATCATAATGCTCAGTAAATCATTGTTGATTCGAATTTCCATTTCGGATAATTTATCTACTGTATCAGCAAATTTATTAAGATGTTCTCGAATATTGTCTCTCTCGTTCATTTTTTGTAAAATCAAGCTTTTTAATAATGTAGCTTTACGAGCAGGTCCTTTACTTTGGTAAATTTTGTTCAATGTATCCCAAATATCTTTAGATGTTGAACAGTTCTTGATTTGTTTAAGTTCGTTCGGGGATATTATCAAAATCAATTCTGATTTGGCATTCAAATCATCAGTAATCCATTTATTTTTGGTTTGCTCATCTGTTGTGTCATTGGGTTTCATTTTCTTTCCAGATACATAATCCCATAAGCCAGCTCTCGTAAGAATTGCTTGTGCTTGAAGCTTCCAAGTATCATAGTTATCACTTCTTAATGGTTCTATTCTATAACTTGTCGATACCTGAGCCATCAATCTGCTTTCAAATTTTTTAATTTATGAAATTTTACTTTCTTCAATTGTAGCAGTTGTGAAAACTTTGATCTCTTCAGGGAAACGGAATGCAGGGGCCCATAACCTGTAGTTAATAGATATAATATACGCAGTTTTAAGCAATTAAATTGAAGATTATTTTATTTTAACAACTTGACATTAGAAAATTTCTGTCAATATGTTACATAAGGTAACTAAAATAAAATAATAGCAGGAGTGGCTATTTGATTTTTTCATTCCAACAAATTGTGTATTTTTTCATTTGAAAATGATTGACATTGATCATTGTTTCATTTTTCAGTTTTACTGTTAGGCAACAATTTTTTCAAGACCAATTTGCTCCTGACAAATACTTATGTAAGTGCAAAGATTTTCGCAGGAGCACTTCACCTCAATCAAACATTTAAAAAAATTTATGTTTCAGAGACTGGGAGTGAAAAGTTTCTAAGGAATTTTAGGGAAACACTTTTGCTTGTTTATATCCTCTTTATTGTCCCGTATATAGCATTTTTTCCTTCTCAGTCAATTGTATTATCTTTTTAACGTTTCGACAACCCTCTCATCTAATATTCTCTAATTGCGAATTTTCATCATAAATTGTAAACCAGTTGACAATTGAAAATATTTCACGAACGGTGTTGCCATGTCGACTATATGCACAACCCATTTTATACACCACTTTCGTCTTAGAATGTTACAAAAAATATACCTATGCATTAAAATAATTGTAAATGAAATTCTGGATACTGTCTAGACCGGCCTTATTGGCTTCACTAGAAATGAAAATTATTTCAAAAATTCAAGATGTTTAATTTCGTGGAGTCATGTCCAAGTGAACTGTTAGGTATTATGATGGGTATTTGAAGTCAAGTCACTGCACGTAATGTTGTTTCATCCGAGTTCACGAAACAAAAATGGTACAAACAGCTGTGAATGGGGGAAAGTTTCTGACTTAAGACTATTACTTCTTTCGGAAGTAATTAGTTACTGTCATATTATGTTTATTTTATAGCGTTGCGAAGTTTTCACCATGTCTTCGATGGAAGATATTGAATGAAAATGAAAAAAATTATAATTCCATTAAAAAGGTCACCACTCGAATCAATCCATCATGTCTTCACCAAATGAAGTAATCGCAAAGAACATATTAATCTAATACTTAAAACTTTGGCAGCATCTCAGCAATCTGCATATTTCCATGGACATTACCGTATTATAAAGGAAACTTTTTTCTCCCAGTTTTTTTACCATAGTGAATTCATTATTTAGTCATCATCACAATATTATTAGGAAGAAAAAACTGATAACCTATCAACAACTATTGAACAACTCAATAGAAAATACAGGAATAGGAAATATATGGGGGACTCGTCAAAGTGATCTCTTCCTACACAAGCAGAAATGAGCCAAGATTTGTAAGGTTTAGAACGAAGAAAAGAAACATGGGAGAACAAAAAATAACCTAAACATAATTCATTGCAAATAATCAATTCTTATACTGGTACACTGTAGTCCATAATGAAATTGTAGATGTAGAATATATCGTTAATATCAACATCAGTGTAACTGCCAAATTTGAATATTTTACAAAATTTGATGTCAAGATTTCCCTTATTGTATCTAGAATATAATTCTTTGTGGCAGAAGAAAGAACCAATATTCGAGAAATAGTCTCCTCAAATGGTGGCCTCACATACAAAAGTATAACTGGGTTAATAATAGGTTTGTTCCAACAGCTGACTTTTGTACGGTGATTTGACGGTCACGAAACTGTTAGTAATCGATCTTATGCGCACGTCTAAACTTTGACCGTACAAGAACCGTCCAAACAGTACCTGCTCCAGACCAGGGATCGAAATGACGATCACAAAACCGTTCCACTCACGGTCCCGAAGCAGGATGGAACAAAAACGAAACCGTTCTCAAACGATACATTTTCAGTTGGAACACATTTTTATCTATTGCGCAGAATCCTGACGATCATTGTACGGTCAATTCTTGAGTTGGAACAACCTAATAAATCTGCCCCCACGGCCTTTTCGATTCATATTAAGGGGATCGATTATCCATCGTATTAAAATAATTCAGCCAACTTTTTACCTTTTTATCTCGAACCATTTTTGAGATCTCTGTGAAAAGCACTTTTTTCGATTTTATTTATTTATTAGTGAAATCCAAAATTTTCAAATGGTATCTAATGAAAATATTTGATTCCATTAAAAAGGTCACCAATCTAATCAATCCACCATGTGATGAAGTAATCCCAGATAACATAAATTAATCTAATACTTAAATCTTTGGTAGCATTTGATCAATCTGCATATTTCCATGGACATTAACGCGGACTAATTATTTACTTACTAATAAGTAGGTAAATAATCATAATCCCCTATATCAATCTATTAATTTCATACCTACTGAATAATATTTATGAACAGATGAAGCAAAATTCACGGCACATTAAAAAGTGCTATTTCATGTACGAAAATGATACAAACTGCGAATGAAAGCCCAAAAGTTTCTGATGACAGAATAGTGATTCATTTGGAAGTGTTCATTCATTTGAAGTTGCTGTCATATGGTGCTTATTCTTTACCCTTGCAAAGTTTTCATCAGTTCTCGGCGCCCTCCAATAGTATCTTATGAAGAAATATAATCTAATAATTCTATTTAAAAGGTCACTGTCGTATCAATCCATCATGTATTCACCAGATGAAGTAATCCCAGATAACATATTAATCTAATACTTAAATCTTTGGCAGCATCTGATCAATCTGCATATTTCCATGGACATTAACGCGGAAAAGGAACAGAAATAAAACGTGGTGCCACCTAGAAAGGCACCCAGAACGATTTATAGGAATATTTCACAGGCTGCTGCACTCGCCATAATATCCGACCACTCTACTTACGCTATATTCGAAACGGTATCATGCAATCTATGACGAAAGTAAAAGTGAACTTATGTAGGCGTGAGTGAGCGCGGAGCGTGTGCTGTTATCAGAAAATTCAGCTAATTACTTATTGTATGTAAACAGGAAACTCGCAGTAATGTGATCGCTTACGCTTTCCGCGTCTTAGGATAACGAGGGGACAAGAACTGGATCTTGTGGAATTCCACACAAATCGCAATGAATCGTTCAATGAACAGTAAACGATTTTGTCGTGAATAAATCAGGCTAGACACGAACGTGTTTAAATAATTGAAGAAATTGGCAGATTCTGTTGCTCACTTGTTCATGGAAAAAACGGTTATTTGAATTTGAATATTCTGACAGTGCTGACCATAAACACGAAAACTTTTCAACTTAGCAAAACTTTTCATGTATGGGTTTTGATGGGAAAGTTTGATTCATTTATGAATGAATGATAACAATAGCTTTCAGCATAATATTATGGGTTTACCTATGAGATTTAGCGCAAAACGTCATTGATTGATTGATTGAAACGTCATAAATCATAGTCACACAGAATTTGAAATAATCGCTTTGTAACTAAACTATCAAACACTCGACATAAATTTTTCGTAATTTTCAAGAAGAGTAATTAATATACACTGACTAAAATTCAGAATGAGGTACCTTCCTTAAAAATATCAAATTTTGAAAAGAACGATGAGAATATTTGAAATTTTAGGGGCGGTATAGTGTGAAAAATTATTTTACGCTCCTGGAATTTTTCTCTTCAGATATTTCACTCTCAATTCTCTAAATATCTTAGGTGAGAATGGTTTTCAGGTTTGTACCAAACTTTTTTTGAAGCAGTCAGAATTCGAAAAGAGAATTGTAGGTTTTCAATGCTTAAGAATGCTTAGATGAATGAGCAGATAAAAGCTTTTAAATCCGAGTCAGAAAATATTGTCAAGTGTACAAAGTCAAACTATGAATCTGTACTACAAATTTAGAATCTCTATATTTTCCGCTGGCTGATTGAACTCTAGAATATTTTCGATATAAATTTGACCTATGATAGAATTCGGAAGACCGTACAAGAATGGTTTATAAAATTATATACAAAATATGAAATACCTCTAACATTTCGTCATGCCATATGTCACTTGTGAGACCTAACAATAATAAGTACTTTGCCCTTGCAACTGACTCAACTGTGTAAATACAGTGATGCTGGTGCGTATGACCTCTTAGCTCATTTGAATTCCATCCGTTGCCAGAAGCTTTGAAAAATAATACTTGAAATATTTTATCTATCATCGAGAAGGTTCTTCGTAGCATTGTGGTGTTCCCTGAGATATAAACATTAATTTCAAGAAAACATTAATGACATTCATATTATCAACAGGTATATCAGAAATTACTAACAACTCGATAGACTAATTCAAAAATTATGTAGGCTGTTTCCATTATCTTGGATTGTTCTATCCAACGTTTCGGCAAGCATTCGCCAGCTTATACGACAAATCAGCCAAGTTATGCTCTAATCCAGAAGATCATAATGAGGAATTCAACAACATCAGAAAAATGGCTACCCCAAGAAGATTCTCGATGTAGAGAACCGAAAGAAACAAGAACAGAACTTCAACGAATAGACAATGATCCTACAGAAACAATAACCTCTGTCTTACCATATGTAAAGGGAATGTACGAAAATATTAGAAGGATTGGTAACAAATACAATGTGAGAACAGCATTCAAGACCAAAGATACAATCAGGTGAAAACTCACGAAAGTGAAAACTTTCAACGAAAATCAAATTACCGAAGACAGTATTTATGAAATACCCTGTGAATGCGGCAGATCCCACATTGGGGTAACTAAACGCCCCCTCAAGATTGGAATCAAGGAACACCAGAGATTGGCTCAACTGGGAGAAACCGAAAAATGCAAACATGCAAACATGCTACGAACGAAGACCACAATATTAGATGGAACGAGGCTTCCATAATATTAAAGGAAGAAAGATGGAAAAGGAGGAAATTACATAATATCATTGTTTAAGGATGTCCTTAACAATAATAATTTATAACAGAAGGAAGCAGCCTTCATGACTATAACTGCCAACCCGATCAGTGCGTTTGGAGGATGTTTGGAGACCAACAATACGTGCTGAGTTAAGGAAGACGAACTATTGGAATCCTTAAAACTAAACAGAAATTATACATCATATAGTTTATCATGTATTGAATTTAAATTGTTAGTATTTTTCCTATAACCGGCAATGCCGTAAATCGAAAACATTTTAGATCGATAGAGTATTTGTTCTTGCTCTTCAAACTAAATCTTCGATAACTACGTACTCCCCGTTCTCCGTGAAGTCTAGGGTAATCGACCGTGGATCATCTAGTCATCTATATATAATATCATATATTGAACGGTGAAGATATAATATCCCATAGACGATACATCAAGATCTTCAAAAACCTATAACATATATTATCTTCAACCTTTTTAATGATTTATATTCCTCTCTTACTCAATTTCTAATTTGTCATCCACACCACGAGCCTATAAAACGTGAGGCCAAACTCTCACCAATCACGAAGTACTTCACAAATAAAAAAAATTATCTTAGTTCCTATTATATAATGAAAAGTGATTTTCGTGACACCATTTCATCAACAGGGTGAGCAATACAAAACCGTCATCATATGCCGATGCTGGTATGACTTGGATAAATATATACATTCTTGAAATTTTGAAACGCCTGGGAAATAATGAGGGTGTTATATGGAATAGAATAACAGTGATTAGAAAATTAATAGCATATGGGTTTTACGCAAGAGTTTCGTGCTCTTCATACTTTGAATTAAGAAGTGTAGACGATGAGAGGATATGTTGTAAGTTTGTGTGTGTATTCATTATTGAGTAGGTATGTTTGGAAATAAAGTGAATACTGATAGAGGTCTTGAGTACCACCTGTGTGTTTCATTTTGAATGCGTGAGTGGATAGAATAGTCTTGGGGAAACCGTAATTTTGTCAACATTCCTTTATTGATGGTGACTCGAAAAATAAGCTAGTTGATTGCATTATTATATGAAGGATTTCATCGATAAAAAATAAACATTGATAACAGTAACTGAAAGGTGGAAGTTTAATTCCTTCTATAATTAGTTTTTTTTTCGATGAAATAAAAATTTTTTTTTCTGTGACGGGAAAAAAATGTGACATTTTATATCTCTTGACAGGTCACAAAATATGACTTTTTACGAGATTGCTTTTTTCCCTGTCAAAAAATGAATCTCTATGTAGCCGGGAAAAAAGTACTCACTTTTTTCCCGGGGAAAAAAGTAATTTCGTTAGAAGTTATATTTCTTCCACTATTAAATCGTTGTTTTTCTTGTCACGGAAAAAAATAGTGTATTACCCACGGGAAAAATAATAGATTTTAGCTCTCGGTTTTTTGTCTCCCTCCGCTTCGCGTCGGGAAACAATATAACCTCGAGCTAAAATCTAATACTTTTTTCCCTTGTATAATAAATAACTATTATACTACGTCTTGCCTGCTGTACTGACCAATTTCTGTTGTTCATATATCATGTAGGTATGTAATTCTTTTGAGAAGTAATAAAAATGAAATTTCACCACCCTTATTTTAAATCAGATAGTATTTGGAAAAATTAAAGAAAAACCCTGGCAGGTGCTTTTGAGCGCTCGTTTATTGGTGGATTAATAAGGCTATTACGTTAAAATTATTTATAGATCTTGAGATCGATACCCATTATAAAAATGAAAAATTTCAGCACGATCGGAATTAAATGATGGAAATTATTTAAAAAATGATATATGTGAAGTGTCGATATCTAAAAATATCAAATTTCTATTGTTGTGATGTTAAAATATTTTTGGAAATCCGCATTATCATTCACTTCGTTAGTTTATATCTTTTACTCGAATTTATTTCGATAGAAAGTTCACTATGTAAATACATAAACTACATAAACTAACACTCGTTTCGGTGTGAAATGAAAACTGTGTGTATTTTTCGATGAGAAAATATATGGGAAAATACTGATTAGCTCGTGTGAAACAATTATTGAACAGTTATTTTGAATAAAATTGAAGACACAAATTTTTCTCTCCTGGGTGCTTAAGATGATGATTTTTCTGCTTACTTATAACACAAATACGAGTATATATTTTTGTGGCATGGTGGATGGTGATTTACTTGTCGATTGGTTTGAAGTTGGAAATTATTGAAATACAGTGGAACTTCCCAGCGCTAAATCCGCAAAAAAATTCGTTACAAAGAAATTTCGTTATACAGAAAACTTGTTTCTATAATCGGCAATGTCGCGGTCGACCTCACTGATAAATTTAAGTTCATCATTCAAACTTGAGGACTTCTTTTTATACATTTTCGCACAACTTTCATACTAGCGTAATGGTTAGATTGAAACCAAGCAGCCAGGAGTGTATTTGAAACTGTTTCAGAAGGATCTCTCTGCCCACCGTGATGATTTAGTTTGAGGTCGGGACGTACGCCCAGAAAAATTCGGGATTATATCTTCTTACCAATACCCATTCAAAGAGTGACGTTCTTTGAATATTTCGTTATAGAGAGAATTTACTTCGTTTTAAAGGGTGTTTTTTAACATGAAATTTTCATTCAAGGTGCAATGTCTAGAAGGAAATTCGTTATATAGAGAAATGCGTTATACATACGTTCGTTATAGGGAAGTTCCACTGTAGTTTCACCTCACTACTTTGTATAGGAGATGTTGTGGTTTGTACCATGAGTTTATAATTCAGGATGGAAATGTTTGAGATGAAGTTTTTTTAAATAAATATCAGTCGCTTGGCAAGAAAATTATTTCACTCACATAAAAAGAAATAATGTAAATATTTTCCATCTGTACTACTATGACATCTCTCTTTGAGGAATATTCCTCGATATTTGCCTTAAAGATTCAAACCGAAATCGTCTTTAGGTGACTTCAACGTCAGTGATTGAAGGATGAGGAAATCATCAAAATCCATAAAACTCCGTATTTTTTATCACAAATATTCGAGATAAACTCCCATGACGTACAGCGCGATTCATGGCCATTGGAATAATTCAATAATGAAATTCGCAAATGGCTTCAACAGCAGCAAAAGATTTCTCATCTCCGATTCAGCGATGATACGGACGATTAGCAAATATAATTACAACTTGTTTGCTTGGTAAATCAGCATTATCATCTCAGAATTATAATTACATGGCTCATTGTTATGGTAAATTATTTCATTTTGCAACAATCAGAATATCACTCAAATAACTAAACGATAGAAAAAAATCATGATTCAGCATAAAATTTTCGAAATTTATTGTGAAGTAGAAGAACTTCATTGATTTATCGAACACAACTATGAATTATTGATTGGTCACGGAAATTGAGACGTAAAAAATTATTCATTGTCGTTATCGATACTTCTGCAAGAATTGGAATTGAACGAATGCAAAAAATGTTTTAGAGTATAATTAATCAAAGTTTTAGGTTTCAATGATGATGATACTTTTAAACTACTTCAAATAAATTATCTTCAGATTTTTTCCGCTTTTGTTCTTATGGCTAGAGACGTATTATCGCGCACCATCTACTTAAACGAGTGCTATATCGTTCTGCCCAAATGTCTGTAATTTTCGAATTTTTAGCCAAAAATGGTCTCAAACGATAGGGTGGTTAAATTCAATTCTATCCGTGGGACCGTCCGTCCGTTGGAACGATAACTTCCGAAGGGGTTGTCCTAAAGACTTGAAATTTTCAGGGCGAGTTCGGTTCCCAAATGCTGCGGCTAAGTTCGTTAAACATCCAAATCGTACATTGTGTACCATAAACATGGCCATTCATGATTTTTGTTTCTCAATATCACAGACGAAACAAAACCAATTGAAATGAAATTTTGCAGCCGAATGCAAGATACTCATAATAATCCTCATTTAACATTTCGTGGCCAAAGTGTTAACAGAACCATAGAAAACTAGATTGGAATATTGAAAAGAAGAATATCCATATTTTCGTAACAGGATATACGATTCGGGTGAAATTTTTTTTGTGAATCAAGACTGATATACTGAATGTTCATGCAAAATTTCAACAGGATCGCATCATTGAAACCATTGAATTTATTTTTTTTGAATGATTTATTTCTTACCCATATAATTTTCTGAATAATTTCCAGAATATTATTTCGATTATGCTGAGATTCTGCATTTAAAGATTTGATATCAATCTCAAGTACCATATAAAATTTTGAGGTAATAGTCTTTTGCTCTACCAATTAACGAGCGCTCAAAAGCTTCTGATTAGGGCTCGTTCTACTCAATCGATTGCTATATCGTTTTCCCCAAATCTCTGCAATTTTTGAAATTTAGCCAAGAATGGTATAAAACGATAGTGTTCGACTCCCCCTGATGATGAATCCAAGGTCGAATTCAATTCTATCCGGGAGGCGGTCGTCCGTTAGCACGATAATTTTCGAAGGAATTGTCCTAGAGACTTGAGATTTTCAGGGCGAGTTCGGCTTCCAAATGCCTTGGTTAAGTTCGTTAACCAGACAAATCGTACAGGGTGTTTCATGAAACACAGGACCCTAGAAAATTCAATTGGAATATTGAAAATTAGAATCTTTATATTTCCAAAACAGAATATCCGATTCGAGTGAAACTTTCGTGAACGAAGATTGATATACTGATTTTGTGGCCATAGTCTGAACAGAACCTAGAAAATTCAATTTGAATATTGAAAAGAAGAATGTTCACATTTCCATAACAGGACAACCGATTGGAGTGAAAATTATTTTGTGAATGAAGACTTATTTATCGAACGTTCGTGAAAGTTTTGAAGAGGATCGCATCGTCACAACCTTAGACTAAGATATAGTCTAAGGTTACAACTGATGAATAATTTCCAGAATATAATTCCGATTGTGCTGAGATTCTGCATTTAAAGATACTGAGAATTGGGTTCTCGGCGGAGCTTTTCTCAATCAAACAACAATCAAATAACATTTGTTATATTTCATCTCTATTTCGAACCTCTGATTAGGTCCTTCATCAGAATCAGGATGCTGAAATGAAGCAGCCTCTGATTAGGCCACAAATCTCTAAAAATGTTACTTACATCTATTAAGCTGTGTAAGAAAAAACGAGAGTTCATTTTAGAAGAATTAACGTTGGTATTGTTCAAAAACAAATAGATTTCACATAATAACATACGTACCGGGTTTTTCACTATAATTTGACCCCCCCTTTAACTTTGTTTCTGAGAGAGATACAGAAAAATGTTTCATACAAAAATTTCACGAAATCGACTGAGGTTTTACAATATGAATTCACATAATGGAATATATACAGGGTGGCCAACATATTGATGGCAACTTCATTTTTTAAATGGAACACCCTGTATATTTTTCCATGTTTGGCTAGCTCTTTTTCCCCTGATTTCGAATATGTAACATATGTTGGTCTATCTCTTTTATTCTGAGAACCACAGAGTTTTAAATTTTAAGAACTACCTGCCAAGATCTGTAATCATTTTACAAGTGGCAGAGTGCGTTTACTGAAAATGCTCATTTTTGGAGTTATAATAACGTCAATGGGAAGATATACAGGATGAACAACATTGAATGCAACTATATTTTTTCAAATGGGACACTGTCTCTTCAATTTTCAGAGTTTCAAAGTTTTGAAATGATGACACCGAATAAAAAAATATGTAAAATACCTACGAAATTCTTTATATCCAAACAATCTACTTAAAAGTTTTATGTTAGAATGAATACTTAACAATTACTCTACATTATTATGGCTCTGATTCAAGTCAGAAATTAAAGCTTCAAAATTTGTTTCTTATCATTACAATATTACATTATTCTTTGTGCGTTGACGGGATTAGTTCCGAATTATGGGTTTAATATTGGTTGATTTTATATCATTAAATTATTTTCCGCTTTCATTGATTGTCATTATTGCTGAAGTTTTTTTTCCTTCAGGAACGGCTATAAAAACGTGTCCAACGGTGTTAAATCGGGACTACTAGGTGGCCATAAAATGGGTGCGCCATTACCAATACAAAAATCAAATTAGCCACTTAAATATTCACGAACTTCCAGAACGCTATGCCAGATGGTTATTGAAATTTGGAACTCTGTGGTGCTCAGAATAAGAAAGATAGACCAACATATGTCACATATTCGAAATCAGGGGAAAAAAGAGCTAACCAAATATGGAAAAATATACAGGGTGTTCCATTTGAAAAAATGAAGTTGCCATCAATATATTGGTGACCCTGTATATATTTCAGTTTCTGGACTAATATCAAAAAACCTCAGTTGATTTAGTGAAACTTTTGTAGGAAACATATTTTTGTATCTCTATCAGTAACAAAGTTAAAAGGGGGGTCAAATTATAGCGAAAAACCCGGTACCTACATTTCAATGATTTGAGCAGATAAAATAACATTACGGTTAACCTTTCAATCATCAGTCAGGATGAAAAAAAATGGTTTTTTTATTGAGAAAAGCCCTTTCTTCCGAGTACTCAATCCTCAGTATCTTTGAATTTTAAGGAAATACTCCTTGTATTATAATTCTGCATTTATATGTATATTTGGTATCAATATCCTGTGTAAAATTATGAGGAAATGGTTTTATTGAACCACCAATGAATGGACCCTCAGAAGCTCCTGCTCAGGGGTTTCAATGAATTTTTCAAACATGGTACCTGCTAAATGAGTTTTACGACGATTTGAAACATAGAATTAGGTACCGTTCATTTTTAGAGCCCCTCAACACATACCTGCCATATCACTTCGAGAATGTCTACTCAATTGACTAGGTACTCGAATTTCCACTGCCTTCCGGCCAAATTTTTCGTATCCAATGTCTCGCATCTAGCGAACCGTGTCGTAGACGACGTAACAGTTTAAATCTCGTCTTGAAGAGAGTGAAAGTAAGCAATCTACAACTCATACTCGGTCTCGGAGCTCGCTAATAGCGGCCCATATAAACCTCATTTGCTCTAGTACGGTACCCCTTGATGGAACTGATTTGTACTCTTGCACGACCGGCCGCAGACATAAGTAACTTACTTTCGTGGGTGTTTATGTAACATTGATATGCTACAGATTCCCAAACAAAACGTATATCTTGTAATTATGGAAAGCGTGCTTCTTGGTAATAGGAAATAGATAAAAATACGGAATTGTGCATATTTTGCTGCGTGTTCTTTGGAATTGAATGCATGTACAGGGTGGGCATATTTCGATGTTTTAGCACTACAACTTTTAAACCAGAGGAGATAGACAAAATCTGATACACACTACTCGATCTCGTTTTCTGAGAAACTAACAATATTAGTATTCATATTTGGCTACCTTCTTTTGTTTTCGAGGAATAAGCGAAAATTGGAAAAGTGGCAATATCGAATAAAATTCATATCTCCGCTAATACTGATGATAGAGCTCTGAAATTAAAACATTATACAGGCACCTTTTTACGTAGAATCCAGTGACGTACTCGCTTTTTTTGCACCATTTCTAATTACGGAGCTATGACCCAAAGTTATGTTTTTTGAATGGAAATACTAGATTTTTGTGGCATTTTCTGAAAGCTTAATTTTTTCTGATTTCAAAAATATATAATATTGTATGGTTTGTATCAATATGAGTATAGAAAATGATCAAAAACCTATTTTCATCTGAGTCTCAATATTTTCTATGGTTTCAACTGTTGATGAGCACAGAAAAATTTAGCATCGTATAATTACCCCAATATCTTTCCAGTATTTTTTTCATGTATATGCTCTTTACTCAATTTCTCCAAGATGAACTGCTGTGAAACTTGATCCCTCATTCTAAGTTATAACTAAGATGTCTAAAATAAGACATCTTAGTTATAACCTACTGACCTTTTATTGTAATCACTATTAGGTATTGAAAAATATTTTTCCTTTATTACTTTTCTGATTGAATTGATAACTTCAATCATATCCATATATGCGTTTTTTATATGCGATTTGAAATAGACTACTAAGCACTTATGCGTATTTATTCTGGAGTGCAATAAAAATATTCTCTTGCATCCATCTCATTATAACTGTATATCGATTGAAACGGAGGATCATGTGGATCTTTTTGTTATTTCCAAATCCATTTCAAGATATAAGTTTTTATGAAATATATCCATGTTCGAATTTTTTGGAGAAATTAGTTGAAAGCATAGAAATAATGAGATTGACGGAAGTAGATTGCTCTTGTTATAGGAAGCTCCATTTTTCTGTGCTCGTCAACCACAGAAAATATTGAGACTCAAATGAAAATAGGTTTTTGAACATTTTCTATACTCATATTGATACAAACCATACAATGTTATATATTTTTGAAATCAGAAAAAATTAAGCTTTAAGAAAATGCCACAAAAATCTAGTATTTCCATTTGAAAAAACATAACTTTGGGTAATAGCTCCGTAATTAGAAATGGTGCAAAAAAAGCGAGTACGTCACTGGATTCTACGTAAAAAGTGCCTGTATAATGTTTTAATTTCAGAGCTCTATCATCAGTACTTATTAGGGGAGATATGAATTTTTTTCGATATTGCCACTTTTCCAATTTTCGCTAATAATTCGAAAACAAAAGAAGGTAGCCAAAAATGAATATGTACTACTGTTGTTAGTTTCTAAGAAAAAGAGATCGAGAAGTGGGTATCAGATTTTGTCTATCTCCTCTGGTTTAAAAGTTGTAGTGCTAAAACATCGAAATATGCCCACCCTGTACAGCTAAAGTGGTTCACACTCCTTGATGGTCATAAAAGGGCATATTTATAGGATAACCCAAGAATAATGCTCGCTTGTTACTTTTGGTGTTGGAAAAGTAGGTTATTCTACCAGTATGTGGATGAAACATGAAGAGGACATATTATGTACTAGACCGGCAATTACTCTAAGTATCAATGCCTATCCCTAATACCCAATTAGTGAAGAATTACAATTATCACAATTTCACAGCACTAATGGGCCAAGAAGAAAACTTATGAAATAGTTCTTCAGCATTTTTTAAAGCAATTAGAAGAATTTCGTAATTCTTCGCTTTTTGTCGCATTGGTATGCATACCGACATCACAGTATCTACTGTAGAAGATAGGAGTCGTGAACTTATTGAGAAGTGCTCTGAAGATATATTTAACTTTAAAACTCAGTAGTGCTATATTTGTCAACAGAGTCAAAAGGAAACCCCTTAAGCCAAGTCGATATTAGGGAAAAGAGGCAAAGAAGCCAGGCAGGTTATTGGCTCCGTAAGGTGCTGTTCTCTAGGATCAGTCACTTCAGTTATTACATCAGTATAGGACGCCATTAGTAACCTGAGGAAGTTTGGATACGACTGGATAGTAAATTTGCCTGACATACTGGAAATTTCCATAATATCGACATAAGAAGCTTGTTAAAAATAACATAATCATCATTGCTGTTGAAAATGCATTATCACAAGCTAAAGAATTCCATTTTCTCTGTTTCAGTTAAACTTTTCAACGAAATCAACTTATTTTTGAAGAACATTTTTCACAATATTTTCCTTAATATTTCCATCAGTTCTTAATGTGATAGGTTTTAGGTCTGATTTATTAAAAATGGCCAAAATATTTCAAATTTATTTTGAAATTTTCATCAGAGCTCAGAAATAGAAAACGGTTACAAAAAAAAATAATACTTGTCTTGAGCGGAAGGACCAAAGGTCAATAGCTCATTGTCTTAGACAATAAAGAACATTCTCTCTCTCTAATAGGGGAAATTGAGGTAATACGATCCCTAAGGGTCAAATGATCCCCCGCCGTAAATCAGAAATAGTTTGTACCATCTATCCAAATACACATGAAACATGTTCCCCTACGCCCCTGCGAGTTACCTGTAAAATGTCAATGCGGTGCGTGTGCTTGGCGTGATTTTATTGAAAAATAATCATAAAGTGTGGCTCTGATCTAAGGTAAGCATGTTTTTGGACTTTCGTTTTTTTTACATGTAAGTTTTTACTGAAATGTTGTTTTATTTGCGGGTATTAGTAGCAGTTAACTAATACTTAAGCAATGTTCGATCATCGCACGCGGTATGTGAAGGTTTTGTTTTGATCGATATTTTGTAATTTGGTAGTTGGGGTGAAATGATCCCTTCTGTGTGTCTAAAATGATCCCTGGAATCATTTTACCCCATTAATAGTTTTTGTTTACAGATCATGCCGAGAATTTATAAACGTGAAACTAATCGCCAAAAGACGCCTGAAGAACAAATGCAAAAGGCATTAGAGATGGTATCGCTTACAAAACCGCGAGAAGAGAATTTGAGGTCCCTGTGATGGTATTAGAAAGAAGAGCCAAAGGTAAAAATAAAATAGCTGTAGGCTCAGCTAAAAAGTTAGGTAGCAAACAAAACAGTGTTCAACCTGGAACAAGAACTGGAACTTTGACATGGAGTCCAGAATAATATACGGGCTGACCACCCAGGATTTTTTAACCTCAGCTCACCAAAAATGGCAGAAAGAAATAATTTACCGCATCAATTTTCCGAAGCTAAAGAAAAAGCTGGACTTGAATGGCTTCGTGGATTTAGACGTAGACATCCAGACGTTACAATGCGTACGCGAGGTTTTAATAAGAATGTGGTGGATGAATTTCTCCCGACTTTGAGAACCGCCCAAGGAAAATATTATTTTTCAACCAATCGAATATTTTTGTTTTGTGTAACTTGCTTACATACTTAAATTGTTATGAACAATACATATTATCATTTAAATAAACAGCAGAGTTTTTTATTTCATTTTTATTTGATATTTATTAACTTATAGTACAAAATGATCCCTGGGATCATTTTGCCCCTACCCCAGGGATCATTTTATCCACAGGGGTGTATAAAATGATCCTTTACTAAACTTTAACAAAAATATCTAATACAAAAAAACTACATAGATGAAATGAAAAATAAGTAGGCAGATACAAAGTTTGGGAGGTCTGCCGATTGGTCTTCTGGTATTGGTATTCCATCTCGGGCGATCTTAGCTGGAAAGACTCCTGGATCAAATTAAGAACTGATGTAAAGATTGGTCTTAAAAATCATTAATAATAATCAATGTTTCCATTCAGAAGCTGTTTTCAAATTTTCGAAAGCAGACTTCTCAACAATTTTGTAAAAGACTAATTAGTTGAATATCAATTCAATATTTCATAATGCACCTCATAAAATTTTATCGTAATATTTGACATTATCGAAATAACGGGAGGAGGCCATATAACCTATCAAATGTATTTTAAATTTGTTTTCGTTGATTTTGTTTCATAATTGAATCTTTAGATATTTTAAACCGTTCAAAAATGATACCACAAATGTGCAAATTCCCGATTATTCATCGTATTCCCAAATTTCACTTTAGTGTTTAAGCCTTCGTCAACCCTTAAAAGTTGAAGTATTATCTTCAGTGGGACAGGCTCTAAGAATTCCTATGTGAATCATAAAAATTCCTGATAATTCAAGGTAATTAACAATATAATACATTTATTCTTTTTATTGTTTCAAAAAAGGTCCAGATAACTTTAGGAGGGATTGTCATAGAGACTTGAGATTGTCAGGGTGAGTTCGGTCCCCAAATGCCGTGGTTGAGTTCGTTAACCAGCAAAATCGTATAGGGTGTTTCATAAAACATGGCCATTCAAAATTATTGTTCCTCAATACTATATATCAGACAAATCGAAATTTTGCGACCAGATGCTAGATACTCAAAATAAGCCTCATGCAAATTTTGTATCCATAGAGTTTATATAACCATGGAAAATTCAATTGGAAAATTGAAAAATAACTTCATGTTTCTATAGCGTAATATCCGATTCAAGTGAAATTTATTTTGTGAATAAAGATTGATATACTGAATGTTCATGTAAAACTTTAAGAGGATCGCATCATCAAAATCATAGAATTCAATATTTCTAATTATTGATTTTTCACATATTTCATTTCTTGAATGAGTTCTATAATATAATAACGATCGTACTGAGATTTTGCAATCATATACTCAGCATAAATCTCAAGTCCTATTCAAAATTTTGAGGTAATAGCTACTTATTGTCTTCTCTTCGTAGATTATTCAAAAGATAATAAGAAGGACTCCGAAATACTCGAATTAAAAGTTGAAAATTGAATGAACATTGTTAAAATTTAATTAGATGATTGACTGTAAATTGACGGTGCTCGAATCAGTAAAATAGTTGTTATCCTTTATATGTCAAGGTTTCCTCAACTCAACTGAAAAATTAAGTAGTTTGCAACTGTTGTAATTGTTGAAATATAGATCGATGAGGTCAAACCACTGTCTGTTGATCACTGCTTCATTAGTATAAACACATGATTCGATTAAAATGTTTATGGAGATATTGAATGCATCTTAGGTATTTGTAGACCAGCTTCCATTTAGTTACGCAATGAATGTGAATGATTAGGGCGAGTAGAGAATTCAACCTAGACAAAATTAATTCATTCAGAAGTAGCGTGGAAAACTATTTATAAGTCACTTTTGAAAAATAGAATATTATTCAAGATTAATGGTTTCACAGGTTTCATTAATCAAGCAGATCATCTTCGTTCTTGAGCGCTCGTTTTCCTTGAATGGGTGCTATATTATTCTGTCCAAATATCTGTAATTTCCGAACTTTGAGCCGAAAATGGTCTCAAACGATAGGGTTCGACTCCTTGATGACGAATCCTTGGTCAAAGGGCGTCCATTAGCCGTGAGTACGATAACTCTCGAAGGAATTCTCCTAGAGACTTGAGATTTTCTGAATGAGTTCAGTTTACAAATGCCGCGTCTGAGTTCTTTAACTAGCCAACTAGTACAGGTTTTTCCATCAAATATGGCAATTCAAAACTTTTGTTCTTCAATATCTCAGACAAAACTAAATCAATTGAAATGAAATTTGCGGCCTATGCAAGTAGCTCATAATAAGTCTCATGCAAAATTTTGTGACCATAGTGTTAACAGAACGATTGAATATTCAATTGGAATATTGAAAAGAAGAATCTTTATATTTCCATAACAAGATAACCGATGAAATTCGTTTTGTCAATGAGGATTGATATATAAAATGATCATTCGAAAATTTCTAGAGGATCGCGTCATCTGAACGATAGAATTAAATTTTTTTAATCATTGATTTTTTACATATTTAATTTTTATTATAAATTCCAGAATATGACTCCGATCGTGCTGAGATTTTGCATTCATATACTTAGCATGAATTTCAAGTCTTATATAAAATTTTGAGGTAATATCAATATTGCTCCACCAACAACGAGCGCTCAAATGCACCTGATCACCTGATTTTCAGACGACCAACACAACCATAACTATTTCTAAGAAACTTTATAAGTTTTCACTCCCGGTCTCTGAAACAGAAATAATTTAAAAAAATTTTATTAATATGAAGTGCACCTGATGCGAGAATCTTTGCATTCATTTGTTAGGAGCAAATTGGTTTGCAGTCAAATTGACTGAAAATGAAAAAACACACAATTTTGAAGATTTGACAATTTTGTCTGCAGAAGGTGTCTGATATAGACGCCGAAACGTTACATTGTCCTTTTTTAGTTTTACTGTTAGGAAACAATTTTTTTCAAGACCAGTTTGCTCCTGACAAATAAGTGCAAAGATTCTCGCAGGAGCACTTCATCGTAATTAAATTTTTTTTATTATTTTGTTTCAGAGGCTGGGAGTGAAAACCTATAAAGTTTTTTAGAAATGCAGAATCCTCCCAGAATATATTTCAATCGATACATTGATAACTAGCCAACATACCTACTTTTTGCCTAAATGTTTGTAATTTTCGAATTTTAAGCCGAAAAAGGTCTCACACAATAGTGCTTGACTCCCTGATGACGAATTCGTGGTCACGATAACTTTAAAAGACTGTCCTAGAGACTTGAGATTTGCAAAGTGAGTTCGATTCCCAAATGTCACGGTTGAGTTCGTTAATCAGCCAAATCGTACAGGGTGTTTCATAAAATATGGCTATTCAAAATTTGTCTTGTCAGACGAAACGACACCAATCGAGTTAAATTTTGCAGAAACATGCAAGATACTCGAAATAAGCCTCATGCAAAATTTTGTGACCATAGAAAATTCGATTGGAATATTGAAATAGAGAATCTTTATATATAGATAGATATTTATTAATCCTTTGAGACATAACATTTATGTATAGGACAAATCAAAAATAATTCAATAAGAAGATATCCGATTCGAGTAGAATTTATTTTGTGCACGGAGATTGATATACTGTGAAAAATTTCAAGAGAATCGCATGATCAGAACCATAGAATTATTTTTTTTTATTTATTGGTTTTTTACATATTTCATTTTTTGAATAATTTTCAGTATGGAATTCCGAACATGCTGAGATTTTGCATTCAAATACTTGGCTAGAATGTCAGATCCTATACAAAATTTTGAGGTTATAGCATTATTGCTCTACTTATGAACGAGCGCTTAAAATTACCTGCTCGGGGATTTTCTCAAATTTGTTTTACTTTTTTTTCGATGTTATTCATGGCTGAATATCAAACTCAGTATAAATTTCGAACGGTAACTAAATATGTTGAACAAGCAAATTACGAAATGGATCTTGAAATAACGTAATAATGTAACTGTTCAATTATTTTTGTCTCCAAGCCTAAAACCAATCTACTATATTATAAGGTCTTGACTGAAATGGTACATAGGTACTTAAATTGCTCTTTACATAATTTATACTTCCGTGAGAAGAGACAAATGAGTACAGTTTTTTTCACTAATTAGCTGGTTTTATGCAATAGACCAATTTTTTCCATCACACAAGTTTTACTACCTTTCTCTGTTCGATATTTGCATGTAGACATGGTAATATGTGAAAGGGTAATGATAAATGAGTTTTCGTTCATTTATGTATGCCCAGATGAGTTCGGATGGAAACTCAGAAGGTCCGTATTTACGACTATTCAGCCTAAAATGCTGTGAGACGAAATCGCATATTGCATCAGGATTGAGAAAGAAATTCGTGGTTAATTTCAACTGAACAAAATATTGGAATCTACGGAAGTTGATCATATAGTATTTATTTGTTTAAATCCAAATTGAGTGTAGAGGTTCAAACATATAAACTAAAAAAATACCGTTAATTATTTTCTCATTGGATGAATTCATCTACCTGTGTATCCATTCAATATACTGGGTGTTCCATCATAAACTGAACAACCATATATATTCGTGTAGAGGACATCGGGAGAATCATTTTAGCCTTATACAATATATCCCGTTTTCGAAGCATAAGCGAAATACAGGGTGTCAAACGTCATTTTTGAGCAAGATTCTTTTGAGTATGGTCAGTTATGTATAACACTCAAAGTAACGGTTTTTGGTCAAATCTCAGTATTTTTGTCCTCTACTCCGAAAAAAAATTTACAAAATGGCGGAAAACGTGCAATGTTCCTGATTTTTTTATCGATTGTCAAATTGACTTTTATTTTCTGAATGAACACAATTTTCTAAGAATTTCTGTGAAAAAAATTTTTCAAAAGTCGAACACATTTTTTTTACATGTCTGAAGCGATGAAAATTATTATTACTAATTATTTTATCATTGGATACCTATGTATCAATTCAATATGTAATATCATTATACAAGGTGGCATTGTAATTAATATGTATAGGGAATATGTTTTTTCTTGTCAGTTTTCCCGTTTCGGTACTTGCGAAGAAAAGCGTTATAAGAATGAATAAGTTATTGACGTAATTTCGAAATATGATTGGAATAAACCGAAGCATTCGTAGGGTAATGGAGAAATATAAGTGATTTTGTACACATATCGCATCATATATTTCGTAAATATTATTTTTGCTGTTTAACGTGATTCAGCCTTTCGATAATCAAACTTACCTCAAATCTTACCATTAAACCTCTCCATGAACATCATTTAAACCTCTCATCTACGAATAGTTTCATGCTTTACGTTATAATTTATTTTGTAGGTATTTCTATTTGAACAGGTGCAAATGACTGAATTCTTGCAAAAGTACTTCCGCGGAACAAAACGTTAGAACCTTATAGAGCAAGAGCCCGTGAACCCCAGACCTTCGTTATTTTATAAAAGCTGAAAACTTGTCTACGCATGCTCCCAATACAGGTAAGAACGATGGACCATTATGAAGTTTGGGTTACCCTGGCTTTGACAGGTAAACGGTATTAAAGGGGTGTAAAATACTGATCTAATTTCGTAAAATTATAAAGTGTGATTTTTTGATATTACCTTCAAAATATCATTAAAAATCACGTCATTAATTGCCAGACACTAACTATAGTGGCAACCCCTTGCCAGACACCCCTAATGTTCATTGAATTATATGTAATTCTACTTACGTTATAGTATAAAAGCTGATTTTTATATATATAATATATGTATAATACTTGGGTAATAATTAGATAATGTTTCCTCATTAGCCAGACATTTTTGTAATGCCAACCCTTTGACAGACAAGCTTGTGTTTAGCTGCAGGTGCAAGCGCGCGAGACAGTATATATGAGTATGCGTGAGTGAGGACGACGTGAGACGGTGATTATAATGACTTATGCAAATATTTTTTTGGTACAGATTTATACAGGGTGTTTCATTGGGAAAGGGAAATACTTCACAGGTGCATAGGTGGCACCAAGACGGTTCTAGAGATACCCATTTATTGGGTCTCACTGTCTTCGTAGCCGAGATACAGGGTGTTTTATGAATTTTGCCCGTTTCTTCCTGAGGCCGTACCAGACGAACCACCCTGTATATTTTCTTCATATTTGGCAAATATGTTCCTAATTGAGAGCCAAAACATTCATGCAATAACCGCCTCGAAAATCAGGTCCGGGTTAACAAAAAATTATGAATCGTTTGAATCCTCGAAACAACACCCTGTACATCGGAATTTTGAAAATCTGTTTTAATATTCGGAAAAATCACTAAAAACTAACTGAGACGTATACTTCAAATTTTCGCGCAGAAGTTTTACTGCACAAATTTTCAAGGTAAAAGTGAAGTATTTAGGAACTTCGATACCCGAAAGTGGTTTGAAGTGACTTTAACAATGAATTATCAACAATATTGAATCCATAATTATTTCAACATTTCTTTGTAATTCATTTCCACATTGGTTTTCTTTTTATAGCCGTATACTTGAAAATCCAGGTCGGGTTAACGAAAAGTATGAATGGTTTGAATCCTCGAAACAAAACCCTGTACATCGGAATTTGAAAATCTGTTTTAAAATTCGAAAATACCACTAAAAACTGAACTGAGACGTACACTTCAAATTTTCGCGCAGATAGTTTCAATGCACAAATTTTCAACGTAAAAGTGAAGTTTTAAGAACTAAGATTCCTGAAAGTGGTTTGAAGTGACTTTTAACAATGAATATCAATATATTGAATCCATAATTATTTCAACATTACTTTGTAATTCATTTCCACATAAGTTTCATTTATTGAGAGATGAGTTGCATCATAACGTATAATAATTATGGATTTCAATATTTTGATAATTCATTGTTAAAAGTCACTTCAAACCACTTTCAGGTATCCAAGTTAAAAAAACTTTACTTTACGTTGAAAATTTGTGCATTGAAACTATCTGCGCGAAAATTTGAAGTGTACGTCTCAGTTTAGTTTTTAGTGGTGTTTTCGAATATTAAAACAGATTTTCAAAATTCCGATGTACAGGGTGTTGTTCGAGGATTCAAACGATTCATAATTTTCGTTAAACCGGACCTGGATTTTAAAGTATACAGCTATAAAAAAGAAAACCAATGTGGAAATAAATTACAGAAATGTTGTGAAATAATTATGGATTCAATATTGTTGATAATTTATTGTTAAAGTCACTTCAAACAACTTTCGGGTATCCAAGTTCCTAAAAACTTCACATTTACCTTGAAAATTTGTGCAGTAAAACTTTCTGCGCGAAAATTTGAAGTATACGTCTCAATTTAGTATTTAGTGGTGTTTTCGAATATTGAAACAGATTTTCAAAATTCCGATGTACAGGGTGTTGTTTCGAGGATTCAAACGACTCATAATTTTTTGTTAACCCGGACCTGGATTTTCGAGGCGGTTATTGCATAATATGTTTAGGCTCTCAATTAGGAACATATTTGCCAAATATGAAGAGAATATACCGGGTGGTTCGTCTGGTACGGCCTCAGGAAGAAACGGGCAAAATTCATAAAACACTCTGTATCTCGGCTACGAAGACAGTGAGACCCAATAAATGGGGTATCTGTAGAACCGTCTTGGTGCCACCTATGCACCTGTGAAGTATTTCCCTTTCCCAATGAAACACCCTGTATAACTATAATCTCAAAAACATCTGAAAAAAAGACATTCGATGCTACAACTAAATAAAATTGTTGAAAATTTTAATTTATTCTATTAACAAAATAATTAAGTTGTAGCATCGAATGTTTTTCTTCAGATGTTTTTGAGATTATAGTTATATAAATCTGTAACAAAAAAATTATTTGCATAAGTCATTATAATCAATGACTTTGTATGCAGCTCCTTCTGCATTGAAGCTAAAGCCTTCTTTACTTCTTTAACATAGGTTTTCAAAGATAAAATTGAACATGCGAGGTCACACTAGAAATTATAAGAAAGATTTCATAGAAGCAAATAAATCCAAGCAGAGCTAGAGACAATCAGTAAATAAACTGGAACTGAAAAAATAAATTCTCTACTACTTTAACATAGATACTCAAAAATAACATCAAACATGGAAAGGCATACCAGAAATTGAAAGAAATATTTTACAGAACAAATAAATGCAAGCAAAGCTAGAGACAATCTGAAATTAAACTGGGACTGAAAAAATAAATCCATAAAATATTTGGTTATGTTATTGATATGACTGTCACTTCAAATCCTGAACCTGATGTGTTCGTAAACTTACACCTCGAGTCCGTGACCCGAGTATATCCGTCAAGTGGCCCAATGGATCGAGTTAGTAACCCTTAGTAGGTTTCCGAAAACACCTTATGTGTACTTAAACCCAATAGTTAAGTTTAGCCATCAAATAAATTGAATCTATTCCTTCAGCACTCAAATGCTAGACGGAAATATTCAAGTTTGTTCCGAATCTGACAGACTCATCTTGTTAACCACATTTTCGTAATCATTATTATACAACAAGCTAATAGAAGAAAAGAAACCACTCGACAGATCGAAATTGATGAAACCTAAAGCTTCCTGTCAACCATGACTCTGCTGATTGATTAAAGGTTACGAAAGTTTTTAATGCCAAAATGATTCGAACAGTGCAGTTAACCAGCGAACCGTCAACCTTTTCTTTGTTAACTATTTGCATCCTCTGTGTACGTTGTCCATATTGCGCCGACATATGGACTAGAAAATGAAAGTGGCAATTGAATTGATGATGATTCTATCGGAGTTACTTCATTAAACAAATATGTAACTATGTTGTATAAAGCTTTCATCGCAGCTAATGACTTGATTGATTTCAATTAGGTGATGGGATTCTTCATTCAAAGCATTCAAATGAGTGGTGATTGGAAAGATATAAACTGGCAACGGCAAATTCTCTTCTCCGCATTTATGTATGTATATTGATTTGAATGAATCCACAAACATAAAATAATTTTACGATATATTTTGGATTTCAATAAACTGCAAGTACCCAGTGAAATATTGAATGCAATATGACGAATTGTTTTCGTTTTTAGATTTAACAAGGCCAGGGACGGGCCGAAGGGAAATTTTTTGGGGGGGAGAAACTTTCGAAAATTTACCAACTGAGCATTGAAGGGGGGGGTTCATTTTGGTTTATTATTCAAGGTTTTTGCCGAAAGCATTAAAAATAATCAGCAAATGTGTTGTGATGCATTTTTGATTTTGCATTACCAAAAAACCACCTTCTAACAGGATGGGGACAAAAAAGATCAAGCTCGAAAATGTAGAAAATGTATAACATTCTGCCAAGGTTCTAACATACAACCTGACGAAAAGCAAGCCTGTACTGTAGCCACTACCTTACGTATTTCATGGATTTTGAAGAAATATTAGGATTCTTTCAATACGAATAAACGTGAAAGGCTTTTACTCGTATGATGATTACAATAAGAATTTATTCAGAGAAACCAGCTTATAATATCAACGACATATAACAGTGTCATAGTAAGTTTGACAACTAAGTGTGGGTATGTGTTCTAGTCAAAAATTATTTTTTTAATCGGAAAATTAATCATCCGAGTTCTATGAAATTTGACAGACATGAACACATCATCAAATCGTATTTAAATACTGAATTTCATATTGACCGGATAAGGAGTTATTGAAATTAGGAAAATATTTCAGTGACAACAACTACTGAACCGAACTGACCCGCTAACGAACTGAAATAAGATATTCAGGTCCCACACCTATTCTCAATCAATTTTTTAACTCTTTCTCATCGAAGGTTATAAGTGTTTAGTGCGGATCATCAGTAGGTACTGGCCGGATTTTTTTTCGAAATCTTCTGATGATTCCTTTCTGAATAAATGTTTAAGACAAATATGCGCGACGCTGTCGTAGTTGAAAGTATCAAGTTTTTCATTGATCGTATTCCATTACCGGCCCAAAAATAAAAACAAAAACAAAACAAAAACTTATTAATTTTTTTCAGATACTTGGTATCAACATTACCGATTCGTTTTTGAATTGGGTTATTAATTTTAAATCGATTTAATAGAGTTTCAATCATTTTATTTTTCTGTTCCTTTTTACTGCTTTGATTTTCTCGTTTCAGAATTCCGAAGGCATCCTTCGGTCTGAATAAAGAAGGAATCCTTCAATATTCTAATAGTTTTTAAGTGTCATTTTTTTGAAACGGCGAGACAGGGTTTTTTCTACTGGGTTTTTCCTGAGCTCTGGTATCATACGAAAAAATAGTATGGTACCCCGTTTTGCACCAACCTCAGTTAGGGATTTTTTATTTTTGTTTTATGTATTGTATTATGTTAGCTCTTGATTTCAAAAGGATATATATATAGGTACACATTGGGCCAAATTCCCTGGATGCTCTCTAACACAAATTTGCACAATTGTCGCTATTCTCTACACTTTTGTCGGGATAAACGTGGACTGAGTTCTATATATTTTTTTAGTATTTATTTGAAACTTTATTTTGAAGAAAGTCAAATTCTGTCACATTTAGTGACCATTTCGTTTCTAAATAAGTATTCCAACTCCATTGAAACTGTTTTGAAAATGTTGCAACTAGGTACTTCGGATTTTCCTCAACTGCTTTAAAAATTTACCAACTGTAAATTCTGGTCAACATAAGGCTCTCCCTAGCACCAACTCTATTAAAGTATTTCCAACTGCCTCGAAATTTACCAACTTCTTTCAAAAATTTTTCCAACTGCTTTAAAAATTTAGCAACTACTCTGAAAATTGGCCAACTTCGATTAACATAATTCCCGTCCATGTACCAACTCCATTTTTTTCAACTGCTTCGAAGTCTTACCAACTAATTTAAAATATTCACAACTGCTCTGTCATATTTTCAACTGCCTCAAAATTTTTCAAACTGTTGCGAAATTTTTTCAACTGCTACGAAAATTTACCAACTACTTTGAAAATTTGCCAACTCTGTTCAAGAAAACGATATTTCGATTTTCGTTACATTTCGATTAGACCATGAATTGTCACCTCCGATGTCCACATAATATTGTAACACGAATAACAAATCATTTCTCACAAGTGATATTGTACAACCACGCCTTGCCAAATCGGTTAGCGGTGACATCGTCCAATTTTCGGCAATTTCGCTTGTATCATTTCATGTCCGCTGTCAGTTACATAACTGTTTCCTACGACAAGAATTTCAGATCAATCTGGAATAGAAAACTCAAGGACGTTCTTGGGTTAAGTTTAATCGTCACTTTTACAACAGATTCGTGAGTTCGTGATTGTTCATTTGTCACACAGTCATTGTGAAATTTGATCCGTTTCGTGTCTGACTGGTTTTTGATATCTCATTTCGTCAGGTTTGCTAGGATAACTGTTAAATAAGAAGAAACATTTATTCTTTCTTTCTGCAATTAGGAATTATTTTCTAGTGGTGATTCGGAGTGTAATGCATTATGCATTAGTTAAATCAAAATTGATACGATTAAGTATTCTTTTCTAGCATCTGTTGCTACATATTCCTAGATCACTATGCGGTGTCTCAATTATAAGAATTATTATTGGAACAACTAGAGTTCTCTTTCATTTTTTCTCAAATCATACTCTTGTTCTATCATATTGTTCTCAGACTTCAAAAAGACATATTCAGCTACACGTAACTTCCTGAGGTAGGTTCCTACAGTTACCCTTTTACTCCAGAAAACGATGGCTTAAGTTCAATAAGTGTCATGGGGGGCAAACACTCAACGTAGAAATGCTTGAATACGTAAATAAATTAACAGGGCTGCTATCCTTGCTTCACCTTATTGTTATCTCATTTTTTGACGAAGTCTATACAATTTCGTTAACTGAGTGAGTACGAGACACCCTGTTACAATAGTTATCTGAGAATTTACTGTCATAAAAATCGACAGATTTTAGGAGTGTTTTTTAAACGGTTCCGGGCAGATACATAACTCTAGAAATTTTCACTGCCTGTTTAAATTGATCTTCAGGCTCTCTAGGCTCAATTCTTTTATAGGTTAGTGTTCATTCAAACTTTTATGACAATTATAAATAAATTTTCTTAGATTGATTTTGAATTCCAACAGTTATTAGTTCATGTAATTACATAAACTAATTCATCTGATGAGATGAAGTCCGAAATATTGAAAAACATTTTTTGCAAGTAGGAATAATTTAACCAGAAGCTCTTATAAAATAAACTTAAGTTTTGTCTAATCATGAAGATAACTCCATTGTTTTTCTGGCCACGTTGAATTTTTCTCCGTTTTCGAATTATTACTTTATCCAAAATAAAACCGAATATTTCGATTGTTCTTTCAAGATAAGTAAAACTAGCACAGAAGATCTTTCACCTAAGTTAATGAACATTTACAACAACATTTTGAATACAATCAACTTATATTCTGAAAACATCATTAATTGCATCTAAGAAAAAGATTTCTTCAGCAACCAGAAATTGTATTCATATGATTTTTTCCTAGCTCCTGTATCGATGAGTCTCAACATTTGATGTTTCTTCGAACTGTATTATGTAATATTAGGTTGTTGTCGTTTGACGACTATGTGAATATTTTAGCATGTCTTTATATGGTTTCAGCTCATAAATCCGAATATTTACCCACTTTGTTTTAGTTGATTTGAAAGTAAACGTAGTCGAACAAATCTCAACCATACATAAAACTCGAGTAGGCGTGAATTATCCTGGGAATTAATCATTACATTAGTTCTACAAGTGGATGTTTTACTGATTTTCTGAACAGAAGGTGTTCTTGACCAATGCTTTCATAGGAAATATCGATGGATTAAAATTTTCGAGCGGAATTTCCAAGTGTTTCCGATAAAAAAATATAGTTTTCAGATTTTCATTGTTCTCAAATTCTGTTAAGCCAATTTTCATCACATGCTTGCCAAAAAGACAATGTCTTATGAGAAAGCCAGTGAGGAGGCGTAACTTATTTTTACTGAGATTCAGAACTTGATATTGACCCCTGCAATTTCGAAATTCTGAAGAAAATTTTCTTCAGAGGTCTCTCTTTCAATTTCTTCCTTCCCCAAAAACTCTTTCTCGTTAACCAGCCAAATAGTAGAGGGTGCTCCATAGAATATGGCCATTCAAAATGTTTGTTCCGCAATTTCTCGGACAAAACAAAACCAATTTTCCCTTAATTAGCCTTATTTTGTGGTCTCAGTACCAACAGATAAGGGGAAGATCATAATTCCATAACAAGATAACCGATTCGAGTGAAATTTATTTTGTGAATGAAGATTGATATGCTGATTGTTCATGCAGCATCTCAAGAGGATCGAATCATCTGAACCAAAGAATTTATTTTTTTACATATTTAATTTATCGAATTATTGCCAGAATAAAATTCTGATCCTATACGAAATTTTAAGGTAGCAGCATTATTGATCTACCAATAGACGAGCGCTATAAAGCACCTGCTCAGGGCTTTTCTTGAATTTTTAACATGCCTATTTCACAGAAGCTTACTGTTTAGGGTAATTCTCAGATATTTGACTTAAGAATCTAACTTTACGAAATATTCATTAACCAAGATAGATTTCATAGCTTCATGGCGGCGGTCATTTGTCAGATAATATTATCTACTTTATAATTAAAAAATATCAGTAATCCTCTAAAATGAACTTCGTTTTTTTAAACGAATTGCAAATTGCGTTCTTATTGTATTAGGACATCTTTTATAATCAAACGAAAAAGGCAGCTTATTCAGTGACCTTCATCTCATAATCTCCACTAATGGCAGATGACTGTTCTTCCCATGCATATCACATCTCCGCGTACGATTTTCGTATCCCACTAGTATACGTTATCAACTTAATTTTAGCGGCTTGATTACACAGAAAAACCCATGAATACGCAGAATGTCCAGCTGTGAATTTATGACACAAGGAATAAGGCACCGCTCATGTTTTGCAAACCTTCGATTTAAATGGGGATACTTGGAAGACAGGTATAAATATTTAAGTATATGTGTTTTGCCCGGACAAATTCACATGGAGATGGAAGGTCTGAATTACTAATAACACAGATGTTCAAGTTTGAAATTCTGGTACTAGAGGTCTTTGTCTTTCGAAAACTGGAAATCGTCGAGGTTCTTGAACTTTGATCTTGGATGATGATCTCATATATGGGAAAATATATGGCCCTAATATAAATGAGCATGTCATCATTCTCAGAATGACATAGCAAAACATGTTGCAAAACCGTCCAACATTTTTAGATTCAAGATGATACACCTAGGTCAGTACCTTTCATGGTGTGAGTATCTACAGTGCGCGTCAAAATTTTGCAACAGATTAATTTTCTCCGGAGACAAATATTTGGCAACAAAATCCTGAAACAGGTTAATTTTTGTTCCACTTTTACCAAATTTTTGTGCATTTCTGTATTCAGTATTTTGTGGAACCCTGTGCCATCCCCATCAACCCTCTAAATGTTTTGAATAGAGAAAGTGGGTCAGGTGGTAATTTTTGGCAAGGTCTTTGTATCTTATTTACCGGCGTGCAGAAATTTGCAAGAGATTTTTTTTTCGAAAATTAGTACAAAGAGGTTTTCAGTATGCCCACTTTGTCAAGGCTTATTTACTTTGAGGTTATGGTGGAGATAGGATAGTATAGAGTTACCATCATTGAAATAAACGTGGTATCAGATACACCATATTACTACCACCTTAACGTCAAATTTGACAATCGTTGAATTTACTGCAGGAATCATTATTCTTGTGCCTTTTTATAGTTAAATTGTGATTAATAATATACAATAAAATGGTATCGTGTGCTGTAAGGCTTTCTTCAAGCATAGAAGAGACAAATTAGAAGAAAATTACAGGAAAAACATATCACAGGTAGGGATGAGTTGAGTACTGAACAGACCCTCATTCGAAATTTTTGCAAGTCTGTCTTGGTAATCTGATGTCTTTTTATATGTGTAAGGGGTGAAATTAGTCTCATCCTCACTTATTCATTCGCTTCATTTATTGTTCGGCCAAATACCTAACTACATGTTTCGGCAATATGAAATCTTCAGGTTATAAAATTAATCCGAGCGTTGAAGCTTAGTCATAGCAAGAAATTTAGTCTAAGTTTTAAACGAAATTCTCACATTAATTGTTGCTGAAACATGTAATTAGATATTTGACCGAACAGTAAAGAAAGCTAATGAATAAGTGAGGAGACTAATTTCACCCCTTACATTGATCGAACACCTCACAATGGACTTTCGTCGAATCATTTTTATATGTGTATATTATCGCCTAAAGAAAAAATATTTATTTGATATTCAATTAACCTTATATGAACCGTTTTCCTAAAGACCTAACATGTCGTATTTTTGGGTGAAATATGTGAACAGAAAAAACTATAGCAACTTAATTCAACCCTGAATTTTTCGCCATAATGGTTCCCGACTTAGCTTCGTCCAGTGGTACTATTTTTCCTTACTCAATTGTATGTCATAGCGTCTTCTCTCTATTATATCTCGATTATGGTACCTGATGAAATTTGTCACCGAATGAAAGTGAATCATTACAGTTTTGTTCATACACTATTTTCAACCCTTTTAAAACCCCGCACGTGAAAAATTAAAATGTGTGAAATAGTGTGCTTCAGTTATACCTTCCAGGGTGTGTGACTTAACACCTTATAATTCCTTTTTTGGGGATAAGTCACAAGTGCATGTTGATAATCCGAGAACAATTAAGCAATTGAAACAAAATTTTGAACGTGGTTCTACTGAAATACATCTGAATTTATATGAAAAAGTGATGGATAAATCGGTTCATAGAATGCTGTACGTACAAAGAAGTCTTGTTGGTCATGATGTTATTTCCTTTAGGTACATAATGGCATAGTGGTTTTTCATTTTTAGAATTGTATCATACATATAAGTACCCGTTATGAATAAAAATAGTTGATATTTCATCTCGATGAATTTATACGTTATTCCAGGATTGTCTGTTACCGAAAACAATTATCAAAAGAGATAATTATTACAATTATAATTATAAGTATAAAAAGCTTTAAATAAAGCATAAACAATTAGAACAAGTAAATAAGAAAAAAAACTTACATCTGGGAGTTCTATGTATTCAACCCCATGCTGGGCCGTAGCGTTTGGTTCCACAGTCCAAATCTTCAGTTTGCCTTTCTTGTAAAGACCACTTGTAGGTATCAGGCTCAAATTGAAGGGTCTTCCGAAAGCTTTCAGCCTCAATTGCTTTGTCAAATCTATCGTTCGTGGAGTAGTGTAATTGGATTTCACCTTTTCGTCCACGTCTATGATGTTTTGTGTGAGGTTTTTCGATTTCAATAAACTCCTCTTATTTAGATGATCTATTCGAACTACTTCGTATTCAGGAACTGAAAAATTGAATGAAATAACCTGAATTATTCTTTCAATATTTTTTATAACTGAGATATTATTGATACAGAATAATTTTTCATTCTGAAGGGGGAAACTAAGGGCTCAAAATGTACCAAAATGTCGTAAATGAATAATGTTACTTTATTCTGCATCAATAATGATGATATAATAGAAAATACTCGAGATGATAAGTATGCCATTACAATATATTACAGAAATGAATAGCAATGCTACCCAAAAAATAATGATAAAAATTTAATCCATGATATATTTATAAGTTGGAAAATAGTGAAAAAATATACTATTTTTAAGTGATTCTTCTCAATGAAGTCAGAAATTGAAGAATCATATTTATTTTTATTTATTCACATTTTTAACTTTTGAAAACAAAAACAGTAACAATTTGAAATGAATTTTTTCAATTTCCAACTACCATTAAATACCAACTACCATTCAATAATATTTTCATCTTCAACTTTCGAAAATATAATTAAACGAAATGAAATCTAAGTTTGTTCTTTCCGTCTTTGTTGAAACATGTATATTTTTAACTGGCCTGATGATGGGTAAATAAATCATAATTGATTGTCTCAGAATCTTAAAATCAAATCGAAAACAATGGAATAATATAGTTTGGGTTTTACAAAGGACATCTGGTAGATCCCCGATTGAAAAATAAGTTATTGAACCATTTGATGCAAAATATTTCATGATGTTCGATTTATATCGTTTTTGAAAATGAAAAATCAATTTCAATGACTCTTAGGAGGGGTAAATATATGAAGAAAAACTGCAATATCGAAATGACCGAAATTTTATAATGATGATAGCTTCCTTAAAGATTGATCAACTGATCCATTCGTTCATTTCGTTTCGATTTTTTAAATTTTTTTCACGAAGATCTTTCTCTTCAAATTTCATATTGTAATGAATATTGATAGTTTACGTTGGGAATCGACTCTTTCATGATATAAACAGGTCTGTATTTTATTGACAGTTACAGCATGAACTATATCTACTCATATGTGACAAAAACAATTACATCTTGTTAAACTGGAGAAATATTTCACAGACCTATTTATAGATGCGAACTCCGGATAATATGGCTATATTCATACTTCAGGATTCTTAGGAGGATTTTAGTAGGTTATAGTTGAATATACCAACCATCAAAAATATTTTTTTATCAGATTTCAATAAAATACATCACATCTAGTGACTTTCAATGATATTGTAAGAAAAAACTCAATTTTTCGGTGAAATTTTTTTTTATCTCGTAAAAAATTTTTGACTACAGAATGTTACAAACTGTTGTTATTTCTAAAAATGAAGCATATGTACAATTCAAATAAACATACCTAAATCATGATGGTCTACATGGAAAACACTTCTCAGTTCATCTACTGTCATATGTTTATGAACCTGTAATAAAAAATCGAATTAATATAAGTATATCAAGATAACTTTTCGAAGAAATGTTAGATCGACATAATATTCTGGAAATGAAAAATACCAAGAAATCTGACGCGAATGCCACACGTCCGGGATATCTAGTTTCATTAGAACTTTTTTTGCATCCATTAATAAAAAATAAATCCAAGAGCTGGATCAATAAAAAAGTATACGACCCAATTTTATTACATTAACTCAAAATCCTACACTGTATGAGAGTTCTGTGACCAACCACCTCATAAATAATTAACCTCAAAACGATGACTGGTACAGGAAATAAAAAAATCAAGAAAATTTAAGTCTGTTTGAACAGTCTTGAAACGCTCTCACCTTTTGTGTTCAGTGTATTTTACAGACGTGTAAACAAACAAATTGTTCGTGTTCCATGGAAATTATGAAGTCCAATGACATTCTTCTGGCTGGTAATTGTTCAATGTTTGTCTACGAGTTGAGATCGTCCTTGGTTGCAAAGCAGATACGGGCTTTGGCGAAATACTTTCGAATCAAACTTTGAATACTTAAACATTGTTTGAGGACAAAACAATAATTTAAACATCGAAAGAGTTCACACTCGATTTGTTGAAAAAGATGTTGTGATTCTGAGGTCGAACAACCACAGAATTTCCTCTCGGTAGAGATACTACGATATTATTATTGATTATTATAAATGCACAGAAAAATACAATTGGGTATTCACTTATCTTGTACGGAATCAATAAGTTTTTGTGATCATGATTCTACCCAAAGAACTACGATAATATATACAGGGTGAGCAATATATTGAAATCAACTTCATTTCTATTCGAATGGAACACTGTAAATTTTGTAATATTTGGTGGATCTTGCTCTCCTGATCCCAAAAATATCATATGCCTATCTCTCTTATTTGAAGAACATATACAGGGTGTTGCATCTCAGCGTAGCCACCTTGTGTTTGCTATCCCAGTATGAATGGAAAAATTTCCTGACGTACATCGATTATTTTGTTTGGGGGATATCTTTTGACATAGACATACAGGGTTTTCCTTTTAAGTTGGCCTATTAGACGTTTAGGAGAACTAGTGAATATTTCCTTCTGAAATTTTTGGTGCAGCCCTAAGGGTGAAATAACTCTTCGCCTAAAATATGTTCAAGTCGACAGTGTTGCCACGTCTATCTCAAACGCATATCTACTTTCTTATTTCAAATGGAACTACCTATATTTTCATTATGTATCGATTCAATATCAAATTTGCAGTATAACCCACTAAAAAAATTTTTCTGCTATGCACTGTTGCCAAGTTATTCACAAATTCCTGAAACTTTTGGCATTTGCATTGCCAGTTTGGAAATATCTCGATTATTTTTTATGCGAACGGAACCAAAATCAGCAGTCTCATAGTAAAGACTTGCATTCATGTGGTCTATTCAGTATTTTGATACATCGTAAGGTTTTTCGAAGATATTGCTGCGAAAATGTGAAACTCAAAATTGAAATATTTCGAGATTTTCAGATGGCAACCCCATATTTATTTTACAGCATTCGATTCGAAATGAAAAATGAATGGCAGTCTTTTTTTACACTAATTATTTATTTTGGATAGTTTCGAATGAGATGAAAAATACTGAAATTTTTCAGTATTTATAGTTCACGATCTATGGTTCTGTTCACGATGAAATGGTTCTATGATTATGGCGTGAATTTTTGAAGAAGATTCTATGGTTGAAATCATAAAAAGTATTCGATGATCATGGATGTCATAGAAAAAGTTTACCCCATATATTCAAACACGATTCGGGTTGTTCACAATTCACGGGGAATGCCAAAAAATTATTGAAAGGACCTGTAGGACCTTTAACAATCGTTATTCACATTTAGCACGAATGATCGGGAAGAAATTCCAAAAATTGTTTAGACTTTCTGTAATCCTGGCCCTATGTTCATGACCTCAACAATAGGATTCATTCCAATAATTCACTTCATAATCACAAAGCATTATGTCCACTGAACATGACTATAAAAACTGAAAATTTTCAGTATTTTTCATCTCATTTGAAAACTGTCAAAAATAAATAATTAGTGAACATAAGGATTACAGAAAGCCTAAACAATTTTCGTAATTTCTTTCAAGTCATTCTAGCTAAATATGGATAACGATTTTTAAAGGCATTTCCCGTGAATTGTGAAACAGCCCGAATCGTGTTTGAATAATATGGGTAAACTTTTTTTATGACATCCATGATCATCGAATACTTTTAATGATTTGAACCATAGAATCTACTTCAACAATTCACGCCATAATCATAGAACAATTTCATCGTAACAGAACCATAGATTATGAACTATAATACTGAAAAATTTCAGTATTTTTCATCTCATTCGAAAACTATCCGAATAAATAGTTAGTGTAAGAGGAGACTGCCATTCATTTTTTATTTCGAAACGAATGCTGTAAAATAAATATGGGGTTGCCATTTAAAAATCTCGAAATATTTCAATTTTGAGTTTCACATTTTCGGAGCAATGTCTTCGAAAAACCTTACGATGTATCAAAATACTGAATGAACCACATGAATGCATGGAGTCTTTACTATGAGACTGCTGAGTTTGGTTCCGTTCGCATAAAAAATAATCGAGATATTGCATTTCCAAACTGGCAATGCACATGCCAAAAGTTTCAGGAATTTTTGAATAACTTGGCAACAGTGCATAGCAGAGAAATTTTTTTAGTGGATTATACTGCGAATTTGGTATTGAATCGATACATAAATGAAAATATAGGTAGTTCCATTTGAAATAGGAAGTAGATATGCGTTAGAGATAGACGTGGCAACACTGTCGACTTGAAAATATTTTAGGCGAAGAGTTCCTTCACCCTCAAGGCTCCTCCTAAAATTTCAGAAGGAAATATTCACTAGTTCTCTCTAAAACGTCTAATAGGCCAACTTAAAGGGAAACCCTGTATATTTGAGGCTTGAACTAACAACCTCCTAAGAGGAAGCGTTTCAACCCCTCAGAATTGAATGGAAAAGGGGAATTGAGTGATACTTCTTTTAAAGGGTCTTGGAACCTTCTTAAACAGGTATATGAAAAATGTAATTTTGATGAACTGTTTTCGCCCAAAATTAATTTTTTATCTCGGATGCGCCTCCTTGAATATCTTGGTTATCTAAAAAATCGAATTTTGATTTTGGTAATAAAGTCTAACGAGCTCAACACGTTCTTTCAATGTGTGCCTACACCATAAATATTTTTAAAAATTTTTAATCAAACCAGAAAAGTTGTACCTAACCCAACAGATTGAAATTATCGAAAACATATTATATCCAGATGAACACCTTCTAAGAACAAAAAATGAAGACACCACAGGAAATTGTTTTGATATTTTTTTATTCCTTGTTTGAGAAAAATGCAGTTGAATTTTTCAACACTAAAAAAAAAATATTCAAGGTAGCTCCTTCAAGATAAAAAATTGATTTTCGACTAGAATGGTTCATCAAAATTACGTTTTTATACACCGTTATAACAAAGGTTCCAAGACCTTTAATTATGAAGGGTTGAAGCTTCCACTTCGGCGAATTTTTCCAACCACCATGGGGTGGCTTGTCTGAAATGGAACACACTGTATGAAAATGTAGGTGACATCCGAAAGAAGAAAGAAGCTTGAAAAGTCCTGGCTTTTATACACAGAAAAGTTCTTTCTCCTTTTACATCAGGATGAAATAAACTTTTCTATATTAGTTTAATACTCTCAATTAGCCAGTTCTGGTCAAAACTAATTCAATTCTTAAGTCGAATATTTTCTTTCAACAAAATCAGCAATCTTCTACTAAAACTTCGTTAAACAGAAAAATAAACTATCAAAAGTAACGTCCATCAGATTGTGATTCACATAACTTCATTATTTTATTGCACTGGCATGTTTTATTCATCAAATTGCAAAATCCTAATGAAAATTGATGCCTTACTCCAATAATAATTCAGACATATGAGTCACAATAAGAATAAAATTATGCAGAACATTGACCTATTTTGTTTTGTTTGTGTCTTGCAGTCAGACTTGTGGGCGTATAATAATATTATTGGATTCGAGAATTAATGAAGCAGTAGACAATTCAACTTCGTTATAAGTGTTTCTTTTGTTGACCAATTCAAGAGAATATTTTTTTATTCCTGAATTGCCTACAGGGTCAGGCTTTTTTTAAATACATATCGTGTTTATTTAAATTATTACCACGTTATTTTCTGCATGAAACTCCAAGGAAATACGTTTTCTACACGAGTTTTATCAGCAGCACCGAAATTGTTTTTTCGAGTGTAGATTCCGAAAATATTCGATGATTTTCCTTCAAAAATGGTTTTCGTGGAATAGATTTTCGAGAAAAATACAATTCTCTCATGGATTTCCATTCAATTCTGGAGAAAGAAAGTTTCTTGCAAAATTTCGGTACAGTCTATACTTTTCTCGGAAAGAATAAAAACTTACAAGCAGTTATGATCACTGCTCATTCCATTTCATTTTGTGTTCCATAGAATGAATATTCTAAGACACTGTTTATGCTCAAAATTGATTTTGTCAATTATGCTTATTAATCGAAGGAAAGTTCTATTTGTGAAATCAAAATATTACGGATATAAAGTTTAATAAAATCTTCAGAAAGATTTATAGAACATCTTTATCCCCTGTAGTAAACATACGATATCTTTGAACATTCATTCTGTAGAACACTTTTACGATAAATTGGAATGAACAGTGATCATAACTGCTTGCAAGTTTTTATTCCTTCCGAGGAAACTATCGACTGTATCAAAATTTTGCAGCAGTCTTTTTTTATCCAGAATTGAATGGGACACCATAAGCGAATTTTATTTTTCGAAAATCCTTCCCAAGAAATAAATTTTTGAACGTAAATGATAGGGGGTTGTTATTTTCAACACCTAATAATAAGTTAGGAGATCATAAAAATTTATGTGATTAACATCTACTTCGTGCTTCATATTAGGTTCAGTTTTATGACTCACTGTTTTTAAAAAGCCGTACAAAGGCTATATTTTGGAAGGGGGGTCGATTTCGAAAAAAAATCATATGAACTAGCCCTGCTTATTTACATCGAGGAACCATCTCCCAAAGTCCCTCGCATTTGTTTACAGACACTCTGTATATACCTACATATACACAACAACCACCGAAACTTCTTCTGCAGCAAAAAAATAACCGTAACTATTGACATTTTGGCTGAAGTAAAGTATTTCCATTAACAAGCACACAATTTTCATAATAAGAATTAACGAAATTGTTACGATTCTTCAGTTTCGCCATTCTCAACATCCGATCATTTCATAACATATTTTGTACGAATATTTACTTGACAGTTCCGCTGTTTAAGAGCTTCACAGTTGGATGTCATGTCTCATATAAACCGATGTACCAACCCTTATAAATATTCAGTCGAAATCCGTATCTCAGAGGTCGAACCGAAAACCTTGTCAAAATAACAAACTCTTGAGAAACATATCGACTGCAATATTTCACGTGTGTCCAAATGAGGAAATAGCTCCTCACTGCCATTAATTTCGGACATATTCGCACCTAATACCTCATAAATATTGAAAACAACACATTAAAAAAGAATAACTTTTCGTTGAAATGATTAATTGTTTTTAAATAACCAATAAAGTAACACCACCCGTTGGCCTACATAAATAACATCGAAAAGAAGATGATGCCTTATGACTATAATTCTATTTTCCTAGTCTGGTACATGGTCGTGATGGTAATGATGGTATCGTCATCGGAGGAAGTTCCTGAACCTTCGATTCAAGGAATTTATATTGCACTTTCTGGTTACCACGCTTTGATGGTGCGTATCTTACACCTTTGCCAATTCTAATTCATAAAGCTTAAGATGTAATTCAGAAAAGCAAATTGAATTTCAGAAGATGGAAATTGCAATTCAGAATAGTGAATTGAAATTCAGAATAGGGAAGTCGAATTTCAGAATAACAGCTTCATATTTCAGAATAGTAGGTAATATGTAATTCAGAAATAGGAACTTGTAATTCAGAAAAAAATTGTAATTCAGAAATAGGAAATTGTAATTCAGAATTGGTTGAATATATCTCAAAGTTAATGAATATGTATAAATATTCATATCTATGTTATTCAAATTGGGATACGATATCATTCAAAAAGGGTGACTCAAAATAATAATAATGGCTCTAGTGGGCATTGTCGACTCTCGGAGTACCTAGATAATTCATAGGTTCGTCGTCTTCTTACTACCTTTGTACATTTTCTGAAATTGAATCGATAAGTTCTGAATTACAATTTTTCATTTCTAAATTCAATTTGCCGCTTCTGAATTACAACTTTGTTTTTCTGATTTCAAACTAATCTGAATTTCAATTTCGTTCTTCTTGAATTATATTGAAATTTTTTGTTTTCTGAATTACATATTCCTATTCTGAAATACAAGTTTTCTCTTCTGAAATTGAACTTCGATCTTCTGAATAACATCTGTAGAAGTTGTAGGGACTAATTTTTCATTATTTATCAATCTTTTCCAATTTAATTTCGTATACGGGAAAGCAATATCTCCTTCTGTCCATTTATAACTTTGATAGCTATATTGAAAAATTTTAATGAATTAATTGAGTTTTTAATGAATAAATGAAAACAGAAGAATAAAATTGTTAGAATTTTTCAATCTATCGGTTGTCGGATCAGGAAACTCAACATAAAACAAAAGAAATATATAAAAAACATAAAACTCTATGGATAAAATCGCTTTGCTCCGTCGAAATAGACCGAGCGAAAAGATCGACGTCCGATTGCTCATATTTTTATGACGAACGGTACAGATTTGTATTCCCCTCAATCGGCTCAATCCGGATGTAATAAACGAACGGTTTAGATCGATCCGACACGTCCGATGTCGATGCCGAACGCACCTAATATACCAGTCTCGATCCACAAAATAAATTCCACTTGAATCGATTATCCTGTTATGGAAATATGGAGATTCTTCTTTTCAATATTCCAGTTGAATTTTCTATGGTTTCTTCAACACTATGACGACAAAATTTCGCATGAAAATTCAGTACATATCAGTCTTCATTCACAAAAGAAATTTCACTCGAATCGGATATCCTGATGTTATGGAAATATGATGATTCTTCTTTTCAATATTCCAATTGAATTTTCTATGGTTTTGTTAAGACTATGGCCACAAAGTTTTGCATGAGGCCTATTATGAACATCTTGCATGTCGACGATACATTTCATTTTGCTGGGTGTCGTTTTGTCTGAGATATTGAGGAACAAAAGTTTTGAATGGCCATATTTTATGGAACACCCTGTACGACTTGGTTGGTAACGAACTGAAACGAACCATTTGGGAACCAGAAAATTTCAAGTCTCTAGAATAATCCCTTTGAAAATTACCGTGCTAACGGACGGCTGGCCCCACGGAAGTAATTGAGTTTGATCACGGATTCGCCATCAGGGAATCGTTTGAGACCATTTTTGGCTCAAAATTCGAAAACTACAGACATTTGGACAAGACTATATAGCACTCGTTTGAGTAAAATTAGATTCAATGAGGTATTTGAAAGCAAATTGAAAAACTGTAAGATCTGACTGGCGACAAATTCAGCAAAAGGCCAAGTCAGATATTGCGTATCTGCATTCGCCCCGAAAACTTCATTTTAGAGCCGCTATATTTTGAATGTCGCTCACAACGTTGTTATGTCAAATTACATGATTTAGGTTATATCAGAAACAGTATTTTGAAACAAGAAAAATAAAATTTTGCTGTCCGATATTAATCAATAACACCACCCGTTGGCCTACATAAATACCATCGAAAAGAGGATGATGCCTTATGACTATAATTCTATTTTCCTAGTCTGGTACATGGTCGAGATGGTAATGATGGTATCGTCATCGGAGGAAGTTCCTGAACCTTCAACTCAAGGAATTTATATTGCACTTTCTGTTTACTACGCTTTGATGGTGCGTATCTACACCTTTGCCAATTCTAATTCATAAAGCTTCAGATGTAATTCAGAAAGGCAAAATAAATTTCAGAAGATGGAAATTGCATTTCAGAAAAGTGAATTGAACTTCAGAATAGGGAAATCGAATTTTAGAATAACAGCTGCATATTTCAGAATAGTAGGTTATATGTAATTCAGAAATAGGAACTTAATGAATATGTATAAATATTCATATCTATGTTATTCAAATTGAGACATTATTTCATTCAAAATGGGTAGCGCAAAATAATATTTATGATTCTGGTGGGCATTGTCGACTCTCGAAGTATGTAGGAACTTCATAGATCTGTCCCCTGCTTACTACTTTTGTAGATTTTCTTAAATTGAATTGATAAATTCTGAATAACAATTTTCCATTTCTGAAATTCAATTTGTCGTTTCTGAATTACAACTTTGTCATTCTGATTTCCAACTTCCTAATCTGAGTTTCAATTTCGTTCTTCTGAAATTAAATTAACAATTCTGAATTTCTATTTTTGTTAACTGAATATTACTATTTTAAAATACAATTTTCCTCTTCTGAAATTGTACTTCAATTTTCTGAATAACAACTGAAAAAGGTGTAGTAACTAATTTGTTATTATTAATGGATATTTTCCAATTTTATTACGTATACGGTACTTGAGTTATCTCATTCAAATAAATAATCAAGGATAGCATTTTGTGGAATACTGTAAATGGGCATGTCGAAAAACCAAAAAAAAGGGATCCCACATTTTTTAATTTTCGACTCGACATAACGAGAAAAGAAAAGAAAGATTCGAATGAGTTATTTGAAAGTAATGCTGGAATCACCTACGTGAAAAACTGTGAGATCTGACTGGCGACATATTCAGCAATAGGCCAATTGAGATCAGAGGATTTAGGTTATATCAGAGACAGTATTTTAAAACCAGAAAAATAAAATTATGCTGTCCAATATTATTACAATCAATAAATTAACACCACCTGTTGGCCTACATAAATAACATCGAAAAGAGGATGATGTCTTATGACTATAATTCTATTTTCCTAGTCTGGTACATGGTCGAGATGGTAATAATGGTATCGTCATCGGAGGAAGTTCCTGAACCTTCGACTCAAGGAATTTATATTGCACTTTCTGTTTACTACGCTTTGATGGTGCGTAATTGTGCGATGATAGACAGCAAGAACTCTTGGATGGAAATATGCTTGTTTAGTTGACCTCAAGTGCTTGTAATGAGGCAAATTAAGCGAATTTGTTTGGATAAGAATCTAGGAATCTCAGGGGTTCATGTGGTTGGGTTTAATAATTTTGAGCAGGACATAATCGCATGAGTTGGATATGGCATTGGGAATAATGAAAGATGATTTGTTTGCTTGATATTAGTTTTGTAGAATTAATACCTATCATTGTGGATAATAGTCAATTGACATTGATGGTTCATGGGGAAGAAGTGATTTCAATGAATTCTTTAGAAAGGTTCGTATATAGTTGACAATTTTACCTAAAGAAGGTTTGAATATACATACTTCCAAAAATCATGTTAAATTTAAGTTCGAACACTTTTTATTTTAGGGTTTTTTTATGATGACTAAGCGAAACCCATTCTAATTGGGTATCACCTACTCAGATGCCAAAAAGTCAATTGCTTGCATAATCTTTTAATTCTATTTACTCTTCTAATTGAATGTGTATTTTTATTCATTGTTTCAGGAATTGTGAACTAATAGATATCCATATTACCATAATTTATGAATTCTGAAAGATCTATATAATACTAGCTGATCCGGCAACCGTTTCTTGCCTTATAAATTATAAATAACCTAGATACCGACTGCAGCGCCACCTGTCGGGCTGATTTGTGAATCTAAACCATTCTCGAATCTCCACGAACACACACAAAAAATTTCATCAAAATTGGTCCAGTCGTTTAGGAGGAGTTCAGTCACATACACACGCACACAAGAAATATATATTAAGATTTTAATAGTCATAGTATAAGTACCAAATATAATGCTATTACATTGAAACTTATATGCAGAAGAAATTTATTACACCTCATTGTAATGATAAAGCATACTCTCTATTGGTTCACTATTATCATTGTTTAAAACATATACTTTTTTGTTCAATGAATATCATAAAATTATTCCATGAAGATACTCTTTTAAAAAGTCTGCTAAAACACGTGAACTTGTAAGTCAAATGACAGCGGCAATTATTGCAGTTTCAGAATGAAAAGTACTACACCCTTCATGTTTGGAAAAGTTGACTGATATGGTAAAATTAAATTAACTTCTATAAAAAATAATTGATTCGGATTTGTCTAAATAATTTTATATTTCCAATCCATATAGATAAGAAAATTTTTACTCCAATGTGAAGCCTTCAAGCTCGAGAAATTATACCAGGGAAAGACTGATAAAATAAATAGCGCATATGTTGGGCCAGATCAATTTTCTAACAAAAGTGTGTAATTTCAGGTCAGTTCTTTTCGCACTTGCTGCTACACTAATACTCTGATCTGTTGCTAAGGTAAGGACTAAGGGCAACATAAAATTGTAAAAAAAATTAACTTCAGCTTCCAATGCAACCATTGAGAATAAAATTCTCTATTTAGATCAATTTTGGATTATCGAATTGCATAATAACTTCTTCATAACAATAAACAAACAGAATCAAATAATATCTTAGGTCAATGAGTTCAGCCGCTATTGTTTAAGTTATACCTAACGGATATTATTCAACCATAATATATACATAACCATATCTTTGATGAGTTTCACTTGTTTTTTGTTGTTGTCTGTAAACAAATGCTAGGGACTTAGGAAGATGATTCATATAAGTTCATATAATTTTTTTTTTCGAAATCGACCCCCGTTCCAAGATACAGCCTAGGGAGTGCGTTGCGCTCTGTGCGGAACGCAATTACCAAAGAAAGAAAATATATATAGCATCTGACAGCAGAGCAGCCCTGCTAGCGCTTGACTCTCCACAAGTGAAGTCAAAGTTGGTCTGGGAATGCAAAACGTCACTTAACCTACTCGGAGAAAAGAACCAGGTCAATCTCATTTGGGTGCCTGGTCACTCCGAGATTCACGGCAATGAAGCGGCAGACCAACTGGCCAGGGAAGGGGGGACAACCCCCTTCACTGGACCAGAACCTTTTTGCGGCTTCCCAGCCAGCCATCAGGAAATGGCTATTAGGGACTGGGAACAAAAGAGGAAGCTTATGTACTGGCATAAGACCGATGGTCAAAGGCAAGCTAGGGCACTTCTCTCTTACTCGACGAGCTGGACCAAGAAAGTTCTCTCACTCAGCAAATTGGAACTGAGGAAACTGACGGGCGCTCTCACTGGGCACTGTCCCGTGAGGTATCACTCAAAAAACATGGGAAAACGCCCAATAATAGATGTCGCTTCTATCAGGAAGCCACCGAGACAGCCAGACACCTGCTATGCGAGTGTGAAGCTGTTCACCAGAAACGGCTACGGCATCTTGGTTCCTGGTTCCTAAAGCCTGAACAAGTAATGGATGTGGCCCCCAGAAAGGTGGTGAAGTTCATTGAGACTTTGCTGCCTGACTGGTAAACAGCGCGGGGATGCACAATAGATCTTAAGGTCAAGGTGCTCGCAAGGTCGGTTTTGATCTGTCGCCCCTCCTCTAATCTAATCTAATCTAATCTAAGATACAGCCTTTCGAAGGCAATAATTTTTTTACGGTTTCTTAAAAACACAAAGTCATAAAACTATACATAATATGAAGCACTAAGTACATGTTACTCACACAATTTTGTTAGATTCCATAACTTTATCATTAGAGGTTGAAAATCACAACCCCTATGATTATCGTTCAAAATTTGTTTTCGTGGGATAGATTTTCGAAAAATAAAATTCTCTTATGGTTTTCCATTTAATTCCGGAAAAAAATTCTCGTGCAAAATTTCGATATAGTCGATACTTTTCTCGGATAAAATAAGAACTTACAAGCAGTTGTGATCATAAATCATTTCCATTTATCGTAGGTTCCATAGAATGAATATTATAAGATATTGTTTATGCTTGAAATTGGTTTTGACAGAAGAAAAAAGATTTTCTATGATTTTTATTACAATTTACAGTTTCAGAAGAGTTTGATTTATTTCAATAAATACTTTGCAGTAATAAAATACGAGTATCAGTTATAAAAATGATAAGTTATTCGAATTTGCATTTGGCAGATATGCACTTTTGCTTTCATCTCCTGTTATAAACATAGAATATCTTAGAATATTCATTCTATGGAACACTTATACGATGAAATGGAATAAATATTGATCAAAACTGCTTGTATGTTTTTATTTTTTTTTTGAGAAAAGTATCGTATTTCTCCAGAATTGAATGGGAAACCATAAAAGAATTTTATTTTTCGAAAATCTATCCCACGAAAACAAATTTTGAACGAAAATCACAAGGGTTGTTATTTTCAATACCTTATAATAAAGTAATGGGATCTAAAAAAAATTGTGTGAGTAACATCTACTTAGCACTTCATAGTATGTACATTTTTATGACTCGCTGTTTTTGAGAAGCCGTAAAAAAATTAAAATCTGTCAACTAGACATCGCCTTCCAAAAGCTGTATCTTGAAAGGGGGATTGATCTCGAAAAAAAATTAAATGAACTACACTTGCTCATTTTCATCAAACAATCATCTCCCGAAGTCCCTCGCATATGACAATATTTAGAAAGTAGAACAATAATATTCTGTTTGTCAAATAGTAATAATATAGAGTTTTCCTAATCTCAAATTTTGTCTTCATAATGTCCGAAATGGAATTAAAACAACCATCACTTTCAAACAGAAGATTTAAGTATTGGAACACAGAATAGATCTACAGCTTTCCCTTTCCTTATGACACTGATTTATTAACCCTCTTATTTTCCACAGCACTATCATATAAAACCTCCATGTTTTGTTGTAATTTATAACGTTAATCCTGCAATTTTCTACAAATATGTGGATCGAGGAAGAACACGGTTCCGTAAATAACCTAGATCATTTCAGACAACCATGTAGCTTGTTAATAATAGTCACTTATTATACGCACTCTGATCACCGACTTTCCAATTGCGAAAAGAAATGCACTCGCATGATTCTTTCTATACTACTTCCTACTCGATTATAATATTTCGACAAATGAGAAAAAACGAAAAAATGGCCAATTCTAATGACTGATATACAAATTTGGTAATCGAACTCATTTCGATATCCTTAAACCGAATCCGAGACAGGAAGTGATTAAGAAATGTGTGCAGTGAAGCAGAAAGAATCACAGACGTCGTTAGAAGTAGGCGGTGAAACAATTCGAGAATGACCGATTTTTTCGATTGAATTCCGAAAGTACAAAACGATATTCTGGCTTGTTATCGATAGAGGAGGACCCGAGGGCGTAGCTGTGAAAGTAACGAATTTTGTGTTAAATACAGGCAATTAGTTTTTATATCTTCATCCACACATTCAGAATGTCGACAAGTACCTTATTTTGATGGTTATGCTAAATTGTATATTATCAACTTATTACGTGACTTATTAACTTAAACTATTTAGTACATAGGTATGTGTTGTTCAAATTGCCTTCTGATATTAAGTGGAATGAAGAGAATGTTTTCAATAAAAATTTCGAGCTATAAAATAATTTCTTTTTGTTCTGGTAATCTCTTAGTCAGTTTATTTTGGTTTGCGAATATACCCAAATACTCTCATAAGACATGCTCATCATGATGAACAATTTGTAAAAAAAGAATCATATTTTTTCCGAGAGATAATTTTCAGAAGATTATGCAGTGGAAACCTGACAAAACATAAAATTATGTCATTTGATATTCAGATAATTCAAAATCTGAAAATATATTTTTTTCCAAAACTTATAGCTAATTGAAAAAAATCGGGGTCATCGATTTTTTTTTTCTGAGAGCTGTCAATCGTAATGATCTATCTTCTTTTGTTTTGAGCTATAAGCAAAAACATTTGAGCAATTTCAACTTTGATCATTATCTCGAGACGTTTCTGTTTGGGCTGTAAACAAAAACACTTTTTTGATTCGACTCCAGTGGCATAATCTAATTTTGCTGAAGGGTTTCTTTCCTTATCCATTACATAAACTGAGGTTTTCTTATGAAAACTAATATTTTCACACAAAAATATTCACTGTCTTTTTCTCGTTTCAAAAATATATAACATAATATACTGCCTTCAGATCACTGGTGAGTCAGAATTTTCCGTGAGGGTAGTAATGAATGAAATTGTACAATTTTGTTTAGAATAAGTTATATTTTAGCAAGGGGCTGAAGGAATTTAGGGGGCCTGCTCCAACCCTTGTCCCTTTTTGCGTAGCCTCTGATCTGAGGGTAACATATGACATTTTATATATTTTTGAAGCGAGGAAAACCAATTTTTTTCAATAAAAATAAATTTTTGTTTCCATAAGACTGAGAACAAAAGTTGATGTAATAAATCAGGAAGAGAACTCCTCAGAAAAAAATTTATTAAGCCACTGGATTCCTATCAAAAAAGTGCTTTCACAAAGTTTTTGTTTCGAGTTTTACAAACAGGAACGGAAATAATGACCAGAGTGAAATTGTCCAAACGCCAATTTTGACTTATAACTCGAAACCAGAAAAAGATAGATGAATGTCGTAGACAGCATAAAAAAATTCTATGAAAAAGGTGACAGCAATGTGCCATTCATTTTTCGATTCAAACACTTGCCTGAGGATTCCTCAATTAGAAATCCGTTAAAGTTGAAATTACATGCACAGTGGCTGCAAGCGAAATATCAACGATTTTTTTCCTACTGTATTGGACTCCATTCATATACCTATGTTTATGTATTGTTATGGAATCGTGTAATTATATTCGATTTATTTGTAATTTTAATTGAGTAGGAAATTACACGACCCAAACAATTTCCTATGTTAATTTGTATTGAATTAAGACTATTTTCAGGTGGATTTCATGGGAAACACTTTCGTGACATTTTTCTATTTATTATTTTCTTACTTACTGACAGTACTTTTTCATGGTAACACACATCTAATTTTTTTTTATCCTGCCTACTTACATAAGATAAAAACTCTTAAAAGTATAGAATTGAACCATATCAAATGCCCTCAAATTTGTTTACATTTTGTTAATTTTGAACATAATTTGATAAAATGGAAATAAATTTCATATTTTATTATTGCACTACTAATAGTTCTTTGGTGGGTCTTCATACAATAATAATATCTTGAATATTTTTTTTCTTAATCTATTGATAGCCTTATATCCATATATGAAATTCCCCTCATTGGTTTGAACTTCCCATTGCATAATTCAAAATGAATTTTTTAATGCTGTCGATTGTGAGATGAATGATCTCTTTGTGATTCTTTTCTAGGTGTGGCATAAACTTCATCAATAATTTCGAGATCTTCAACAACTTCTGAAGCTTCACTTATTTCCATTTTTTCTTCATCATATAGTATTATATTAGGAATAGGCTTTTCAATTAACACTACACTGCAATTTGGATAAACAATACTAATATCCATTCCAGTGGCGCAGCCAGGATTTCATTTTGGGGGGGCTGGACGGAATTTTTTTTTATACAGTGAATAATGAAATTTGCAAAAAAAAATAAAGAAGAAAGAAATAACGAAGAAATTAATCTTTGGGGGGGGGGCTGCAGCCCCAAAGCTCCCCCCCTGGCTGCGCCAGTGATCCATTCTATTTCTTCGGCTTCTGTCACTTCTGTTTCGGTTAATTTTCCTGATTTATTTTTATTAGGGTTTTCATTACCAAGTTTGTTCCCCTCAGCATTATTTTGTATTTTCCTTTCCATTCTTTCAATTTTATATGACAATTCTGGAAATTTTTCTTCAATTCTTTCTACATTTTCTTCCATTTTCCTTTCCATTGTTTCGAATTTTTCAAATAAAATTTCCAATATATTCTCCATTGCTAGAAATTCCAGCCCCACGTTGGGCGCCAATTTGTTATGGAATCGTGTATTATATTCGATTTATTTGTAATTTTAATTGGGTAGGAAATTCCATACCATACATGGTATTCGGGCATCACTTCAAATTACTAGCAATGCAAATATTCAGAAATTATTCATTTTGTGTCGAAACCTCATTTAATCACTAAAAAAAGCCACATTATATTCTTCAGAGTCATCCACATTTCACTTGCCGCCACTGTACGTGAATGAACTCAAAATGGAAAATTAAAAATGATTTTTATTTTTATTTTCTGAATTGAATTGGTTCAAAATTATGCCACTCAAATCGGGATTTCACTAAAGAATCAACGAAAAGAACAGTTTTTCAGAGATAAATATTAATTATTTTATTTGGAAACATCACGTCAGGGTCGTCTTCGATTTCTGATTAATATTACGATTAAGAAAAAATACAATAGGGTGAAGATTTATTTATCTCGAACAAAAAGTCATAGTAACAAGGCGGAACCTAGGGAGTAACTTATACCTACAGTTTACTCAAATGGAGATTGATATCAATTCAGCACAACTTCATTTTTCGCGTATATTGCTTTCATCACAACAATCTATTCATTATTCATGCTGTCTAACAATCGCTGTCTAACAATCTATTGAATTGATTTTTGTTCGATCTGGTTATCTGCTACAATTTTCAGACGTTCTCATTGGAATACAATACCATTATTTCCGAACTAGAACATCGTTCAACGCCTTTTAAAAGTACAAGACACCTCCGCTTTCATTCTACTTTGAATTTACTCAAATAGAACTAAAAATAGCAACTACGTCACTTGCAGCTCCTTCTTGCCCTCAGTCGCAAATGCTAATTTTATTACCAAATGGGTCCCACATCGGGTAATTTCCATATTGGCAACATGTATTGGAGGAGCTATTGTTAATTTTCAACGCGCTTTTGACACTTAAAATCCAGGTGATTATAAATTTCATACTTACATCATATGCTATGCAAACATCCAAGAGCCAAGACGTGAAAAAGACTATAGTGTGAAATTTCATCCTGCTCCTGAAACAAAAGTAAAATGATCAAATTCCCAGCTGTAAAAGTTGAGTCATAGCAGTTTTTATTGAATAGTTGGTTATGAATGAAGGATAAATGGATATTAAAGATTAATGTTATGATGAGAGAGTGAGAGAATAAAATTTAAATAGTATTTATTTATGGATATCTTCAATATACGAAAACTCATCGACTTCAGAATGTCTCAGTATACAGGGTGTCTATAAACAAATACGAGAGACTTTGGGAGATGATTCCTTGACGAAAATAAGCAGGGGTAGTTTACATAACTTTTTTTCTGAATCGACCCTTCTTCCAAGATACAGCCTTTGGAAGGCGATGACGAGTTGACAGTTTCAATTTGTTTTACGGCTTAAAAAAACTGAGTCATAAAATTATACGTTATATGAAGGTGTAGATGTTACTCACACAAATTTTTGAGATCTCAACTTCATTATTGGGTGCTGAAAATAACAACCCCTTATGATTCAAAAATTGTTTTCGTGGGATAGATTTTCGAAAAATAAAATTCTCTTCTGGAGAAAAAAAGTATTTTGCAAAATTTCGATACATTCGATACTTTTATCGAAAAAAATAAAAACTTACAAGCAGTAATGATAACTGTTTATTCCATTTCATCGTATAATAAGTGTTCCATAGAATGAATATTCTAAGATATTGTGTCTATAACAGGAGATAAAGATGTTCTATAAATCTTTCTGAAGGTTTAATTACTAATTTACGGAAGAAAATTATATCCCTAGTATTTAAACTTCACAAATAGAACATTTTTTCGATAAATAAGCATAATTGACAAAACCAATTTTGAGCGTAAGCATATCTTAGAATATTCATTCTATGGAACATACGATGAAATTGAATGAACAGTGATCATAACTGCCTGTGAGTTTTTATTTTTCCCGCAAAAAGTATCGACTTTATCAAAATTTTACAAGAGAATGTTTCTTTCCAGAAATGAATAGTAAACCATAGAATAATTTTATTTTTCGAAAATCTATCTCACGAAAACAATTTTTGAAGGAAAATCATAAGGGATTATTATTTTCAACACCTAATAATGAAGTTATGAGAAAAAAAAATAGTAGGAGTTACATCTACTTGATGAATCATATTATGTTTAGATTTATGACTCAGTTTTTTAAAGAAGCCGTAAAAACATTGAAAACTGTCAACTCGTCATCGCCTTCCAAACTCTGTGTTCTCGAATAGTGTCGATTTCTAAAAAAAAATCATATAAAATAACCCTGTTTATTTTCATCGAGGAATCGTTTCCCTAGGTCCCTCGCATCTGTTTGGAGACACCCTGTATGTTTCTAAACGAGGTCTTCGAATACTTCATTAATCTAACTGGCGCATTCGCCATTTTGTATTGTCTGTATTGTTAGAATTTTCTTGCTTTATCGAACGTTGAAGTCTCTTTTGAAAAAATTATCCGTATATCGTATACCAAAACGCAACTTACCCTAAAAAATGGATTAGTCGTTGAAAATAATTTCGGTTTTCTTTCTTTCTCATGAAATAAATGATAGATACACAACTGTTATTTCATTCCATGATAAAGATCATTTGGAATCCCTATAACGGAATTTATAGCGGAATATCAACTAGCCTTTTTGCAGATTGGGAATATTGAAAAAATTAATGGGGCAAGGCTTCATAATGGTTACAACCATGCTAGAGCAATATTTTTATTACGAAACAAAAAAGTTGAAAACAAGTTTTTCAGGGCATTCAAACCAGAATCATTCAGCTTCTAAAAATTTTGTGAAATAAATTTCTGGAATTTTCTAATTTGATGGAGTGTATTATTCTTATGAACATAGCATAGTTGATAGCAGAATTTACCTGAAAATTTTCACCAATGTTTTTTAGGAGAAGCAAATATCTACAGTGAATGCTTGAAAATGGAAACCCTGATAAGGGAACACTACAAACCCAATAATTTGAAAGAGATATCATTCCCTATCTAATTTATGAGGAATTAAGCGCCTCTTTTTCAGGGTTGCGTTATCGAGCATCCACTCTGGCACTCTACAGTGACTAATATGCACCCCCACAACCATTACTGATGTTATTCATGTAAATTTGGCATTTTATTATATCTTGAGAAGAATCAGGTGTAGGTGCTTCTCCTCAGTGCAGATCTACAACTCAAATGATCATCAAAGCTTCCAGGTTAATATCAAAAGTATGTGACTTTGTGTCAGTTGCAGGAACGTCCATTAAAATTTAAAGGTCCATTAAACTCTTAATCCTCCATTATTACAAGGAACTAATGGAGGATTAAGGGTTTAATGGACCTTTAAATTTTAATCTACGTTCCTGCAACTGAGCCTTTATATCAAAAAGTATCAATATAGTGTATTTTTGTCCTCCAAGACTATATCGACAATCGAAAGGTATTAACAATCACTTTTTCGTACATCTGCTAGCGATGTTTACGATTATGTGGTTTTGATATAAGTGAATTCCATGTATGGTTTTATGTTTTGAAGAATATATTAAAAGATTTCATTCAGGTGATTTTTTATGCTCTCCAATTTTATATATGGATTTCCTGATGTGTTTTCTGTTCATTAGTTTATATTTGACATTCAACACGTCTTAATTTTCCAGGAATAAGATACTGCTCCCAGTGAAGGTTCAGTAATATTTTTGAGAAATATAAACCACATCGTTAATTGCATCAGCTAGTCGAGATGGTTAGAAAGACATAATAATGATCATAAAACTGTTGTACAAGCCGGATTCACCAAGGGACAATCCAGGTATTCTTGAAATTAAACCTAATACTTATGAAACTCATGAATATTCTGAAGCAAATATAAGATAAAAATTGTTCCGCTTTTATTGTTGTCACAACTGACCATGAATTGGCAAATTTCATTCTCATTCAAATAATGCTGACGAATTTGCTGTTTGAGGTTAGCAGGAATAGCTCATAGACTATTTAAAACAGAATAGCCTAGAAAATCAAATTCTTCTTGGATAATTAATTCTTTCGCGAACTCATATTCAGTATAATTTTTTGATATCAAAATTTTATGGGTTCATAAAAATTCTATTAATAACGTGTTCCATCCTTTCATATTTAAGTATCGGTTCAAAAAACTATTAGCGGAGTTATCAAAATTATATTACGACATAATAATAATAAGATTGATATCGATGACAGGATTATGATAATTTTCACAACACTTTTTTTGGTTGTTTTTTTCATCATCGATTTTAATTTCAATCAGTTGTACGATTTTCGCATCAGCATATATAGCAAGAGAACAAGGTTGAACAATAAAATTAATCTCTTAGCCCAAACATTGTATAATTTGAGTTGAGATGTGAATGAAATACAAGGTATAAGAGGAAAGTGAATAAAATAATTGAATAGGTAATGATTGTGTTCATCAATTCATAGTATAATAAGATGTACAAGAACAAATGTCAAATTGAATTGAATTTTGAAGTTATGCGTTTGTTTGATTTACAGAAATCGAGGAATTCTTCAACATATTATGATTCCAAATTGATTTTTTATTGGTTTTATTTCTCAATGCATACATTTGTCTCCTCAAATCATTATATTGTTTCGATAACACATTGAATAACTTCATATACATACAGTGTGGAACAGCCAAATTGAATAAATTCGATAACGAATAAATGTTGGGAATGAGAGAGGTTGTTGGGAAAAACGCTTGGACACGTCGATTCGTATCTCTAGATGCGAATTTTTTTTCAAAAAAAAATTATCATATAGGGTGTCAGTTGACAGTGGCCGATACCAACTTTTTCATTCAAGACATAATTAATGTACAATTTTCCATACCTATCTTCAAAAGTTTCGGAAATATTGAATGTTTTCAGATATATTACAGAAATTAACATTAAAAAAGGAAAATTATTTCATTTCACAAGACGTTCGTGGCGAACATTTTGAACATCTTATACATTGAAATTAATGTTTTTTGTTTTTTTCACATTATTTGTGAAATAATATAATTTTCTTTAAATGTAATTTTTTGTAATACATCTGATAACACTTAATATATCCGAAACAGTTGAAGATAGGTATGGAACATTGTACTAGAATTATGTCTAGAATTTTCTGACGAATCTAAAAAACTACAGGGGGTTGTATTTAAAAGAGAAACTTGGTATGGGCCACTGTCACATGACACACCCTATATAATTATTTTTTTCTAAAAAAATGCGCATCTAAAAATACAAATCAACGTGTCCAAGTCCAAGCGTTTTTCCCAACACGCTTTCATTTATTTGCTTTCGAATTTATTCCCTTTGGCTGTTCCACACTGTATACATACCATTACTTTGTGTTAGTGTTAAAGATTGAATTGGGCGCGAATATTCAAGTTGTATATTTCTCAAGTTTTGAGTTTTATACTTACCAAACAATTCTACAAATTGTCCTAAAAACTTTAATCAATTGAAAATGTGAAGACGTGCCAAAGTACTTCTATTGTGAGCTCGGAAAAGACCTCCACCTACCTGCCTCTATTCCATGTTGAGCATAGATCTTATTACTTTTCGTTTCTTGAGCAAATATAATCTATTTATTATAACAATAAATTTTAGGTATCATAAACAACATAAATAACTAAAAATTTATGGTTAGTTGTTTTTCACTAGTAGCATTGGGTAACGCCACGCTCGGTAAAATAGTTCCAGACATCATTTATTTTTCGAAATTCAATTTCAAACGACTTTTTTCCTCATTTCAATTATCTAGCAAGGTTAGCAGAAGCAAATGCTTTACATTCTGAATGAAAATATGCAAAAATATTATTTTCATTCCTGAAATTTAGGTCCCTGCCCTGAATTCTGAAATCTTACGTCCATCAGATCTACATACAGGTAACCAGACAGAAATCATATGAAAACAAGTAGTAGTGAGAGCTGAAATATTGAAGAAATAAGAACTGGAATAAATAAAAAATCAGAAACAAAATTTAACTCAGCTTAAAAAAATTCAATCAATAATTATTTTATTTCGCCATTTTCAAATACCAAATTTTGATCTGAAACACAACCATTCACGAAAGTTTGAGCCGTCGGTTGGCCATGACAATTTGGCATTTTCCACTGTATATAATAAAAATTTAGGTTTTGTTGTTCATTTTCTTGTCAAATTGATACGTAATGTTTTCAATATTGCATAGAGTTCTCTCATAACTCGCAAGTTCGCAAGTTTGAAAGGTTGAAATGATTTCTGAACAATCACGTGAGATAAATAAATAATCAATATATGTTATAAATTGTCAGAATCACATCTGTGGCTGCAAATTCTTCTTTCAAAAACAATGACCATATACTTGTACTTTGAATAGTACAAAACTTGAACAGGAAATTTTTCATTTTTTGTAAGACAAACGAAGGAAATATCGTTACTCAACATCTTGAATAAGTTTAAATTAGCCGATCCTCTTAGTGATCACTCAGATTTCCTGATTAAGTTTGGATATATATTCCGTTCAGAAAACGTTGAGCTGTCGGTTGGCCATGATGATTTGGCATATTCCACTGTGTATATTAAAATTTCAGGTTTTGTTGTTTATTTTCTTGTCAGAGTGATACCCAATGTTGTCAATATTGCATAGAGTCCTCTCGAAAGCTCGTCGTACTAGACCGGGTATATTCGGCAACGTTGACTTTGTTCATCGTAATGACAGCAAATACTGCCAATCTCAGATAAATAAAGGAACGCCTACTTTACGCTCAATAATATGTGAACGAAGTATAGATATAGGTATTTCAATAGGAAAAATCTTATTTTTCAGAATGTCTCGTTTGAAGTCAGAACGATATAAATTCAGAAGACAGAATTTTAATAACGAGTAGTAGTAGTGATTTATTTTGCGACTCAATATCGTGCGTGAAGAATATCTGAAGGACATCAAGGAATTATCCTTTGTCTCACCATTTTATTCCATTCTTTTCTCTTCAATACAAGTGAGAAATTGGCATAACACGTCAATCGGGGAATAAACTATTTAATCGCTTATGACGTAGTGATTCGACAGGAAACGAGACAATCAAGTATTTCCTGCTTCACAACAACAATTTCCTAGGCAGCACCCTAAATGGTTAAATTTTTTTCAGTTCAGCCAAGAACACCTGTAAATCGAAAATTATATCACTAACAAGCTCCAAAATCATATTTGCCGCCCCCTACAAGTCAAAAATTTACATAAACAGTTACCTAGTGGCGCTGTTACAACAATCTCACTTTCAAATTGATGGATTTCCAATAATCTAGATCACGGTATTATGACACAGTAAGATATCCGGTTTTTCTGCTGATCATTATGCTCCCGCAGTTGCAAGGTCTCGTTTAGATTATAACGTAGAGACCAAGATACTGGAAACGCTAGAGATAAGACCGTCACGAAAATAAAAGCGAATCGCTGGAATACGAATACGAAAGTGAAAGCATTCATTTTTTTATTTTCGTGAATACTCTTGAACTTGACATTTTTCACTAATATGGCAAATGTCATCATGGTCTCGTTTTGAAGTAGCTGAGGTAAACAAAGAAACAGGCTTCCTACAAAGTCACAGATTTAAAAGATTCTTTTACACCAAAGAGACCGAGAGTAACCATACTATCTGAAGCCTGCATTCAATGGGGCCAATCCACTGAAAATCGTCACGTTATAATGAAATTTCAAGGAATCTCAGAATCAGTTGACGAATTACAATGCAGCATTACTGATATTGTAAAGTATATCAGTTAAATATCTAATGAATGTTAATTTTGGAACAAGTTATATTAATGCAATAACGAATCTTTTTACCGCAGGTATTTTTATCATTATACATCAATGAATATTTTTCGCTAGAACAACAGTGGGCTAGGGTTTGCATGAATGTCCGTACTTTTCTAATTTTAAACCGATAGTGGCCTCAAACAAAGCGAATGGACTTACTGATGGAGTATCCGAGGATAAAAGTGATTCTGTCTGACTGGCTATGATGCCGAATGGCCGCAAACACGATAACTTTAAAATTGATGGAGTTAAGGTTTGAATTTTGAGAGTAGATTTGGGAACGAAATGCCGAGGTTAATTTCTTCAATGGGTCGATAGTTCAATAGTTTTGGAATCAAGGGCATTTTAATATTTTTGCTATTTTCATCAATATTTCTGTTATAACATTTCCGATCAATTCGAAATTTGGAATTGAGAAGAAAAATAATGATGAGCAAATTCTCACACAATTTCGTGAATTTTGTACCTACTTATAAAAAACCTGTTCGAAAAATATTTTTTTTACAACTGTCAAAAAACTTGACTTTTTTTCATCACTGGATGCGTGAATGATTACTTCTTTTCAGCTTTGAAAAAAGTCTCTTTTTTACCGTTGAAAAAAATAAGTTTATATAGGAACGACACAGAAAGATCACTGGATCTGAATGCAGAGAATTATTGTATTTGAAGCATTATCTTTAATAATTATATTTCAGACGAAGTAAAATTCACATTCACAGTTATACAAAAAATGTTGTTTGTATTTCGTGCGTATAAAATTCGTGTTTTCATGGCCTATTTGAGTGAATTTAAAAAATTTAAGCGCTCATGTGCCATGAAAAAAAACATTCATTTTACGCACTTAATACAAAAATAACCATTTTGTACAACTGTCAAAAAAACTCACTTTTTCTTCATCACTATGGATGCCTAAATGATTACTTTTTTCACCGTTAAAAATAGTTAGGTACTCGTATTTATTATACAAGGAAAAAAATTATTAGATTTTAGCTCGAGGTTATGTTGTCTCCCGACGCGAAGCTCTTTAATAGTTTAATAATTATATTTCAGACGATGAAAATTCACATTCACATTACACAGTACAAAAATGTTGTTTGTATTTCGTGAGTATAAAATTCGTGGTATTATGGCACATTCAAGTGCCAAAAATTGACACTCTCATTTCCATTAAAAAACACTCATTTTAGGCGCTTAATAAAAAATAACTATTTTGTGCGACTTGGACCCACAAATTTCTGGTCAATTCAACTATCGAACGTAGGCAAGGCATAAACACGATAAACATCGCTTGACAATAATTTCCATAAGAAGAAACAAAAGAAATAATACAGGAAGGAAACCATTAAGCAAAAGTTATATTTAGCCACTGTTTTCCAATCAAGAAAGTTTTTCTTGAATGTGTTTTTTCAATCTCATAGCATGAACTGAAAAGAAGATAATGACCAAAGTCGAAATTGTCCAAATATCAATTTAGGCTTATAACTGGAAAACAAAGGAAGATACATAGAGCAATGCGGTTTCTCGAACAACGATAACTTCAATTGCCATTCATTTTTCTTCAACTCATAGGGTTGACAAGTTGTAGTGCAGGGATTACCAATTCTAGTCACCCTGTACAATACTATATGAAAATATTTATTGAGAAAGATTATTTATATTCAATCGATATACAGGGTGTTCCAAAAATACCACTTGAAAGTGACACTGGAGATAGATTGGCATTAGGTCTATCAGATAGCATCAACATGACCTCAGTAAAAGTCCGCTGGTTTTCGAGATATCACCACTTTTGTGTATTTTTTAAAAATCTCCAGTTTTCGGTCTTTTATCGCCTAGCATTGCTAGAAATTACTTCAAACTCATGTTTTTTTTACCTAGGCTATCCTGTATAGTTGCTTTAAACAATGAAGTAATAACTTCACCGAGAACTAGAACAAAATCCTTCAAAAAATGTCTAACTTGTTGTATTTTATGCCGAAGTTAAAACGTTAACTTAAGTTTGCCTGACTGCTGTGGAAAAAAAATTTATGAGAATGAATTGACAAATAATCTTAAAAACTTGTCCATATCATGTTTTTTTTTTTAAATACAACACTACCAATTTTTTTTTATTCAGAACCTTAGAAACTCTAATTTTGTCACGAGAGATGTGCCCTTTATTTTGAAAATGGCATGAAATGGACCAGTTTTTACGGTTATTTGTCAATTCAGTCTGATATAATTTTTTTTCACAGCAGTCATTCAAACTTAAGTGTACGTTTTAACTTCGGCATAAAATACAACAAGTTAGACATTTTTGAAGAATTTTGTTCTAGTTCTCGGTGAAGTTATTACTTCATTGTTTAAAGCAACTATACAGGATAGCCTAGGTAAAAAAAAAACATGAGTTTGAAGTAATTTCTAGCAATGATAGGCGATAAAAGACCGAAATCTGGAGTTTTTTTAAAAATACACAAAAGTGGTGATATCTCGAAAACCAGCGGACTTTTACTGGGGTCATGTTGATGCTATCTGATAGACCTAATGCCAATCTATCTTCAGTGTCACTTTCGAGTGGTATTTTTGGGACATTCTGTATAAACCAGAGTTTACAGATGACCTGAGTTTATTTAGAATAGAATAGAATATGGTTCACATTACGATAATATGGTAAAAATTGAATAAAAAATTTCATACTCATGTAGAACTTATTACGCTCCGTCGTACTCAGAAGTTTATAAACAGGCGTAAACAGGTAAATGACATCCAACTAACTGTTCTTCTTGAATAGTTCCACATTTCTAAAAATAACAATAGTCCTGAATGCAAATAACAAAAGGCATTTTGTGGTAACGAACGCATGTTCAACTCAACTTTGGAACTTCTTCCAGAAATTATTCGATATAACATAATTGATTAATATTCGCAAAATAATAATTTTCATGGTTTCTATATACCTATCTACTCTATGGGTAATAAAGATCACTTATTATTTTTTTTTATTGAAGAAACTAATATTTTGATCAAATTGAATTATTAATATTTTTATCATTATGTTGTCAATGAATTTGCTAGGAGAACCATTTTTATATTGGTAAAATAAATACTTCTCCATTGAATATGTCAACTCAAAATCGAAATTTTGGAACTTTTAGAAAACTGCTTCCTTATCAGATAAGAATAAGTTACATAATGTTGTCAAATTGCCGTTGAAAATTTATGAGATTATATATTGTATTGCATGAGGTAATATATGGCTATACCGTAATGTTAGTGGTGAGACTACTTTCTTTCGAGAACTAAACAATACAGAGACCAGAATTCATGATCTTGAGGAATTGGAGAGTTGTATAATCACACAAGACCGGCAATTGTCTCAATATGTAGTTCCTTTCTCTGCAGGAAACGTTTCCAGTTTCAGCTGCGTTTCTTTGGGTATTTCGAGTAATGTTCACAGGAAATCATTCGATTCACAACTATTTCGAGCTTTATTTAGTTTAGGCCTATATTTGATGAATTAATTGGTGAAATGTGTGAATAATCAATAATTTTAAAATTCTATGGTTCAGGCCATTCAATCCTTTCGAAATTCTGCATGAACATTCAGTATATCAATCTTCATTCACAACAAAAATTTCACTTCAATCGGATATCTTGTTATGGAAATGTAAATATTTTCTTCTTTTCGTTATTCCAATTGAATTTTCTATGGCCACAAAAGTTTGCATGAGGCTTGCTATGGGCATCTTGCATGTGTCCATAAAATTTAATTTAGATTGGTTTCGTTTTGACAGAGATATTGAGAAACGAAAATTTCGAATGGCCATATTTTATGGAACACCCTGTACGATATGGCTGGTTAACGAACTTCGTGGCATTTGGGAACCAAACTCACCCTGCAAATCTCAAGTCTCTAGGACAATCTCTTCGAAAGTATTGTGTATAAGGCCGGACTGTCCCACGGACAGAATTGGATTTGAACACGGATTCGTCATCAGCAAGTCGAGTTAGAGACCATTTTCGACTCAAAATTCGAAAATTACAGACATTTGGGCAAAACGATATAGCACTCGCTTAAGTAGAACGAGCGCTCAACAAAATATTAGCCTCAACGAAGTAGTAAATCATAATTCAATACATTTTTCATCATCCGGAATTTCAAGTGAACCAGCAAAAGAATGTTCAGAGTGTCCAGCAATTATTGAGCTATAGTTCACGTGCATGATGGACCTATACGGTGTACATGAAATCGAAATATTTTAAGGCTGAAGTGAACAGTTAGGGTTATCGAGTTATTTCTGTCAAAACAATACCTGTCAATAACGCTGGTAGGGTTGATATTTTTCAAAGAAATCCGAAAGTGAATTGCCTTTAAAATAAATTCAGGAGAATCCATTTGCTTTCACATTTAAAATAGTCGTTTGAGATTTATTGGGTGAAAATTCAATCTCTACATAACGTTTTCGTTTAGCTCCCCTTAGTTTTCAACCCACTATTGTTTATTCGCAAACACATATACAGGGTGAACATTTTGAACCCTACAGAAACATTAAATTTTTCTTAATACATCCTTGGAATTTTGTTATCATTTTCTAGAGATTGTTCGAATTTCTGGAGTTGAATATCTCTACTAAATTTCGTTCTAAAATATTCACCGAATCTGAAGTGATCGACAAGTATTATTTTGACACGAATAGCAAAATCACCCTGCATCTACGAAAAGTCTACTAGGTAGGTTCTTCACGCAAGATAACAACACGTTTTCCAATTGCGATTCAGAATATGTAAAATGTAATTCAAAAAAGTAAATTGAATAATTGAATTTCAGAAGTTGAAAATTGTGATTCAGAATGACGAGTTGATATTTAGAATGGGGAATTTGAATTTCAGAAATAAGAAATTGTATCTAATTCAGAAAAAAATTGTAATTCAGTAATAGGAAATTGTAATTCAGAATTGGTTGAGTATATTTCAGAATCAATAATTATGTATGAATAGTTATATTTGTGTTTACATAACATTATATATGTAATTCAAATTGGGACATGATTTCGTTCAAATGGGGTGGCGCAAAACAATGGTAGTAGTTCTCAATCTCATCTGTTCTCAAACTCAATTTCTGTTTTCTGAATTACATATTCCTATTCTGAAATCGAACTTTGATTTTCCGAATCACAACTGTGTTTGGTGTTGTTTCTGGACACCCTGTCTATCTAAAATTATTATTGAACGTGAATAGTTAGATCTCCCCAGATCAACAACAAAGAACAAAAGTAAACAGTGAAAAATCAAGATCAACTAGTGTTCGCAATCAAGTAGGCAGGTACATTACCTTCCACTTTCCATAGAACGCGAGTGTTGTGTTCATTCGAGGTACACGTTTTATAAAACATAATTTAACGGGATATAATGACTAAATAACTCAAGATTATATAACGAGTGACGATTACTCAATAATGAATTGATTAAAGACATACAAGATCAGTCAGTTATGGTGAATTGAAAATGATAACGAACAGTTACTTACGGTTAATGGATCGACCTCAGTCAAATGAATTATTATTTAAGCTAATGCCACCAAAATTGGAGTTCGATTCGAAGGATGTATTGGGTCATTTTGTAACAGGAAATGGCTAATGTATACAGGGTGTTTGGTAAATGATTCTTCGGAGGAGATATACTAGACGTCATTTGCAGCAAAATGCATCTAGTGAAGCATGGTCCGAAAATCTATGGTTACGAAGATATTGCGTTTTTTCATCTTTTTCGAAATTTTCTGCTTCGATATCTAAATTAATTAATTTTGTGAAAACCACTTGACTCTGAAATTTAATGAATATTTTTTTCAAAGCTAGGGAGAAAGTATTCACTAAAATTTCTGATAACCTGAAATATACAGGGTCATAAATTGCTGCACAGGTATTTCTCATAAAATTTTGATAAAAAAATTCAGAATTACTCGAAAAGAAGGAGGTATTATGAACTTAGTGTACAGATCTTCGAAAAATTTTCCTGTTCCTGTTAGAATTTTAAAAAAGGTCAGACATCAATAATTCTTTCATGAAATTAAAAACTTTCTCTAGTCTTGCAGGTATCCCCTATTTCAGTTGTGATTCGTAAGCGTGCCATGTTTTGAGTGAAGAAGGGGAGAATAGGAAAACTGAATGACTCGAAAAAGTGTGTTACCTGTTCGGTTTTTTGACTCTGGTTTTTAATTGAATGGAGAAATTATGGACGTGAGAACCTTTTTGAAAAGCTAACGAAACAGACAAGTTTTTTCTTTCATATTCTCACCATGCTGACAATACGTTTTTGGGTAAATCTCAAATTGTCGGGATTTTATAGGGAAAACAGGTGCAGTTATTCACGATCCTTTATATCTCGAGTTATCAGGACTTTTAGTGAATACTTTATCGCAGTACATGAGGACCATCTCCTTAGCTTCAAAGAAAAATATTTTCCAAATATTGAGGGTTAAGTCTTTCTCGCATAATTAATTATTTTCTATAACAAAGCAAAAAATTTCAGAAAAGTTGAAAAATCGCCCTATCGTGGTAACCTTATATTTTCGAACCATACTACACCAGACGCGTGGTAGTACATGGTAGGTATATACCCTTCGGAAGTTATTGAAGAGATATTTAATGATACAGTAAATTACAGGACAGACGTTGAAGAAGTAGTGTGTATTCGAGTTTGCTGGCCAGGTGCCGTATTCTCGAGAAGTGATATTCGAAAACGTATACGAACTTCATTGCGCGGTGTGCATTTTTGCAGGTAAAACAGGGACTCGCGCAATGAAGTTCGTATACGTTTTCGAATATCACTTCTCGAGAATACGGCACCTGGCCAGCAAACTCGAATACACACTACTTCTTCAACGTCTGTCCTGTAATTTACTGTATCATTAAATATCTCTTCAATAACTTCCGAAGGGTATATACCTACCATGTACTACCACGCGTCTGGTGTAGTATGGTTCGAAAATATAAGGTTACCACGATAGGGCGATTTTTCAACTTTTCTGAAATTTTTTGCTTTGTTATAGAAAATAATTAATTATGCGAGAAAGACTTAACCCTCAATATTCGAAAACGTATACGAACTTCATTGCGCGAGTCCCTGTTTTACCTGCAAAAATGCACACCGCGCAATGAAGTTCGTATACGTTTTCGAATATCACTTCTCGAGAATACGAGGCCAGGCCTTGTATTCTCGACAAGTGATCTTTCGAAGCGTATACGAACTTCATTGCGCGGTGTGCATTTTTGCAGGTAAAAGAGGGACTCGCGCAATGAAGTTCGCATACGCTTTGAAAGATCACTTGTCCAGAATACAGGGCCTGATACCGAGAATTTCACATCCCATAAATAACTGAAAACACCACACACAAAAATAATATTAGTCATACGATAGATTGCTGTTATTGTTGTTTTATAGGCGTATGAAACTATCGTCTTTTGTTGTTGTCAGTTTTATTAATCATTTTAGTTTGCCTAGGTACGAGTATCAAATTTCAATCCTATGTGTCCTTTTAACATCTTTATTTTCAACCTAGTGAACTTGGTAAGAAGTTGTACAGAAATCCATTCATCGTATTTTATTTTATTTCATTCCAATATTTTATCTATACCTTTTATGTTGTACTTGTTTTTTATACCAATGTTTGTTTCTCTGTAGCCTTGAAAACGTCCGAATATATGGACGAAACGTCGGCTTAGTCCTATTTGGTTGTGCTTCGTTTGGCTCCTATTACTGTGAATACTATCACTCGTTCCTACTCAAGGACGTAGGTACCGGGTTTTTCACTAAAATTTGACCCCTCCTTCAACTTTGTTACTGAAGGAGATACAAAAAAATATGTCGTATGAAAGTTTCACGAAATCAACTGAGGTGTTTTGAGATGAGTCCAGAAACTGAAATATATACAAGGTGGCCAACATATTGATGGCAACTTCATTTTCCCAAATGGAACACCCTGTATATTTCTCCATATTTGGCTAGCTCTTTTTCCTCTGATTTCGAATATGTAACATATGTTGGTCTATCTCTTTTATTCTGAGAACCACAGAGTTTCAAATTTTAAGAACCACCTGCCAAGATCTGTAATCATTTTACAAGTGCGTTTACTGAAAATGCTCATTTTTGAAGTTATAATAACGTCAATGGGAAGATATATAGGGTGAACAACATTGAATTCAACTAAATTTTTTCAAATGGGACCCCCTGTCCTGTATATTCTTCCTTTTTTGATAGGGTATTTCCTCCTGATCTCGGATATAAGTGCGTATGTGGATGTGTCCCTTCAATTTTCAGAGTTTCAAAGTTTTGAAATGATGACGACGAATAAAAAAATATGTGAAATACCTACGAAATTCTTTATATCCAAACACTCTACTTATAAGTATTATTTTAGAATGAATACTTAACAATTACTTAACCAATGAAAAATGATAAACTATGGTAGTATGGTAAGAATAACATCAACTAAAGAAATTCTCAAAATGACCACCTTCGTTCAATACACATAGTTCATATAGTTATCTCAAGTTGTTTAGACTTTTTGATCGCATTATTGTGGCTCTGATTCAAGTCAGAAATTATAGCTTCAAAATTTGTTTGTAATCATTACAATATTATCATTCTTCTTTGTGCGTTGACGGAATTAGTTTCGAATTATGGGTTTCATATTAGTTGATTTTATATCATTAATATTATTCTCCGCTTTCATTGATTGTCATTATTGCTGAAGTAAATTTTTTCCTTAAGGAACGGCTATAAAAACGTTTCCAACGGTGTTAAATCGGGACTATTTGGTGGCCATAAAAGCATAAAATGGGTGCTCCATTACCATTCCAAAGAACAGATTGGCCACTTAAATATTCACGAACGCTATGCCAGTTGGTTTTTGAAATTTGAAACTCTGTGGTGCTCAAAATAAGAAAGATAGACCAACATATGTTACATATTGGAAATCAGGGGAAAAAGAGCTAAAAGAAAAATATACAGGGTGTTTCATCTGAAAAAATGAAGTTTCCATCAATATGTTGGCCACCCTGTATATATTTCAGTTTCTGGACTCATATCAAAAAAACTCGATTTCGTGAAACTTTTATACGAAACATTTTTTTGTATCTCCTTCAGTAACAAAGTTAAAGGGGGGGGGGTCAAATTATAGTGAAAGCCCGGTACAACTATGGAATTTATATTTATATCAAGGGTTTCAATCCTGTATTGTCCCAAGATTCCTCAAATACCTTTTTTGAATCAAACGCACTTCCATTCAAATGCTCGAGTTAACACCCAGTATGTTAGGTGATAGTGATAGTTAAAGTTATAGTAATTCTACTCGAACTGTATTTCTTGTAGCTTACAGGTGTGTTACAGTTAAATGGCTTTAGGAATTATTCACTTTTTTTCCCATAGTTATTGTCGATAATAGCAGTTAGCATACTTATAGTAAATAATTTGCTGTATTCAAATGGAACGAAGGTTGTTATTATTCAATGACAATGGTGAAACTTACAGATTGTGTGATCAATAAATAAAATAGGTGTAAAAGGATCTGGCTTGAATGATTGGTAGGTGCGAGGAAAAAAATATATAATCATATGAAATCATGAAGGAATGGCATATTTTCACTCAAATTGTTGACACTATGATCAAATCGAATACGAAAAGGCGCGCAAAAGTTTCTGACTTGACATCAGGGCTTTCTTCGTTTCTTTGAACATAAAAAAAATTCATACAGCGCAGGCATCTTGTTTTATATCGGTTGTACTAAAGTGAGTGGCCTATTCGATTATTATGGAAACTATTGATGGTAAAGATTTCAAATTCTGGTGATTCATATTTGGCCATGTGAGGTACATTTTAAAATAATTCCACATTTTCAGTGTTGCTGGATATACGACAAATTGGCAACAACTTTGTTATTTTAAACGGGACATCCGGTATTTCTGTTTTTTAGTCCATGAAATATCAAATCTATTCAATGGTACTTTTTCATACCTATCTTCAACAGTTTTTGAGTTATTAATTGTTTCCGAAATTTTAGATCAAATTGGAGTGTTACTAAAATGACTCTAGTTCACTCAATATTTGAGATAAGTAGTAAATTTAGCAAGTCATCAGATATTGATCTGATCTAAGTCATCATTTGCCAATAGGGATTGCAAACCGGTTTACCGATTTACCGGTTAACCGATTTACCGCCTTAAAAGTACTTCAAATTACCGACGAAGAAACCGGCATCTTTTACCGGTAATTTCGGTAAAAAATGATAAGCAATATTCACCTCGAATAATGCTGCATTATTCATTGAAGAAAAGCTCCAATTAGCGATCAGAAACAAAATTGAAATAAACAGTACCCTTCCAATCATAAGACATCAGGCTACGTTTAATAATGGTCAGCAGTGTGTGAAAACCGAAATGCAATATTTTCGGAAGAAGGGGATTCAGACTTGAAAATGGTTATCGCAGCACTAATGACAACTCGGCCTACTAGTGTGTCCGAAAGAGATTTTTCTGCGGCAGAAACACTTCGCACTAAGATTAGGGCGCGGCTAAGTGATAACACCTCAGAGTAAGAAATAAACAAAGAGATGCACCTACTCTTGAAAAGTACTGCATTGTAATCAACCAAGCATATCAGTGAGACGGAAAGCATTTCACTGCCACACTGGGGTGAAATAAACAATTGGTTAGATTTGCATTCCTCTTATTCCTGAATAGGTATAATACAACATTTTCGTAATTTTGCCCTAGCCTAGCTATAATTAACGGAATAGCCTTAAGCAACAAAAAACTGCCACCAAATCATTGAAATAATTCAGTTTATGAACGACAAATCGAAATGAAAATGTAAACACATCGCATCAAGAAATGTAAAACTAACATCCAATGTTGCCAAACTAACAGAATTATCTGTACTTCTACTGGCAACTCTAGGTTAACTTTATACTCTGAGGATAACATTTATTTCCCCTTAACAAATACAAAATATATATTACAAAATACAAAATATATATTATACAAAAAACATTTCAGCAACTTCTAGTTCTAGTACAAACAAAAAGGTGAAAAAGGTGGCAGCCTGAGTGGCCCGGCAGTGTTTTGAGTCAAATTTGTGAAATTATTCCTATAATTATACTATTGCACCTAGATTACAAAAAATCTGTATGTGCAATGTATCTAAAACTACAACTATAAGACCCCCCCGAATAGCACTCAAATTTCATACACCATCCAACCATACCCTAGGCTGCCCCAATTTTACAGTGAGAACAGAAATCGCAAACAAATTCTCCGGTAAAAAACGAAAATCAAGAGAGACTCAACAACAGTTTTGCTTTATAGAAATTCCATGTACATTTTATAGTTTTGATAAATAAAGGGTCGACACATTTTCGCAAATTTTTTATGATCTGAAATAACCCAGCATATAACAGTCTTGATAAACTGCGTTTTTTTTTGGGGCTTTTTTCTAAAACAAAAAAAAATCGAAAGATTGAGTAAGAAATGACTTTTTTATTATATAGACTATTTCGAGTTTTACTAGCATATTATTTTCTTTGAGTTTACCTAGAGTTTCACTTTCCTGTGTTTATTATTCATTAAGAATGAAATATAGTTTTGTTATTCATTCTGCGGGTTAGTTTTTTTCCGGTAAGAAAAAACCGGTAAATACCGGTAAATCGGTAATTTTGAAAATAATTTACCGAATTACCGGTAAACTGAAATTCGGTAAATTTGCAATCCCTATTTGCCAAGTTAATAATATAATAGGCCTCTACTCTTGCATATTTTTGGCCAATGTACTGATTGAAAATTTATCAAATTGATCCTGCATATTACACGATTACAGATTATTATGTGGTGTAAATTCCTGTGAATTTGAGATTACTCACTCTAAATATAAATGAATGATAGAGCATTCAAATGTATCATCCCAATAATATTTATTTATCATTCCGAAAATTCCGAAACTGAATTTGTTACCTAGAACGAAATGCGAAATGTTACTGTTTGAATCTATGGGAAATCATTACCAATTATTATAGGTCTATAGAATGTTCCTTGAACATAAGGGGTTCCGAAAGATCATCGCTTAGAGTCTGGAGAACCAGACCTGGTTTGATGAATTCTACTAATTATAGAAGCTTTATCGAATATCGAAAAAAATTGAGAAAGAAACAGTAAAAGTTTGGCTGTAATTTGAGGCACACAGGTAAATGATATTTATTTACTTCTACTTTGTTTTTCTGGTTCTGTTGTTTGGGTTTTTCAGATGCAAGTTTCAAATGAAAAAACAAATAGAAGGAAAAAGAAAATTCGGTCCAATGAAAAATCCTTCGATATCATTATTTCAGCTTATTCTTCAAACAAATTCAAACAAAGTTATAGTCCGTTCACGAAACTTTGAGCTGTCGGTTGGCCATGTCAATTTGGCATATACCACTGTGTTCATTAAAATTTTAGGTTATGTTATTTATTTTCTTGTCAGATTGATACGAAATGTTGTCAATATAACAAAGAGTTCTGTGATTACTCCGAAGCTCTTGGACGAGGCTGGGTACATTTGACAACGTTGACTTTGTTTATTGCTATGACAGCAAATACTGCTACTCAGATAAATAAACAAACACCTACTTTGCGCTCAATAATATGTGAACAGAGTAGACAACCGGGGATGGGGAGCTTACACTATCATCGAATGTTTTTTTACTGTGCTCTTGTATCACACGAAAAAAATTGTACACATGTTATTGTATTTATACAAATGATATTTAAAAAAATATATATTGAGTTTGCTTTCGATATGAACCCCCCAAATTAAGGTTGAGTAACTGTTTGATCGAGAAAATGGAATATTTTTCTCGAAATATTGTAATCATTGGTGATTATAGTATTTCGTTCTGGCATGTGTGGGTAGTTACTTTGATTCCGTATAGATCCTTCATGAATTAGTTGTTAACGTCATAGTTCAGGTTCGGTTTTCAAAGTGTAATTAAATGATGCATAGTCATTCAAACTCAATAAACGCGACTAAGAAAACATACTTCACCTCTTCCTGACAACCATATATTTAATCAACCTTCAATATCAGAAACTCCATCCAAACAATAACCCTAGAAAATCTTCCCACACTTCACTAAAATGTCTTTCGAGCAATTTCTCGCTATATTACGTCGGTTTGTTCTTGAATTCAACACTTTTATTTTCAAACAATACAACTTATCACAGATTGAGTAATCTTATAGTAAAGATAATTAAATTGCACCTTATATTCATGGCTAAACCATGAACTTTCGTGGTATCCATACGAACATCCTTCGATCTTGAATTGCGGATGGTGCTTCTAGCAGGACAATAATGTCATGATTGTCTTTTCAGATTTTTGGTGGTGTAGGTGGAAAAATTTGAGAAATGATCTTGAAATACATCGGTTATGGAGGGAAGAGTCATTATAAGGTAGTTGCTAATGCATTATCTATGGTGTAACGAATTGTGACATCTAATATAGGTAACGCTTGAGATTTTATATAAAATGTTGAAAGATATTGAATGACTATGTTTGGCGAGCTAGTTTCTGAAGAACAGCGTGCTATAGTTTTGCACAGATGTCTGTAATTTTGAAATTTTGAGCCAGGTTGAGGTCTGAAACAATTCGGATTGACTGATGAAGAACCTGAAGTGAAAAACGATTCTGTTCGATCGTGGGGAACAATATAACTTCCGAAGGAAAGAAAAGAAATATTAGGGTACAGGGTAGGTTAGGTGCGAGTTCGGAAAGTTAATTTACGAAAGTAGTAAAACAGTTACAAAGTAAAGATTTTTCTAAGTTTCATTTTCATTTCGGAAAGAAAAATTCGATCGGGTTCAAACTCTTGGTCAGAAAACCTCAATTAAGTTAATTTAAAAATTTTCGGAAGTTAATTTGAGAATTTTTGAGTAGTAAATGATTCATTTAGTTGAATGCTGAAATACTAGGTGATGATTAAAGCTCAGTAGCTGTATACAGCTTGTATAAGTTAGATTATGCTGTCGTGATGATAATCTTTTTCGCATCATCACCTGTAATTCGATACCACGAATTCGTTTTATATGATTGACTGATCCTAGTATAATGCCCTTTTACATTTCGTTCCCAAGTGTGGAGCTCCTATCAATATTTATAGTCGTTAGAAAGTACTGTATTAGACAAATCAATGGGTGTTTCAATTCGAAGACTTCAATGAATATTTTCTGATCACTCCCGATTTTTACTAGATACACTTCTAGAATTTGAATGCAAGTTTTAAATGAGCGAAGAATATTTGATAGTTTATGCATATTTCAAAAATGCAGATCAATAAAAATATGAAATTAAAAAATTCGACAAAATGACAACGTTAGACATTTACAGGGTGAACAGAATTGGTTCTCTATGAACTACAACTCTTCAACCATGAGAGATGAGATAAAATGAATGTCACAGTGCGGTTATCGTTTTTCCAAGAATCTTTTTTGTCAATTTATGAAACACTATGATTGTGTATGGTTTTATCTCGAAGAACTGTCAGTTATAAGAATTCGATTTGATGATTGGCGGTATTATGATAATACTACATACACGAAAATTACGAGAAATATGATATGGTTGAAATCTCTGGAAAAAAAGTTTTTTCTTTCTTTGAAGGTGTAATGTAATTATTTGAGCGAATGAGAATAAGAAAATACAGCTAAAGATGCATATTCAAATCTTAACCCCAAATTTAATCAACTGAGTAAAAGGTATTTCGACCATTTTTCGGATGTTGCTTTCATGCTTCCAATCATTCAAATTGATAACTGACAGTTCTTCGGAATCCAACCTTAGAGATTCGAAGAATATTAACTACCATGCGCAGATAAAGTTTCATTCTTCGATTCGTTAAACAAAATATTAAATACTTTAAATTAAAAACATAAGTTTATTGATCAGGACCGAACCCTCCCAGCTAAAATCAGTTTGAAATTGCCCAAAAGACAGTTTTGCCTCTTATTCGATGAAGAATTGCGGTTGACGCCATTATGGTTTTCCGAAAAATGATGACCGCAATGTCCCATTAATATTTCTCTATCTCTTATATTCATGGCTAAACCATGAACTTTCATGGTATCCATACAAACATCGTTAGATCTTGAATTGCGGATGGTACTTCTAGCAGGACAATAATGTCATGCTTGTCATTTCAGATTTTTGGAGGTGTAGGTGGAAAAATTTGAGAAATGATCTTGAAATACATCGGTTAGGGAGGGAAGAGTCATTATGAGGTAGTTGCTAATGCTTCATCTATGGTGTAACGAATTGTGACATTTAATATAGATAACGCTTGAGATTTTATGTGAAATGTTGAAAGATATTAAGTGACTATGTTTGGAGTGCTAGTTTATAAAAAACAGCATGCTTTAGTTTTGCACAGATGTCTGTAATTTTGAATCGAGTTCAAATTCTTGATTAGAAAAGCTCAAACCTCGACTTTATAATGGTTGAGGATGTTTGTAAGATCATCGCATTATCTTCATTAACGAAACAAAAACTTGTGCAAATTTCCTGAAGATCTTCGATTAACTATAAATTGTTTGTTTCTCAAATCTGTAAAATTGTTAAATTTAGAATTTTCGAGGAGTTGATTTGAGAATATTCAAGGAGTAATATTGAACATATTTCGAACCAATCTTGTCTGTTTTTCCCCAATGAGAGGATTAAAAATCTCAATATTGTTTCGTATAATAAAATTCATAGATTATTTCTGATGTTAGGGTCCGCAGATTTTTGGAGTCTGGGGCCAAGGTAAGGTGAAAAAAGGTAAAAATAGAGGTACACCTGAACTGCGTCGAAATCTGAATTAATGAATCGTTCGTCTAATCTTTATCCAATCCGAATTTTTCCTCGGAGATGATTCAATACACAAAATGAATGCAAATCCCTCATTGATACAATCGAAATCAATAAATTCAAGTCAACGTGAGTGTCTGGGAAGTGAGAGTTCAACATCTGTATGCATAAAAAATCAGCTTATTTGTCAGGAATAATAATTGATGAATCAACTTAAATTCGCTGAGATTGAGGTAGGTATGCTCACGATTCTGCTATAATTGTAAGAAGGAAAATTGTGCGCTCGTTCATTGGTGGAGCAATGATGCTCTTACCTCACAATTCTGTAGAGGATCTAAGCACGGTCGGAGTTAAAATTCTGGAAATTATTCAAAAAATGAAATCTGTAAAAAATCAATAACAAAATTGAATTCCGTGATTCCGATGATGCGATCCTTTTGGAACTTTCCTATAGCGAACGTCTGTATAACGAATTTCTCTTTATAACGAATTTCGTTCGAGACATTGCACCTTGAATCCAAATTCCAGGTTGAAAACACCATCTAAAACGAAGTATATTCTCTCTATAACGACATATTCCAAGAACAAGAACATCATTCTTTGAATGGGTATTAATGAAAAGGTATAAGGGTGGGTTTTGGATTCAGCTGGAAATGTTGATAATGACTTTAAATGATTGATGAGCAGAATAATTAAACCAGTATAACTTTTGTACAATTTATTCCTGACTCGTCATACCGTTACATTTTAAAATATCTATTTCTAAGTTAACTGAAAGGATATAGGTTATAATCCTAATTCACATAGAAACCATCGAACAAAACAAAATATTCATTTTCCTATTCTTAACAATGATTTCGTTTATGTCGATATTAAATTGTAACAAATGAACTTCTAACTGAAACGGACATGTTAAACAGTGTCAAATGCGGTGTTCGAGATCACTACGATAGCAGTGATGATACCGACAGCGTTGATTTGGAGGGGCAACTGGCCAAAAAACCAAATCGTGAAGAGGTAATTCAAGCTTTTAAGAAGTGTCGTCTCGCTTTTCGGTCCATTGAAGGGGTCCCGGAAAATACTTTTTAATCTTTAAGAAAATCTAAAGTTTTTTTTTATCAGAATAAAATGTTTTTTAAATTGTACTACTCAGACAAAAATTACGAATTATTTGAACAAAAAATCGTGAATAGCTATCTATTGGATACGTTCCTACAAAGAATGCCTATAGGCTATTTGAAATGCACTTACACGCCTTTTTGATTATGTATATGAATTCACAATAAGATATGCAATTGCTTGTTTCGATACTTGATACTATAAAAAATCTTCTGTGTAACGAAATTTCTTTATAACGAAATTTTTTTGTGGATTTAGCGATTTCGTTATAGGGATGTTCCACTGTATATCTCCATTCACAAAATTTTAGTTGAACAAGATATCTTGTTATGGAAATATGAAGATTCTTCTTTTCAGTTTTCCCATTGCATTTTTATAGTTCTGTTAACACTATGGCCACAGAATTTTGCATTGAGCTTACTATGAGCATTTAGCATGTGGCCGCAAAATTTCATCTCGATTAGTTTCTTTTTGTCTGAGACATCGAGGAACAAAAATGTTGAATGACTATATTTTATGGAACAACCTGTACGATTTGGCTGGCAAATAAACCTAACTGCGGCATTTGAGAACCGAACTCACCCAGAATATCTCAAGTCTCTAGGACGATATAGTACTCGTTTGAGTAGAACGAGCGCTCAAAAATCAGCATATTTGTCAGGAATAATAATTGATTAATCAACTTTAATTCGCTTAGATGGAGGTAGGTAATAGGTATGCTCACGATTCTGCTATAATTGTAAGAAGGAAAATTGTGCTTGAAACTTATGAGAAATTTGTTCGCTGCACTCATTCGTATAATTGGATTGAATGGAATGAGAGCACGATATAGGTTTACCGGTTGTGTTATTCATTTCGCGGTTGCATACCTACCTATTATAATCAGTATCAGTATACACGAGTTTAGAAATTTCCTTTAAACTCAAATATATTCCAGTTTACTTTTTCGTGCGCTTGTTTCTTTAGGAACAACATACCATCGTTTAATTCGAATGAATGCAGGTTTCCAATTTTGAGGTGGGAGTGGTCCTCAACGATCAATAATCCGATGTCAGAAACACTCCTATCTGGCCGTACACAATTTTTGTGTAATGATAAATTAATTTTACCATTCATATATTTCAAAAACTAGAAATCAGATCAGGTGCAAATATTCGGATTTAGAATGATGCTATGAAAAGTTGTGCAGGATTTCGGTATAGTAGGTATCTTCACAGCCGTCTAAAATACTCTATAGACGGCTGTGGTATCTTCCAGAGCTGTGCCGAACGAAGCCTTGTGCTTAGTGCTCCAAAGCACTTTCAGGAATTACCAAGCATTACTAAGCACTTCATGGTCTTGTCGGAACATGGAAAATGACGGACTTTCGCTTGAGTGGAATAGATAAAGATCTAAAGTATTCATTTTCTTTAGGTCCACTTCTATGGATACCTTATTCGTTAATTTGGACTCACTGAGAAACAACTATTGTCAATTTCAATTATGCCCAGTTCAAAACACGATAACACCCGAAAAAAAATCAAGACATCAAAAATTAAAATCAAAATTCCAAACTAAGAGACCTCTGGATAGAAAATACAAAAATTCATTTTGAATAACTCTTAGTGCTCGGTGCTCGTGTAAACAAATTACTTTCCAAAAGTGCTTAGTAATCGCGAGCATTCCTTAAAGACTAAGGGCTTAGTGCTCGAGATTCTCTACTCGTATGTGTGATGCAGTTCAATTAATTGAAAACCTTCGTAACAAATGTATATTACTTAAATTTTGTTGACATGGCCCAAATAAATTATATTGTAATCAACATCACATCATACAAGTAAAGGCTAAGATTTGGAACGATTTTTCATATTGTAAAAACCGATCATCGAACTTGAATATCATGAAAGCTGCTGCTTTCCTATTCATTCAAGAATTCAACATTCCATTTCATATTTGGAATTTACCTCTGAATGTTATCAAGTTATTCACCACTGTTAAAGGTATTCATACTACAAAATGGAAAAATACATCAATAAGCGTAAGTAAATATATTCAATAAAGATTTCAAATTAACCACGAGGTGAATGCCTTCAATCAATGAAATCATTTTAGAGGTCGGTCGTTAAAATCCAAAAAATTGATTTCATTAATACGATTGAGAATTATTGTTTACTTGTCGTTTATATCTCTGTTAAATTTAGTAATGTATATTCATATGAATTCAATAGATAATACAACTAGGGATGGAACGGATCGGCAATTTTTGGCCGGACCGGAATTCAGTATAATTCAAGATTTGGCCGCCGGACCAGTAACATGGCCGGATCTTGCCGAAGTTATTGGCCGGATCGCTTCAAATCACGTCATAATTGCTACCTACCCTTTCCATTTTCACGTTTCTGCAAGTCTCGACGTCTTTACTGCAATAGTGCCGTTTAAAATGTCTAGTAAAGTGTGGACCTATTTCCTGATGACAGAAGCAATGCAAAATTTGCTACATGTAAAATTTGCAAAACGAACAATCGAGAGGTGGTGGAGGAAAAAAACGCGTCCACGGGTCTTTTGCTAAACCACTTAAGAAGACACCATAAAAAGGAACATAATAATATAGTAATTGAAACCAATAAAAAAACTTCGTCAGGTAGTGCACAAATGAAGAATATTCTCCTCGACATTCTCAATTTTGAAAATGCAGAATGATTCGAATTTCACTGAAGAAGTCTTAGATAAAGTATAGCATTCAAGTAAAGTATTCGTTCATACATCTGCGTTATGACCTACATTTCCGCTCGTTGTACAATATACCATTCAAATCTTGAAAAACTCGGCCGGATTTTCATATAAATCCGGCCGGACCGGAATTCCGGCCAATTTGGCCGGATCGGCCGGATTCAGTAATCCGGATCCGGTCCGGTTCCATCACCGGCTCCAACACTTGAGCTCAAAATATTCCTTGATATTTCATACAAAATCAGTGAGAAGTAGAAGAATCTTATATTACGCTCTAGTCAGAAAAAGAAGGAACAAAATGCTAAGAAGTTTTTCAGATTCAATCGAGAGTGGAAACTATGTTCAACAAATATAAGGGTTGTATATATTCTTAGTTTCAAATAATTTTCTATTTAAAATTAGGAAAACAGAAAAATATATATATTTCAAGTGACCATAAAAAAGGCAGAATCTATCCCCAAATTAGTAGACAGGTGGTTTTTTTGAAACTAATGACTCCAACTTATTTTCTTCTATTTAAATTCATTCAGCATGTTTTCTCAATACTTCGATAGAAGTAGATTGTAAACTTCAATAAAAAGCTAAAAGAAACCCCTGAAGATACAGTTTGCGTGTTGTAGTTTGATACCTAAAATAGAGAATTTGAAATTCAGAATAGGAATATATAATTCAGAAATAACAAGTTGTACTGAATTCAGAAAAAAAAGAATCTCATTCAGAAATAGAAAATTGGACTTCATAATAGGTTCAATATATTTCAGAATCAATAAATAAGTATTTTTCTGTGGCAGGAAAAAATTTGACATTTTATATCTCTTGACATAACTTTTTACGAAATAATTTTTTTCCCAGTCAAAAAAGTGAGCGTAAAGTGAGGGTAAAAAGTAATTTCGTAAAAAGTTATATTTCTTTCACTATTAAATGGTCGTAATTCCTGTCACAGAAAAAAATAGTGTATTATACACGGGCAAAATATTAGATTTTAGCTCTCGGTTTTTTGTCTCCCTTCACTTCGCGTTAGGAGACAACATAACCTCGAGCTAAAATCTAATACTTTTTTCCCTTGTATAATAAATAACTATTTATAGGTATTATCTGTGTTTTCCTAATATTATGTATGACTCTCGAACTATGTAGATACTATATGGATTTGTTCCCTGCTTACCACCTGGCCCCGTATTCTCGACAAGTGATCTTTCAAAGCGAATACGAACTTCATTGCGCGGTGTGCATTTTTGCAGGTAAAAGAGGGACTCGCGTAATGAAGTTCGTATATACGCTTGTCCAGAATACGGGGCCTGTGTGAAACATTTTATGAAATCGAATTGATAACTTCTGAATTTTTATTAACTAGGTATTTTCAAATTCAATTTTTATTTAGGCATTATTTACAAAATAAGAGTTGAGGATACCTCATACAAATAAAAAAAAATACAATTGAGGCAATGAATGAAATTCATGTTTTCTTTTGTGAAATTGAACTTTTATTTTCTGAATTACAACTGTAGAAGGTGTAGAAAGCTTTCAACTCTAGATGGGTTTCACTAGGACCTACATAACTCGACATCTGTGATCATGTGATCTAACCAGCCATAACCTCCAAAGTCCCAGAACTGTACAGAAATTTTTACGACCAAATACACGTCATTTTCTTCGATTCTGGTTTCCAGATACCCGAATAACCAGTATGGAATAAAGGCAATATCAGAAAATCGTCGTGACCTTTTCTCCTCATGATTTAATATGTGTCCATTGCCTGAGGCGCCCAATTCGTCTAAAACTTATTTATTTTACTGGTTTTGACGACACAACCTTGAACGAAGTCGCTAATGCCCGACCGCAGGTGGTATATCGATAGACAGTCTGTCATCTATTAGTGAACCCATACTGGCTTCACTACCAGAAAGCAGGAAAAAACTGAGAGAGATCCTTTCCAAATGTGAGAGAAGTCACACGGTAAAAAAAATGCTGAGTTGTCAAACATTCAATCGGAATAAGTGATGAGATTTCGATTTTATCATTTGCATTCCGAACTGCGAAAGTTCTCAGATTACATGATTATATAACTGTGCAAAAGAACTGATCCTATGTTAAATATGTTATCAATAAGTTGATATTGACGTATAGAGTCAATATACCGGTATCCCACCACTGACGCAATGTTCATTTTGAGGGTGTAAATGATGATATTTCGGAAATCTTTTTTTGTGGTGTGCGAAGGGTAATCAAAAGCACAATATAAAATTATTTCTAAAACTACAGGGTGTTCAAATACAAAGATACAGACCAAAGTTACACTTTTTAAAACGTAACACCCCATATTTGACCTCAAAAATGGAGAGGCAAGCTCAAATTGTGAAGAGTTTCTTCAGATCAGTCTGTACATTTGATACACCAGTTACGAGGAAATCGCCAAGAATTCAGAATATGGAACCATTTACAATAGCAATTTATGAAGAACCAGATACGTAAGCAATACAAGCAATTTGGACATATCGATCGATCGCTCTGTGTACAACAGAGTTCAATTTTCTCTTACTTTAAGGGACTAGCTGATATGTCTACTCAAAAAAACATTGTCTGTATCGCTTGCGTAGCTGGTTCCTTCATAAATTACTAATTATAATAACTCCATATTCTGAATTATTCGCGATTTTCTCGTAAATGGTGCATCAAATGTACAGAGCGATATATATAGGGTGTTACATTTGAAAAAGAGTTACTTTGATCTGTATATTTGTATTGGAACGCCCTGTATATATTGAAATGAATTCAAATCGTGCTTTTGATCGCCCTTCACACACCACAAAAAAAGATTTTTAAAATATCATCATTTACTCCCTCAAAATGAGTATCGCGTCAGTGGTGGGCCACCCAGTATATAGAGTTATTGGAAGTAAAATTTTAACCATGTATTATGGCTAATCAATCAAGTAGTATTGAGAGTTCGTACGTAGCTAGATTATAAAGAGTGCTGACTTTCTGGGAGAGTGGAATTCATCTGCGTAAATTAATTAATCATTAAACATTGTTGTTCTTGAACATCTGAGAGTACTCATTCTTCATTCACTGAATGTTGAAAATGAAAGTTCCCATAATGTAAAAACAATTATAAATTATACGAAAGTATTATTCCGTATGAATTCTGTCTGAAATATAGCAATATTTGTTTCGGTAATATACCTATAATTTTATTCGAATTCATGACGACGGTTTATATTATAGCATTGTTATGTTAGTTTTGAGAAGAGTATTATAATATAACATTCTTTATTATTTTCTGATACGTTGATTCATTACTTTCTATATTTTATGACCTCCTCAAGCTCGGACTGGCATTTGGCTGTTTGTTTTTTAGAAAATGAAGTACAATATCTAAAGAATGTCAAAGAGTTTTTTGCTATGTTGAGCCTGTTACCAGATATATTAGTACTATACAGAGACTAGCAGACCCAACAGACGTTGTTCTGTATACACAAAAATTCATTCAATTCGATCGAGCCGTTTAATTGCAGAGTAGATGAATAACCTGAATAACGACTTCAGCGCCATCTGTTGATCTGATGTGTGGTCAAAAACATACGGGCATAGGCAATCCAAAATACATTCATACAAAACATCCCTCACACTTCGGTACCTTCTCCTAGCCGCCTTGTGCCTACCTCGGAGACATTTTGATGCGATTTCATCTTCAACTTGCCATATCTTTTGATGTATTCATCATAATTGAATGATGTAAGAGGCAATTTCGTTCTAAACTAAATACTGGGTATGAACGACGTATTCAATTGGATAAGGATCAATAGCGTATTCATAAAAAAATACTCACAAATAATGCATAATTTTGAGAAACATTCGGATACCTTTAAAAGGTAATACCGAGTAAACCTTGAAAGATAGATATATGCATATATGCTATCCCGGACTTTTTTGTAGAACTATTGAAGAGGTAAATTTCCGTCATACATTGTTTCCATGTACGTCTTACGGTTTTTGCAGTGCACCTGAAAATAGCTGATCATGGCTGATTTTGGTACTCATATTTATTATCATTGAAGTTACAGTAGGTTTCCTCAAATTTCTCGGGTGAAAAGTATAGCCTATGTTACTCAGGGATAGTGTAGCATTCTAAGGGTGAAATAATTATTGAAATCTCTAGTAGCTTATGAGTAAACTCGTATCAAACCCCCAAACCCACAAACATACAAATCTTTCCTCTTTATAATATAAGTATAAGTATAATATTAGTAAAGATATAGATCAATTCTCTACAAACGCCCTATTGACCACTTTTTTCTATAACCTATCGTTTTGAAAATATCTCGAATGAAGTTGGGAGGAGATGAAAAATTACATTTTTTCATCTTCTAATGAAAATAAATCGGTCTGTGCTCATTCGATCAGGACAATTGATACCTAATTTTATAGGTTAATTAATTCTCTACAAACGCCCTATTGACCACTTTTTTCTTAAACCTACCGTTTTGAGCAGAATCCGTACCAACTTAAGACACCGGGATCTGAATAAGATCAGTTTTCAGAATATGAAGAAAAAAATGAACAAAAAACTTCCCAAATTCACGAATTATAAATGACATTCATAGAAATTTCCTGAATATGATAAAAATATTTTCATTTATTCGAAGTTTTTAAATGAAACTTGAATAATTTATTCTCTATCAACAAATACTCGTAAATACTTAGCACTAACATCCATATTTATACAACTTCATTGATATATTCCAGGATCAACAAACAAAGACATCGAAGAAATTTCATTTGAAATAGTTAGTTGATTGCATTTTCAATGAAACTTGCGATTAATGCGAATGCAATGGAAATTTTTCGCTGTGACGTCACATCTCGATGGGCATACCGGTGTTTGTGTATATCGTGCTCGGAGACGCAATTCGATTTTGGTGCGATTTCATCTTCAACCTGCCATATCTTTTGATGTATTCATCATAATTGAATGATGTAAAAGGCAATTTCGTTCTATATCAAATACTGGGTATGAAGGACGTATTTAATTGGATAAAGATCAATAGCGTATTCATAAAAAAATACTCCCAAATAATGCATAATTTTGAGAAACATTCGGATACCTTTAAAAGGTGATACCGAGTAAACCTTGAAAGATAGATATATGCTATCGCGGACTTTTTTGTAGAACTATTGAAGAGGTACATTTCTGTCATACATTGTTTCCATGTACGTCTTACGGTTTTCGCAGCGCACCTGAAAATAGCTGATTTTGGTACTCAGATTTATTATCATTGAAGTTATAGTAGGTTTCCTCAATTTTCTTGTGTGAAAAGTATAGCCTATGTTACTCAAGGATAGTGTAGCATTCTAAGGGTGAAAGAATTATTGAAATCGGTCAAGTAGCTTATGAGTTAACTCGTATCAACGCCACAAACACACAAACACACAAACATACAAATCTTTCCTCTTTATAATATTAGTATAGATAAAACCGACAAAACTCATGTGGTTATGGCGAATGCCTGTGATTAAAAAATGTTATTTTGAAATGGTCAAAACTGCTTAGTTTCATATAACAGGCTCATTGGTAAGTCATCTCTTAGTTAACCCATACCGGCTTCACTACCAGAACAGGAAAAAACCGATAGATAATTCTGTCCGAATGTGAGAGAAGTCACAAGGTGAAAAAAAATGCTGAGTTCGAGCTGGAAAGTCCCAAATCGGAATACTTAAGTGATCAGATTTAGATTTTATCATTTGCATTCTGAACTGCGAAAGTTCTCAGATTACACGATTATATAAAAGTGCAAAATAATTGATATGTTTTATATGATATCAATAAGTTTTATATTTAGTTTAGTTTTATATTGATTTACAACAAAAATTAAAGAGAATCCCTGCAGCAGATACTTTTGAGCACTCATTCATTGGTGGAGCAATTATGATATTACCTCAAAATTTTGTATAGGACTTGAGATTCATGCCACCAGGTATATGAATGCAAAATCTCAACACGAACGGAAATTATTCGAAAAATAAAATGTGTAAAAAATAAATCAATAATTTAAAAGGTCAGATCATGCGATCTTCTTTAAATTTTGCATGAAGATTCGGTTCACCAATCTTCATTCACAAAATGAATTCCATTCGAATCAGATTTCTTGTTATGGAAATAGAAAGATTTTTATTTCAAATATTCCAACTGAATTTTCTATGGTTTTGTAACACTATAACCACAATATTTCGCATGAGGCTTATAATGAGCATCTTGAAAGTGGCCGCAAAATTTCATCTCGATCAATTTTTTTGTCTGAGATATTGAGGAACAAAAATTTTGAATGGCCATATTTAATGGAACACGCTATACGATTCGGCTGAATAAACTTAACCGCGGCATTTGGGAACCGAACCCAACCTGAAAATCTCAAGTCTTTAGGACCATCTTTTTTTTTTAATTGGTTAGGTAAGGTTTTTTCAAAATCAGTTAATTTATTCAAAGAGGTTTATATTATGTGCACTTTCTCGTGGCTCATTTACTTTGAGTAGATGGTCCTAGAGACTTGAGATTTTCAGGGTCAGTTCGGTTCCCAAATGCTTCGGTTAAGCTCATTAACCAGCAAAATCGTACAGGGTGTTTCATAATAAAGGGTGTCCCAAAATTAACGCAAGATTTGAATTAAATAGAAAACGCCGTTTTTAGTCTTTTGATAGTTATATTTTTATTGACTCGTAAAGTACATAGGATAGGGTTATGTATGGAATAACATATCGGACAAATGGCCTCCACGGCTTTGCATGCACATGCGCACTCTTTTGCATAAATGTGGCTGAATTTCGTTGATGCAGCGTTGAATCTCCTCCTTTAATGCACGGATGGTTGTGGGCTTGTTGACATAGACTTGTGATTTCAAATAACCCCATAAAAAGAAGTCTAATGGTGTTAAATCACACGATCTAGGAGGCCAATTTTGATCACCGAAACGAGAGAGTACACGACCTGGAAATGTCTCATGCAGTAATTGAATTGTTCCACGGGCTATATGACATGTGGCACCGTCTTGTTGAAACCACATATTGGACACATCAATATAATCCAATTTTGGCAGAAAGAACTGTGTAATCATTTCGCGATATCGAGCACCAGTAACAGTCACTGCTTGACCAGCATCATTTTCAAAAAAATATGGCCCAATTATGCCTCCAGCCCAAAATCCACACCATACAGTCACGCGTTGTGGATGCATTTGTTTTTCGACAATCTCATGTGGCTTCTCCGAATCCCAAATAGGGCAATTTTGGCGATTGACAAAGCCATCAAGATGAAAATGTGCTTCATCGCTTAGGATGATTTTGCTCGAAAAATCAGGGTCCATTTGTTGATGTTCAATAATCCATTCAACGAACTCTCTTCTCTGTCCATTGTCATTAGGCTCCAATTGTTGTGTTAATTGAATTTTGTAAGCATGAAGACACAGATCTTTGGTGAGTATACGCTGTAGAGAGGTTCTTGAAATTTGCAATTCTTGTCCACGACGTCGAATTGAGGTTCCTGGATTGTCAGCAACACTCTCACGCACTGCTTCGACATTCACATTTGAACGGCTTGTTTTTGGACGACCAGTGTGTTTGGCGTCTCCAACGGATCCAGTCTCCATGAATTTTTCAATTAATCTCTTCACAGTTGACGAAGTTAAAACACTATTCCGACCATATTTTGTATGAAATTTTCGAACTGCAGCCGCCAAGCTTTCACTATTTTTGAAATATTCTTTAATAATGAAGACACGTTGTTCTATCGTGTAAGGCTCCATTTTTAATAACCCTATACCGTTAGCTGTCAAATTGTTTTTTTTCAGGGTTGCCAACACTTCACTGCACAAATGGCGGCAAATTCAAATCTTGCGTTAATTTTGGGACACCCTTTATAAAACATGTTCGTTCCTCAATATCTCACGCATAATGAAACCAATCGAAATGAACACAACATTCAATTGGCTCATAGAAAGCCTCATGTAGAATTTTGTGGCCATAGTATACACAGAATTATAGAGAATTCAATTGGAATATTGAAAAGAACAAACTTCATATTTTCATGAAAAATATCCGATTCGAGTGAAATTTATTTAGTGGATTCTTCGTTTGGACGGCACGACTAGCATTACGCGTAACACGTGTAGTGAAGAATTAGCATTACATTACACCCGTGTGGACCCGGCATCAAATATAATAAATGAGTCCTACGAACAACTCTTCGACCTAAACCAATAACAGGTTGTCTTTTTTTCATGTTATGTTCTTCTCATTCAACTGGTAGGTATAACATTGCAGTATGCATAAAAATTCATTATTGGCAGTTCAGATGGTAGCTGTTAAGCTTAATAATTGTTACTTTACTTCAAAATGATTTTGAATATTGGGTCGAAAACTTCTTGAAAACAATTTTGCTCTATCAAGTGTAATTCAAAGTCAATATTTAGCACACCGACCATATTCACTTTCGGACCACCTGTGTATTGTGACTATGATCACCTTTAACCTTTCTTGTTGTTTGGATCAAATCTATTAACATTGATTGCCCTGGTTGCCCCCCTGCGATGCTATTAACACAAATATATATTTTCGTAATAGTAGCAAGTTGAAATCGTCAGTTCACCAACAACTTTTTGGAATAAATACATGGGAATTGGTATATCGAAAAACGACATTTAGAATGATATATTGAAGGAAATTTTCATCTCAGCTATGAGGTGACAAGAACACAGTGCCAGTTTACATTTAGTCATTTATATTATTTTGAATGAATGAATAAATTAGTTTGATATGTTTCTAATAATACTAACAGAAAATAATGAAATCGTTTATTTTTAACTTCAACGAATCAAACTTCGAATTTATCTTGTAGGATATATTCAGATTGTATCTGCCTCGTTACGGTAAAAGTCCAAGATCTTTATTACAATTTCACGAATTTAATTGAACTGAATGGAGTCAAACATCATTAACAATAATGCAAAATAGAGAAAGGTAAACTAAATCTTATTATAGTTGGCGTGGAACTGTTTACTTTCGTTAACTAGAATCACGATTCAATATTTCAAATTATTGATTTTGTATTCAGAAGAAATTTCAGACAAAAAATGCTTTAAATAAAGTACAGTTCATTTTATTTGCTGTTTTTTATTTTTCCATTTAACTTTTGAATCGTGATTTCTAAGAAAAATATTTTCAGAAATGTTGGGAACCATATGGACGTATAAAGCAATTACCAAAAATATAGGTACTATTCGCGAGTGAATTTTTTATCGTGATATACTTAGTCAATTCGAACAGGAATTCATTGTTCACGATATAAGCATAGTCAATGTACTTAATACACTCACCGGCAAAATAATCTATCCACTCAAAAAATAATATGTTATTTCTTGTCCGATTCGATAAATTTTTTTTCAATTGTAGTTATATTAATCCTCAATAAATCACTAGTTTTTAATATCAATAAAACTCGGCGTACGTCATTTTATACAGGGTGGAACAAAATCTGTTTTTTTTACCCTAACTTTAGAACCACTCCTGGTGTGTTTCAGTTGTTTCACCGTAAGATTTCTTATTCCACTATCAAGACTCATCTTCTCTTGATAATTTAATTCTTCATCTATAATAATAGCTCAATTTTTGTTAAAGATACAAGGTTTTCAGAGCAAAATTAAACTCAACATTTTCGCTATGGCTAGGAAAGTACTTTCACAGATTTAACCTTAAATCGAACGTTATGAAAATGAACTGAAAACTGAATGAAAACATAAAACGAAAGAAGTTTTAGCTCGACATGTTGTTTGGTATGCACCGTTTATTGGAGACGATTTCGTGCTAATTAATGCTTCATAATGCCCGACCGCATCAACCGCATGTGGCTAGGATTGCTAGGGAGTATTCAGCAGAGGTTGGTATCCAAGAATTCAACTGCTCCAGTCCAGATTTTAACCTAATTGGGCATGTTTGGATACTCTTGGGAGGAAAATTCGATATAGCGTACCAACTCCTGAAAATTTGCAGCAGCTCAGTGATGCTCTAATTGATTCGAAACCTTAATGAGGACATGCCACGACCAATTGCACCTGTTATCTGCGTCGGGGCGGAGAACACGTTAAGTTTTGGACTTAGTTTTCAGTTTTTTTTCATTCGGTTAGAATTTCAGGTTGAATTTGTTGAAGTACTGTTATTGCCTTAGCGAAATTTAATGTTTTATTGAAAACCCTGTATTTTAACAAAAATGGTGTTACAACTGGTTACAAATGAAAAATTGAATTATTAAGAGAAGATGTGTCTTGATGATGAAATAATAAATCACACGATTGAACCACTGAAACACACCAGGGGTGATTCTGAAGTTAGGTTAAAAAACAGATTTTGTTTCACCCTGTATAAAATGACGTAAGCTGAGTTTTCTCGGAATTCAAAACTGGTGATTCATTAATATACCTACAATTAAAAAAATCAATCGAATTAGACTTGAAATAACATATGTATATGAATTAATTGATTTTGGCTGGTGTTGCCTTTCTTTCTGCAATGACCTGAGTATCTTTCACAGATGTTTATTCATATTCTCACGAATTATAAACTATTCTATTCAAAGGAACAATGTGACATGACGTAGTGGATTAGATTAATTGTTGAACTAGTAATTGGATGTTGCTAGTTCGATCCTAGGCAAGAAAAAAATCTCTAGCTGTTAGCGACCACCATTCACAATTGTGTTGACAATTAGCAGTACTGTGCCTGCAGTGGCGTGAGATCACAGTACCACTGCTTCTATGAACCTGCCTACACCGAATTGCTTCTGAGCGGCTTCAACGGAGACACAAGAAGAATAATGCTGAAAGTGACGTACTCATGGCGTTCCAAAAACTTCTCAATCTTTTTCAATTCACTTGTTAACCCGAATACGGCATCGTTCATTCAATCCAGCTTAATTCAAATGAACATTCATTATTATCTACCTTCCAGCTATTACCATAATCAGCTGTTCGTAGAAATCATTGACATAGATTACCATACGCTTCAATTATATGAAGATATTGATATTTTGCACGTAGAAAACCAGATCTATGTGAAATCAGATTTATACCAGACTGCAATTATGAGGAAGAAACGTGGTCTTCTTGAACCCATCGAACGCACTCTCATCAAGAGAAGAAGAAGAAGAAGAAATTCATTGATTCCGAACCAGTCCTGTTAATCTACAGAAAATTGCTATTTTTGTCAGGTGGAAAGTTCGAATCGAAAAACTGAGGAAACGCGAGGTTCAAATGGAGTGTTAACAGTGTTTGTCGGCTCATATCAAATAGAAAGTGTTAGAAGCGGTTTCATTCTATTATCGACTAGTGCTCATCTTCGCGCCAGGTTGGTATTAGCGTTGTGCGGAAATAGAAAAGTAGTTAATTACTTTTTCTACCGGTTTATGCTTCCTGGTGTATTTATCTGAATTTTCGATCGATACTTTTTATTTGCGTGTGTATAAATGATTGAAATTCATCCTCATGGATAATTTCATGCTAAACTTTTGAATTATAACGTTGATTCAGACGTGAATGGATTTATTTCACTCAACATTTTGGGTGAAACGCTTTTCAACTTTTTTTCGCTTCGGAAAATCGGACATAAATGAATGATTTTAATAACAAAACTATAATGCTCATTATTCACTCCGATTTTTATGACTAACATGTATCAAGGCAAGTAGGGAGGTATATGTGATTAAAATATACTTAAACTTATGTATTTTCATAGAGAGCAACAGACTGTAGTAAAAATAAATGAGTGAAATTCCTGAAATGAATTAGTTGGTCTGATTAATTAATTTTTGCATCCGTTGAATCATAAGCAGCCTCCAATGTTGACCTCAAATTTGAATAAAACTGATAGTATGCCTCTTAAATTTGCATAATTTGAGCAAACTCTCAAGATTTTCCCATACATACTACTGGTCCAGGTACCTACTAGATGCAGTAAAGAAGTTTCTTGAGATAAAGACTAAAACGTGTCCTTTCGTTTTGGAGTAAAAAAGAGTAATAAAATAATCCAAGCCATTTTTTGGTGGATTGGACTCATTCATGTTATAAGTTTACTTTTTATATTTTTTAATCATTTCTGGTTTCAGTTTCAGGTATATGCGGAATGAAAGAAGAATATGACATCCTTTCCAGTACTGTGGTAATTATTGAAATTATAATCTAAATGCATCCTATATTGCACGCTTATGACTAGAGGAAAACAGCCCAAATAAAGAGGGATTGCTTGATTTCGTAAATGTACTAAATCAGTCCAATTGTTCTGAGTTACGGCGATATTCTTAAAAAAAATTGATATCGCCTGATTTTGGACAGAATACAGAATATCGATAATATTCGGTTAACAAATATTCAAATCTGCAGCTCGTTCGTAAGAAAAATCAGTGAAATAAATATGTGGTGATCATAGGGAACGTCGATAAAATCAGATATAAAAAATCAACTCTTCAGCTTGTTCTCAAATTCACAAGAAACCAGATTGAGATGAGATTCTGAAATTTTACATCCAGCCAAAAAAAGTAAAATAATTATTCTGGATTTTAATCTATAATAAGGAATGCTACTAATTATCTTAAATTCTCATCGGAAGAAAAAGATTGAAAAAATTCAAAGCAGCCAAAAATTGATAAACGAAAACTGTCTGTGAAAATATCATGACGTTATTTTCTTCGACTTAAACCCAATCAATTTTCATTGAAAACCTCATTATAGATTCTTTTTCACATTTGCTCATGATGAAACAACTCAATTTTCAATCATTTTATCGATTTACCCTACTTTCCTGTTCAAATCTACATTCGAGGAACTTTTTTGTTTGATTTTTCAAGTTTGATTTTTTTGTTACAAATTGATCAAGAAGAAATCAAAAGTGGTTCGAGCCTTAATCACTTTACCAGGAGTGTTCACGAATCAGACAAAATTCGATATTTATGTTATGTTATGTTTGATCAAAAAGAGGAATAATTTCCTGAGAATATTTATGATCAGGAAATAATTCTTGGATTTCATTTGAAATCGTGTGTTACTCGGTAAGAAAACTCACACCAATTTCAGTATTTTATATTTCATTAGACATTTAGTTCATTTCATTGAAAGTCGTAACAAATTTAAAAAAAATTCCAGCATTATTCGCTATTGGGTGCCCACGAGAAAAATTATTTAATTACGTGTGATGGTGATTTGTCAAAAATAAAAGTTCTGATTGGTTGAAAATTGTGTGGAATTTTCTGTAGAAATATTTTATGACTATATCATTCATTTTTGAACGCTCGTTTTACTTAAACGAGTTCTATATCGTTTAGCCCAAATGTCGGTAGTTTTCGAATTTTGAGCCGAAAATGGTCTCAAACGATAGGGTTAGACTCCCTGATGACGAATTCGTGGTCAAATTCAATTGGGATTGTCCTAGAGACTTGAAATTTTCAGGATGAGTTTGGGTCCCAGATGGCTTGGCTGAGTTCGTTAACCAGCCAAATCGTACAGGGTGTTCCATAAAATATTGCCATTCCAAATTTTTGTTCCTCAATATTTCAGAAAAAACAAAACCAATCGAAATGAAATGTTACGGCCAAATGCAAGATGCTCATAACAAGTCTCGTGCAAAATTTTGTGGCCATAATATGAACAGAACCATAGAAAATTCAATTGGAATATTGAGAAGAAGAATCCCTATGTTTCCATAACAGGATAACCGATTCAAGTGAAATTTATTTTTTGAATCAAAACTGATATACTGAATGTTCATGCGAAATTTCAAGAGGATCGCATCATCAGAACCATAGAAATTAATTTATGTAATTATTTTTTTTATATTAAATTTTTCGAAACATTTTCAGAATATTATTTCGATTTAATATCAATCTCAAATCCCATATAAAATTCTGAGGTAATAGTCTTATTGCTCCACCAAAGAACGAGCGCTCAAAATCTCCTGCTTAGGGCTTTTCTTGCATTTTTTGAAGAATGTCCTATTTGTATCTTTCATCAACCTTCATAAATTCCTTCTGTGAAAAGCACTCTAGTAATTATTTCATTTCACACACCCCTTATTCTTACCATACCTGATCTTGAGATCAATATCTTTCATGTCCAAAGATAGATCAGATTAGATCTCGAGTATCTCACCATTTGAATCGAAATGAACAATCGCTAATTACCTCATTCCAGATCAAAATTATCATTAATTTCAGAACACAAGCCAGTAACAATAAAACCGATACGAAGGAAATATGTCATGGAAACGAAAATAAACGTCTGTACCGACAGATAAAATCAGTCCAGTTCTATGAGAATGTACGAATCCAGCAACAGCACTAGAATTCAGTTGTTGAAATAAGAATGAAACGATTTTTTCGCAAATTACAAATCCGAACTATTTCTGTAATTGCATCTTGCATCATTAATTATTATCGGACTATCTTATGAGACGTTTTTTTAGACTATTTACGGAATATGCTTCGGATTTTCTGTAGCTCCGGAGAAAATGAAAACAATGAGAATTATAATGATTACATGTATTGTTTCCCATGTAGAAAAAAATATACAATTGCGTAACTTCGTCTTTTGTTTTAGCTCCATTTATAATAAGTGTGAGTTGAAAGAATAAAGCCTAACCAGGTATTACCTTGGCTTGCTTATTAGTTAATTTCATTCAATAATTTCTTTGAAATGTAGAAACTGTTATTCCTTTTAAAAGAAAAAAAGTGATAGGGCATTTCATTGTCACATTACATGGAAAACTGATAAAATTTTCTTTGGAGTTTCGGAATTGTATATTGGAATGATTTCTATGGAAAGGTCATTAGCATTAGATTTTAATGAATGGAGGCATTACTAATAAGCTGAAAAAAATATTAAGTATAGTTTCGAGTTCTGTGTATGTTGTTTCTTCACCTAACTTTTTTTTTCGTTTGAAAATTGAACATCTTTATTATTTGATAATTATCATTTTTTCTTTGGAACTGTAGAACATTGTTTTTCAATTCAATTCAATTGATTCTCATAATAAAATAACTATTTGTGTTCAATTTTAGTTCTTCATACTTGAATTGATATCAACGAATTGATCGGCTGATCAAGTAATGTAGATGCTGCAAGTGCAGAGATAATGGATTTAGTACATCAAAGCAGATTTCATCACATTTGAAAGAAGTTTCAATTTTTAATTGAATAAATTGCTCAAAAGCATTATTCTCAATTACACACTATATTTAGTAAAATATTTTCTACACAACTGAAAATACAAATTTAAAAAATGTGTGTAGGTATAACTATATAGAAAACGTTCATGTTTAGTTCTCCTTCGAATGAAAAATTGTTGTCTCATTATGAGAAATAATTTTGTTGAATTTAAATTGGGTACCTACCGTTATTTCATTGCTCGAAGTAATAACAGCACAACATACAGGTTTCTAAAAAAACTGATGTCGGTATCTGAGAGCCAATTTTTATGTAAAACCCAATGGTAAAACGGCACGTGAATATCTATGACCGTTTTATATCATAGTGTGTAATTTCTTCTGAAGAAAATTTCAGTACGAATATTTCTTGGGGAATTTGTCGCATATAATCCAAGGACGTTGATTTTGTTTTCTGCTATTTGACTCCTAATCAAATTTCATCCATATTTTTCTATAGTAATGCTCCAAATTCTATTTCTTCGATAAGAAGGCTACGGATGTGAAGGTTTTCCAAATATCTCTGGGTTCCCGGCCATTCAGGAATCAAAGGAAACGAAGAAGCCAATACACTTGCCAATGAGGGCGCACGAATGTCATTCATTGGCCCACAACCCTTTTGTGGTATAGGTTAATGTACCTATAAGAAGGAGTTTCTAGACAAGGATAAAGCCGAGAAGACGAAACCCTGGCGGAGTCTCTCAGAGATGGATCATTCCACTAAGTTCCTTCGGAACTTTGAAACAGCAGGATCCAAAAGACACTGTCGCCTCAGGAAGCATCTGTTGAGGATGGGATTATCGGATACTGACGAGTGTAGGTTCTGTGGTGAGGAGGAAGTAACCCCCCATTCACCTAGTTACGGAATACTTTGGCATTGCAAGTACAAGGAGAGAATGCCTTGGGCGAGAAACTTGTAAGAGTGAAGAACTAGCCTAGTTGAAGCCTTCACAGATATTGGATTTCATCAGATCTCTGGAACTGGAAGACGAGCTGTAAAGGGTGCGGTCTGAACAGCTCTGTGAGAGGGCACCTCTTCTCAAACTATAAACTACTATAACTATGTATGTGGATTTATTTTAAATAAAAATTGCTTTTTTCTATCTTGGTAGAAATGAAAATTTCAATTCATAAGTGTCGAATTTTTCCTACCCACGAAGGGGATATTCGAAACCTAATGTGTATACGGTCTTCCCGCAAAATATTGAAGACATTGAATGCAAAATTGTGGAAGAAATGGACAACCTCAATCCAGAAATAATAAGCGAAACCCTCAAAAACTGAATAAAAATATATCGACTTTGTGTAAAGGTATCGGTTCGTTATTTTGAACACGTAATTCAACTTTTAGTCGATGAATAAATAAAATAAATCAGTCCTTTTGTCATCCAAGGTTTTGAAACAAGAACCATGATGCAAAAGAGTAAGATAACTCAAGAAATCTTTTCTCGTTTATTGTAGCGGTTGTTCAAGGCTTACTTTTCACACCAAAGATAAAAATTCCTTGAAATGATGACCTAAATGTGTATGAAGAGGAACGTCCTTTGTTTAACACCTGATAAATAATCCAGAATTGATTAATGCCAACGATATCGGCAACTCAAATGACGATACAAAACATCATTAAGCTGCCATAATAGAATATTGGGATCTAATGACTAAACATGATGTTACACACTTCATGACCTTTTTGAGGGTAAAGCGGAATATCATGCAAACAGTAGTGTTCGTAATAAGAGTAATTTTAGAGCATCATTAACCAGTATTATCAGTTGCATCAATCTGATTGAACGTTGGGTAATTTTCAATTTATTTTGTGGTAGAAGAACTATATTATTATAAAGTCGTTAATGTGTTTGACAGTCGAAACATTGGGAAACTGTAATAATAAATATTTATCTTGAATTATTTGCACAGAGTAGGAATTAAACTCGAGTGAACGAACAAAATGAAGATTCGAAACACTTTTCATAAACGCATTGTGTACTATTGAAGATTGAAATAATTGTCTTAAAAATTATTTTTGATCGCTCGTTCTACTTAAACGAGTGCTATATTGTTTTGCCCAAATGACTGTGATTTTCGAATTTTGAGCTGAAAATGGTCTCGAACGTTAGGATTTGGTTCCATCCGGCCGTGAACACGATAACTTTCGTAGGGATTGTCCTAGAGACTTCAGATTTTCAGCTTGAGTTTAGTTTTCCAAATTCGATTTAGATCTGCTACCAGCCAAATCGTACGGACAATCCCAGAAAATTTGGTCATTCATAATTTTGGTTCCTCAATATCTCAGACAAAATGAAACCAATCGAAATTAAATTTTGAGGCCACATGCAAGATGCTCGTAATAATAATAATAAGCTTCAAAGCAGAATTTTTTGACCATGGTGTTAACAGAACCATAGAAAACTCAATTGAAATATTAAAAAGAAGAATTTTTATTTCTCTATAACAAGAATTTCGATTCGATTGAAATTTATTTTGTGTATGAAAATTGATATACTGAATATTCATGCAAAATTTCAAGGAGATCGCCTCATCAGAACCATATAATATGATTTTTTTTAAATAATGAACTTTATCTAAGGATTTCGAGTTTGTCGATTCTATCGAAATGAAATTTTGCAGTAAAATGTTCAATGCCAATTTAAAGCAATAGGCCAAAATTTGTGAGAATTGCGCTCTTAAATGCTCTATGTTGCTAATTGGCAACACAGCGATTTTAAGCTTAAATCTTCGAAATAGAAAACTATTTATTTGTTATTTCGTTTAATTGAGGTATTCTGTATTGCACTATCTTACTACGAGAGAGTTTTTAAAAAAAAATTACTAACATTGGCAGGGCCAGTATTATTATAACATCTCAATCGATTCGAACGTAAGAATAATAATTATAAGAATGAAATTTTGAAGTTAGATTTTTTCATTATTTCTCTGTTATTTTTCACTAATTTTGAGATAGAATAGGTATGCTTTTTTGGAGTAAAAATAAAAAATCGTGTATTTAAGGAAAAAGAAGTCTATCTTTATATCAAACAAAGAAAAATTATAATATTACCATGAAATACCTTGGCGATGTTAATGATCCTGCAAATTTTCAATAGGATTGTCAAATCAGAACCACAACATTTCGAAATTTTTAGTTATCGACTTTTCACATAAGTATATTTCATCTTTTCAATTTCCAAAATATAATTCCGACCGCACTGAGAATTTTCGTTCATATATACAGTATTAATCTCAACTTCTATACAAAATTTTGGGGTGATAGCTGTATTGCTCCACCAATGAACGAAAGCTCAAAAGTTCCTGCTTAGAGCTCTTGTTAAATTTTTGTGAAGTCATTTTCATGTTTGTCCTACACAACTAGGTGATGGCTACAACTACGATTTTTCCTAAAAAAAGTTCACAAAAACTTTCGTGATATTTCTATTCACCCGAATATTCTATTTTCATTCTCGTGAGTCCAAATCATTCTTTTTCTCTATTGGAAAATTCGGTACTTATGAGCGAATTGATATTGCCTTAATTTCCATTACGCTAGACTGAATAAAACGATGAAAAATTCTGATACGAATGAATGGAATACATTGGTTTCGATTTCACAGCAATCTTTCCATAAATATTGCCGCTGGTTGTATAATGTTATTCGTAAACTATCATCATAATCTCGTGTATTGGAAATATACAGTATTATTTAATTTGCAAATGAGTAAAATTTGCATGAAATAACGGCCAAACCAGCAAGAATCTAGATATTACAGTACAATAAGCATTACATCATAAACATGATATTTTATTGGAGGCATTTGATCACAGTAGCTTATCGTAATAATCTCATGGAAAAATTTGGTTTCTGAAAATTTTGTAGATATGGTATTCTTTCGAGGTTGAAGAAACAGCGAAAACTTTGGGAAAATTAATTTCAATTGATTTTATTTAAGAATTCGGGATTTGAATGTTTGACTCCTGGTATCAGACTCATATATTTTTAAATTCCACATTGCCTTCGATACAAAAAATACAAAAATTTTATGTAATAAACATATTCAAAAAATAACGATCAGTCCAAAATTTCAGATGACAATATCATGAAATCATTGAAACTTATAATTTTTCACTTTTCTATCGACGATATTACCTAATGAGTATCTCAAATTATAACCATCACAAATTTTCAAAGTAGGTTCTCGAAATATATAATAAGTAGTCTTAATAAATGCAGATCCTTAACGATTTCATAAATGATTTCACACATTGCATTCAGTTTTTGAATTTTGATGAAAATATGAGTCTATGAAAAAATGCAAAATATGAAATTAGGGCCAATAATACAAAATACGATAAAACTTGTTGACTGTCATATTTTCCTTTTTATTGAAATTTTCAACAGTTATTTTCAACAGCTGAGAAGAATCGATAGTTCGATAGTAAAATGTAGAAAGTTGCATCAATAAAATCACACTACTAAAATTATTGAAATCCATCAACTTATGAAACATATTATGTAAGCTGCGTTTTTATCGGCTGAATGATTTTTTATGTATTTCCGGAACTGTTTACAATCATTTATTTTGGGTAATACCGGTATTCTGATGTTCAATAACACCCAAAAATTTCAAAGTAGGTTCCTTTTATCCATGCTAATTATTGGATTACAATCTCCATCTGCATCGACGAATAACAGTTTCATTTATGATAATATAGTATTACGGAACATGAACTAGTCGGAATAATTTTCAAATCAATTTCCCTTTCACTTCACTTATACTTTCCAATAAAATCGCGACCCGAACAATGAGAATTATCTCCGAACCAGATAGATTGCCTTGAACAGAAATACTCACCTAAATATCTCAGTAATCCAAAAAGGGTAAAAGTTTGCAAAATCGAATTTATCACAGACACTGTCACTTAGTCGCCTAACGATAAGAACACTTAAAAAGTTTTTTAAAATTACAACTTAAGTCATTTTCGACTGTAAATAAGTTGAGTAAGAAGTTAAGACGGCTTAAAACACGCGCTAAATTCAAATTTCGAAGTTGCGTTTTTCGTACGCAGCGAAATGTTCGGTTTCAAGAGGTGTTGTACGGAGACGTCGTGTCTCCGCGTGGTCACTAGAATATCTGATCGCTAAACTGTCAATTTGCTTAAGAAATATAATTTTTGAATGAGTTACAATTAATTTCTACGTTAGTACTGCATGTCGGGGTCATAGAATACCTGACAAGAATGAAGTGCGCGCGCAAAATTCACCAGTCGCGGCAGAGAGGGAAAGTGAGAAGTGAAAGGAAAGGACACCACCACTTTGAGTCGATCCCAAGAACGTATACGTCATTCGCGGTGTTCAAGAACAGGTCTTTGAGATTTTATTTGTTATTTTTTATTGAAATTTCACGAATAAGAAAACTGAAGACAGATTTTTTGCAAAGTCGGCAGATTGATTGTTCCAAAAGCATTCACTACTGATGGCCATGAACCACTGATTGTGTTCTGATACTACCAAACAGTACCCAAATCATTTTATCAGAATTAACTGAATCACTTAATTATTGTTAATAATTGGGCTGCCTTTGGCAACACTTATAAAGCACTATTTCTGTAGAATGAGAAAAATTTCTGCAAAATGGATGAGACTTGAGTACGATTCAGAAACAGAGCAACAGCGTCGAGCGTCGCGTCTGCCATATGGGATTTTGCGACCAAGCTATGAAGAGAGGCTATCTCTCATGAACTTGCCGTCGTTTGCTGACAGGAGGATTCGAGGCGACCTGGTGCTGTATTCTCGAGAAGTGATATTCGAAAACGTATACGAACTTCATTGCGCGACTCCCTGTTTTACCTGCAAAAATGCACACCGCGCAATGAAGTTCGTATACGTTTTGGACTATCACTTCTCGAGAATACAGCGCCTGATCACAACCTACCGTGCTCTCCACAATCTCTTTGGAGCTGACCTAAGCAGCCTTTTCACTTTAAACTCCGATGGTCGTCTACGTGGTCACGCATATAAGCTGTCCAAGGAAAATTTTAGATCGACGCAGAGGCAAAACTTCATCTCCAACCGGGTTTTTAGTTCGTGGAATAGTTTGCCGTCGGCAGTTGTGAACTCACAGTCTGTCAATGCTTTCAAAAACAATTATGACCGTTTATGCCGTAGCGTTCGTCGGTGACACTCGTGATAGTGGAAATTTCTCAATTTTTTTTATGATTTGTCACATTTTGATTTTATGTAGAACGTATATGTATTAATTTTGAGTTTTATAGGCTTTGCCTCAACTCTGTATCATTTCTAAATAAATAAATAAATAAATAAATAAATAAATAAAACAATCGATGGAATGACTCTGGTTTTCTAAAAATCTGCTGAAAGATTTCTTGGTTTTGGTTTTTGGGATTGCCATGAAGTAATAACGATCCTGGTTTGCAGAGCAAGAAGAAACATTTTTTTGAAAGGTCAAGAGACGTTGCAGGTTCGCTGTTAGAAATGTATTCAATTAAGAGGAATATATGTTGAGTAATGAAATATTTTGACTTCGAAATTTCGTTTGTTTCTATAGTAGGCTAGGAATTTTTCAATATAATATGTATGTATGTATACAACTAAACGACATTTTCTCTAAAGTTCTGTGTAGTGTATACCTCTCCCAATTCTTCCTTCTTCTATAGCATCGAGTTAAAGTTTCTCTCGATGCTTTTTTAATCATAATATCACTAGGTAGGTTCGCTTAGCAAACTTACTTGTTCAGAGAGGATCAGGCTCTCTGATTTCTTTTGAGAGATGAGGAAAACCAACTGCTATGAGTGGTCCATTTTCAATCGCGACATTGAGAGCTCTCATTCAAATGCGTGTTTGAGAGCTCTCCGCCATGTAGTCCTGACTTGGAACCAAAAATAGTGGATGATGTGTTCAGAATGCATATCTTTAAGATGAATAAAATCAGATTTGCAAACGTTTTTCGTCAATTGGTTCAAACGCATACAAAACTGTAAATATCTTAATAGGGAATATTTTAAAAAACAATTAGGTGGTTTTCGATGAACAATCTCTAATCCCGAAATATAATAGACAAACCTTGCAATATCCTATTCAATCAACACTCCATCAAGCGTTTTTTAATCATTGAACATAACAAAATATGTGTGGAATATGTTTTTTTCTTAGATTTTTAACATCACATTTTGATAAATTTCACATCAACTACCTGATAGATAAGAATATAGAGTCCAAGCGAATGCATTTGTTATATTGGGGAAGTCATACAGTGCGCATCGAAATTATTAAACAGATTCAGTTTCCCAGAAAAAAAATATTTGGCAACAAAATCCTGAAACAGATCAATTTTTGTTTCACTTTTACCAGATTTGTATGCATTTTTGAAGGATTTCTGTTGCACCTCATTGTACATCCCCATCAAGCTTCTAAATTTTTTTCAACAGGGAATGTAGGTAATGTGGTACATGCTTGGCAAGATCTCTGTATCCTCTTCACAGGCGTGTAGAAATTTCCGGTAAATTTTTTTTCAAAAATGAGTTAGTTAAAAGCGGTTTTCAGTTTGTGCAATTTGTCATGGTTCATTTACTTTAAGACGATGGTACCGGATGAAATTCGCCACCGAATGAAAGTCGACCATTACAGTTTTGTTCATGCACAACTTTCAACCCCCTCACGTGAGAAATTAGAATGTGTGAAACACTGCGCTTCAGTTATGATCTTAAGTAGGTATGTTATTGGTACGTTTCTACTTCAGTAGGTCCCGCCCGGGGTGTCAATTCTCGGGATCACTCGTTCCTGAACGTATACGTTCATGAGCGCGTAAAATCGAGATAATGGTTCAAAGTGAGTTATTTCTCAAACATATCGTCAATTACTAGTTCCAACGAAAGTTTACATTCCTTTCGAACAAATATTATTGTTGCAATTTCCAAAAATCTACGATCAAAAAGTCACGAACCATTTTTTTGAGGTTCTGAATCTCAAACTGAGGTTTGCTTACAAAATTTCGTGACTGAACACAATACAGAAAAATTTAAAATCTCATTCTTCGTCAGTTTTCTGCTTATTACTCGGAAAATATAAACTTTTCGTGAAGAATCTTTCCATACAAAATGAAAGTACATAAAATTTTCTACAAATTGTACTACCACAGCTTGTTCGGTGACAAATTGTTCTGGCTCAACTTATAGTTTAAAATAAGATGAACCAATAAATGAAAAAATTAATTTCTATGATTCTGATAATGCGATCCTCTTGTAATTCTGCATGAACATTCAGTATATCAATTTACAACCACAAAAAAAAATTCACTCGAATCGGATGTCTTGTTATGAAAATATAAAGATTCTTCTTTTCAATATTCCAATTGAATTTTCTATATGGTTCCTTTCACAATATGGTCACAAAATTTTGCATGAAGCTTTTATGACCATCTTGCATATAGCCGCAACATTTTATTTCGATGGGTTTCGCTTTGTCTGAGATATTGAGGAAAAATGTTGAATGGCTATATTTTATGTTTCATAAAATGAAATGTTGCGATCATATGCAAGATGGTCATAATTGTGTGACCATAGTATGAACGTAAACATAGAAAATTCCATTGGAATATTGGAAAGAAGAAACTTTATATTTCCATAACAAGATAACCGATTCGAGTGAATTTTTTTTTGGGAGAATCGAGACTGACATACTGAATGTTCATGCAAAATTTCAAGAGGATCGCATCATCGAAACCATAGAATTTATTTTTTTTTCATCAAATGAGTCATAGAAAATACCTCATTTTCAATTATAATTTGAACCAGAACAGGTTGTCGCAGAACAAGCTGTGGTAGTGAAATTTGTAGGGAATTCTATGTATGGACTTTCATTTTATATTGAAAAGTTTTTCACGAAAAGTTGATAGTTTCCGAGTAATAAGCAATAAACTGACCAAGAATGAGATTTTCATTCTGTTTTGTATTTTTTCTATGTTCTGTCACGACATTTTGTTAGCAAACCTCAAATTCGGATTCAATACCCCAAAAAACTTAACAAGTGGAAGAAATCAAAACTACCCCAAAACTTTCCTGCTGAAAGCATAATTCGGCTGGATAATACCCCAGTCCTAGTCAAATAGAAATCAGTGTAACTACCAGAGCTTATATTGTCTCAATTCTAAAGTGAAATGTTCGTGTATAAACTGAGTACTTCGCCAACTTGAGCCGAGAGAATATAGAAGTACTGTTGCTTAACCTTTCGAGCTCCAACTGGTCCCGCACACCGAATATTATGATCTGTCACGGCGCCGCGTCACAGAAAAATCATAATTGAACTTATATAACGCATAATCCAAGAACAATACCTTCGGATTTGCGAGAACTATTGGAACCCCCGAGGTGTGAAGCTCTATGGTTTGACATGAATCGAAAGATTATGGTGGATTTCTCTTGATGCTATTCGAATTATCGGATTGGCCCGAACCGTTGGTGATATTGTTTTTGCGAAATAAATAGGTGGCAAAAAAATCATTTCTGCTTCTTCTGCGTCTATTTAAACCATGATCATAGTACAAATCCAATCGTTCTGAGACCTTGCACTAATGAAAGATTTTCCTAAAAGGGGTGTTGTTTTGATGTGAAAGAAAGAAAATGCCATTTTTCAGTATAAATGATCGGATGTTTATCTCATTATAAAGAAGAAGCTATGCCGTTAATAGTGGTAAATAACATCAGGCAAATGACCACCACTACCACGCTTACAGGAACATACTCTTTCAATGAAATTTTCCTTAACCAAATCGCAAAGTGGCTGCCCTATGTCCTCGATAGCCTCACGAATTCCATCTTTGAGGCCTTGAATCGACGCTGGGCTATTGGCGTAGACCTTCTCTTTCACGTGGCCCCAGAGGAAGAAGTCGCAAAGTATTGAATCACAAGATCTCAGTGGCCAATTGTGATCTCCTCTTTGAGAGATAACACGGTCCGGAAACTTTTCCCGCAAATCAATGTTGATGATCGACCGGCTTGAGTTCTTGTGTTAACTGAACTTTATAAGCCTTAAGATCCAAATCTTTATGAAAAATACGATGTAATGACGTTTATGGAATGTCTAATTCCAAGTAACGACGAGGAATGGGCTACAGCAGCAATATTCTCGGCTGTTCTTGAGCGACGTGCACGGGTTTTATTCTTCACATCACTAGCTTGTCCAACAGCTCGAATTTTTCCACCAGTTTCTTTATTGCGGTCCGACAAGGTGCTTCATGACGACCCAAAAATGTTCGAATTTTACGAAATGGCCAAATTTTCACCATTTTTATAGTGAATTTTAATAATTTCAATGCGTTCTTGAAGAATGAATCGTTCCATTTTTATTTATGGCGTAGTTTCTACTTGTCAAATGTCAAAAAATTACAGCTTCAAACGTGACATCTACCGAAATAACGGGTACTTCAAAATAACATCTCTCATTGTAAAACCCTTCATAATAGCGGGAGTTGATCATGTTTTTTGTCCAGCGAGAACAAATTAAAACCTTGCAATTGTCTAGGTAGGTTTTAGATTCTAGCACAGAAGTGAAATGCCTAAATGGATAGAATAAAGCCAATAGCTCCAGGAAATTTATTATCATTCATTTTTTTCCCAATATGAAAAAGACCGAAAAATTTCTGACTTAACATTATATGGTAGACCAAAAACATTGAACTCGAAAAGCAAAAAGCATCTGACTTCTATAATGTTGTTTACAATAGAAATTGATTAGACTGATGTCAACAACAAAAACTTCATAAAATATCGTCACTAGAGAGCTTGAATCCACTGGAATATCACCCGATATAAAATTTTGGCTGATGTTCAATTATATTTTTGGTGAAACGATAAAGATCCGATCCATTTTTCTGACTGATTAGTCTTGTTTGATATATCAAGTCATAAGCAAAAAAGAAACTCTAAAGACTAAAATAATAATGATATCTTCACCATGCCAAGAATTCTATCGCTAATCAGAATAGTTTATAGATTATCATATTCCCAGTTTGAGTTGAACAATATCTTTTTTAATTTTTTTTCTCTTGTTTTTGTTATTTCGTTATGAATGTTGATTATAGACCAAAAATTATTTCAATAATACATCAGTTACTTCAATCGAATATGTTGCATTCTCTAATCGAAAACACCAGAATATGTTTTCTTGCTAACACGCTAGATTGTTGAATTTTTGTTAGTGTCTGATTTTATGGACAATCTTTATGTTCAGTCTAAATTGGAGCAACCAATCTGAAGTTTTTGTATTTTTCCCAAATATAAAATTATCTGAAAATTAAAAAAATCGAATCATTACAGCTTGAGAACAATGGGACCAATATGAACGAGCTTCTCCGAACTTGCCCCTGCTCCTCAAAAAAATTTAAACATCTAGCTCTTTCCGCTCGAAAGTAGAAGTGAATACGGTGGGACTGCTAGATAAAATCGTTTTGGACCTCGGATTATTTATCAGGTTGCTAGCAACGATTCGTAAAAGACTACTCTCAAAGTTCGAAAGTTATTATTGTTCGAAAACGGTAGCTTAGCCTCACATATAGGGTCCCAACTCGAAGGAATAATTGAACTTAACTTCTTCCTGAGGGTACCACGAATCACGATATTCCATAAAGCGAGTATTTTGGCTTTCAGATAAGGAAGAAAGTTAAAAAAAAGTTTTTTGAATGGCATCAGATCTCGTGGTTAAAATTTTGTTTCTAATTACTACCTCTAAAACTACCCTTGAATTTTTTTTTCACCCTTCCTTCAACCGATTTGCCCATTTCACGTAATCAACCTTCAAAAAATAATAGCTGTAAATTGTGTCACATTCACCATTTTGCGAGTTTGGTGAATTATTTTTGGTGTCTCAAGATACTCAATACAGACAATATAAATAAATAAACACAAAAATACCTTGAAACATAGTTGAACTATTTGACGATTAAATTAATAAAATAAAAATAAAACAAAGTGGATGCATAACTCAGAATTTTTATTTTTATGGGTTGAATCTAAGCGAAATGAATAATCATCGTTTCAACTTATTTTTCTTTTACTGGGGAATCGCTTGAAGGGAAAACAAAAAGGAGTGCAATTCAAAAAAATAATCAGTTTGTAGGTTTTTTGACCAAAATTTAAACGAAGGATTCTGATCGTTTTTTGCTGCCAAATATACATATGTGCTTTTTTTCAACTTGCTACCATAGTTCAGGTCCAAGATAATGGTTATAATAATAACCAGAGAGAAATAATGGTTATAATAATAACCAGAGCCCCTCAGGGGCTCTGGAATGGTAAGTTCTGGAGTACGGGCTTAGCAAACCCGAGGTGCCCAAGCTAAACCTGGCAGTAGGTATAAAATGCAACCCATAATGAGGTGCCATTAAGAATAGGAACATTGGAGTCGCTGCCTGAGGATCGTCAGGGCATGTCTGGAGCTGGCGCTGGACATGACAGCATGCGGGACGTCAGTGGCAGGGTGCTGAGGAGGCGGGCCCCTGTCATACAAAACACTACAGCTCAACAGGAAGAACCAGGGAGACAAACAACAGCAGTGTCACCCCCTACAGAAAGTGCTACGCAGGATCTTCAACCAGCGTTCACTCAAGCAGGGTTACCCAGAAGACGCATGAAAGGACAAGTTGTGTGAATGAAACGATCATGCGCATCTACTATAAAATAACAAACTGGGTCAAGAACTAACTGGATTCCAGACCTACAGTGACTGAACAGAGGATAGCTGATCAGTATCGCTTAATTCTCAGAAACAAACTTAGATCGGAAGACAGGCTGCAGGAAATTAAAAATGAAGTTGTCAATGAACTAAACAACGAGGAAGACCATAATAGAGAAAAACTCACAACTTCTGGAAACAGAGAGCACAACCATGGAACAACACCTGAAGAAAGAACAACTGGCAACCAATTACCGCTCCAAGAAGATGTTCACACGGATGAAGAGACACAGAATGAACATTCATCATTTCAGGTTTATACTCCAGTAGAAACTGCCAATCAAATTTCGAACGAAGAACGACAAGCTCTCGTGCAACGTCTCCAATCAGCAATGAACAGATTATTTAGCGAATACAACGGCACTGATCCACTCTCCAGACCAACACTACCCAGGATCAGATCGTCCAAAAAGCTTTCGGTCATCCTCAAGATAATGAACACTGATGTCATACCAAAATTCCTCTCAATGGCAACACAACTGGAACAAATCCATCTCATCCTTTATTGTGCTGCAGCAACTGTAGTGGAAGTGCTGGCATGAAGACCAAACCAAGACAGCACACAATTCAACCCCGTCCACAACCTCGCCTACCTCACTGGCAAAGAAGGCTGGAGAAAAGTTAACGCTGTCGGCAGGACATAGGAAGGCTGACACAATATGAAAATGGCACCAGAACAATCAAGCTGAAATCGTTGGTGGAATTGATTATCTATCGAAATCGCAAGCACTCCAGCTAGAAGAAGAAAACACAACAGTAAAGCAGTGCATCGACACATTGAAACAAAACTCAGTGTCTACTCCGAGAGATTGCGAAGATATAAAGAGAGCAACTCGAGAAAAGCAAGATAACATCTCCTTGAAAACTCGGAGAAAATTTTTACAGACATCTCGGCAGAAAACAAGCGAAACTCCCCCAAACATCTATCCAAATAAGAAGACATGGAGAAATTTTGGACCGAACAACTGTCAACACCCTACTACTTACAACAAAAATGCCGAGTGGATAAAAAAAGAAGAGAAAACTCAAACCAACACCGAACAAATGTCTCTTACAGTCATCACACAACAAGAGCTTTCGGACATTCTCAAAGAAATGCACAACTGGAAATCACCTGGACCAGATGGACTCCACAGTTTTTGGCTGAAAAAATTCAACTGTTTGCATAGTAGTTTAACTAAGGCAGTGAATGGAATTCTAAGCGGTCCAGAGAGTATGCCCTCCTTCCTGACAGAGGGTATAACTTATCTTCTGCCAAAAAATCACCAAAGTACAGACGATCCAGCAAACGTATAGGCCAGTGACTTGCCTGCCAACTATGTACAGGTGGTCCACGGGAACCTGACGTTTTTCAATTGGGTAGTACTCGGCAGGTAGGTGGGTGGGGCCATCAGAAGGGTACCATTTGAACCGTTGGAATTTGCCATTTAGTGTACATCATGACTGCGTGGGGTGAGGCATCGCATGTTCGCGTTTGAAGCTTTTATCAAAAATGGTGAATCAGTGGTGGCTACGCAGAGACTGTTTCGGCGTGAATTTAATATTGGGCGTCATGGAGCTGTCCCAAGTCGTAACACGATTCTGAAGTGGGTCAACGATCTTCGAACAACTGGAAATGTGATGAAAAAGAAGCCACCACCAGGACCTACTCGCACGGCACGGACCCCCGAAGTGTGGAGAGGGTGAGGCACGCTTGCTAACAAGTCCATGCCGCTCAGTGCGAAAACAAGCGCAAGCATTAAGACTAAGTCGTTCCACAGTTCGCCGTATTGTCAAACATGACCTCAGATTCCACCCCCCTACAATTGGCAATTGTCCTGCAGCTGAAACCAACTGACTTTCCACAACGCAATGATTTCTGTTTGTCTATGCTTTCTGCTTGAAGTGAACGAAGATGCTGTACTGTTTATGAGTGATGAAGCTCATTTCCATTTGAACGGTTCGTCAATAGGCAAAATTCGAGCACAAGTCCACGCGATTGACACACCCTTATTGGAGCGCGTTCACCAAGGGTTTTGAACAGACTTGCAACATGTTTCGAGCAAGATGGTCACCACTTGACAGATGTTATTTTTAAGGTTTGATTTCTTAAATGGCATAGTACTGGCTGTAAGTACATGAAAAAATAAATGTTATATGCTGAAAAACAAATGTGTACTACTCATTTAAAAACCGTCAGGTTCCCGTGGACCACCCTGTACAAGCTCATAACATCTTGCATTACGCGTCGAATATACTCCCATTGCGAACGAAATAATATAACTGCATCGGAACAGAAAGGATGCTCCAGAGGTGCAATGGTATCCAAAGAACAACTGATAATCGACTCTATAATATGCAACCAAGCCCATAAGAAGAGGAGGATTTGTTCACGGCTTATCTCGACTACAAGAAAGCTTCGACTCCATGCCGCATGAATGGCTCATAAAAGTTTTAGAGATCTACAAAGTAGATCCGAGAATAGTGAGCTTTCTCAAAACAGCTATGTCAACTTGGCGCACTAACATCGAAATCAGCGGAACAGGCATAAGAACTGGCACAGTATCCATCAAGAGAGGAATTTTTCAAGGAGACTCTCTGAGTTCATTGTGGTTCTGCATGGCAATGAACCCATTATCAACTATTTTAAAATCCTCCGGAAAGGGATTCAACCTGAAAGGCAACACTCGCAACATGTTGATTAACCATCTTTTATACGTTGATGACTTGAAACTGATTGCAGCAAACAGATCAGCTAAGAGTCTACTACGCCTTGTGCAGAAGTTTTCCAAAGATGTCAGCATGAACTTTGGACTAGACAATAGCTGGAGGGAAAATCCAACAGACACCTCTCACCTTATCTAACGGAGAAGAAATTAAGGCAATGCTGGCAGGTGATCTATACAAATACCTAGGTATGAGCAATGCCAAAGGATAGACCAACGGGTGATGAAGGACGAACTAACAGCAGAGTTTACCAGAAGAATGAGGAGCGTGCTGAAAACGAAACTGAACAGCAGAAATCTCACGAAAGCTATTAACACCTACGCTTGCTCAGTTCTCACCTACTCTTTCGGAATCGTGAAGTGGAGTAATACAGATCTCGATCGTCTCCAACGGAAAATGAGAACACTGTGTACAAAAGCCAACAAAAATCATCCTAAATGCTGTGTTGAAAGAACAACAATTCCAAGAACTCAAGGCGGGCAAGGCTTTGTGGACATAAAGAAAATGGCTGCTGAACAATAAACAACTTAAGAAATTACTTTGTAGACAGTCAAACCATCGGACTTACATAAGATACTGATTGAAGCAGATGATTCAACACCTCTACTGCTGAGCGAACACCCTCATGAAAACCACACAGACGGATAGTGATAAAATTCAAAGATGGAGAGAAAAGCCCCTACATGGAAGACATCTGAACGAGGTTACCCAGGAACATGTCGACATTCCTGCGTCGAACTACTGGCTGACTTCTGGAAGATTGTTTCCTGAAACAGAAGGTTTTCTCTTGCTATTCAAGATCCAGTAGTGCAAACTAGAAACTATCAGAAATACATCATGAAGGATAGGAGTCTCACCGACGATAGATGCCGCTACGGATGCCAAACATCAGAAACAATCCTACATATTACAGGAGGCTGCCAAATGTTTGCTGGAAATGAATATAAGAGTCGACATGATGCAGTTTGTAAAATGCTTCATCAGGAACTCGCCATCCAACTGAAGATGCTGCAATCCGAACCAATTCCATATTATAAGTATCAGCCTGAAGTAATAACTGGAGAACCACCATTACAGGCTATACTGGGATCGCACAGTACTTACAAATTTGACAGTGCTAATAACAGGCCAGACATAATTCTAGTGAAGAAAAAGAAAGAAAGCAATACTTATAGACGTAGCCATCCCAAATAACAACAATTTACGTCAAAAATATGCTGAAAAAATATTGAAATATCGAGAGCTTGAACTTCAGATCAAAAGGCAGTGGGGAATGTCTAATACCAGAACCATTTCGATTCTCATATCAACCACAGGAATTATTCCTAAGAGCCTCAAGACCAACCTCAAGGAGCTAGATTTGGATGAAATCCTTACAAAGTGATGCAAAAAGCAGTACTACTCCTTGGTACTGCTAGAACGGTAAGGAAGTTTGTAGGTCACGATGGACACCAGGAACAACCATGGAGGGAAACATGCAAAGGCCGACTACCAGGACATCTACCGAGAATCCAGGACCAAGCGACGAAGGACGAACAACCCAGGGCCCAGGAGAAGAGAAACACGAAGACACTCAGAGCTCAATCCCCCTGATACTTGCTATCCGGGATGAGTGAATGTTCCCCTTAGTAGGGAGTGTGATAGCCGATCGCTAGGGGTGTGAGAATCACACCCTTTCTACGCTAATAGGCTCAAGTCGAATAACAATAATAATAAATTAGGGTGAAATATGCTGCTCAAATCTAGGATAGATGATCTTCCATTATAATGGGTCTGTATACAGTAACTTGAACATCTAGATTCCGACAGAGCATCACTTTAAAGCTTCGTTATACCGCTTTTTTAATTAGTTGACAAGCTGTTTTTTTTGAAGATCAAATTGAGGAATTCGTAAAATTTTGGACTTTAATGGCACAGAGCTGTTATTCATATTATTTATTTCTTGCTCTTGGTTTTCTGTTTCTGTTGTTTTATTTTTCGATGTGCAATTTTAATATGGAAGGAAAAAAGCTCCTTGATTTGAATATTTCAGCTTATTGTTTGAACGAATCGAATCACTACGTTTATGAGGAAAGACGAAGAGAAAAAACTTTAATGTACTTATTTTTATTTGGGCTCTCACCATTTGATAATCACGGCAAATGCGCTCTTATGAAAAAAACTTTTTATACTCTTATGATATACAACATATTGGAGATACAAGATAAAATCGAATTTTTATAAACATAAAAGGCATGATGGTACCTATAGTTTTCACGATGAAACTTGGGCTGAACTTTCCAATCGTTACCTAAGTCGAATATTGCGGACATTTTATTTTTCCGTCTCGGTAAATAAAATAAGAATTAATCTCGATGAATTTAATAGAATTTCCTTCTTAGTCGTAGGTACTGATTTGGATGTATGTGCTCCTTCACTCTACATTGTTGCAGATTGAATTCCGTAGCTAGCTGACAAATAAGTTCTCGTTTACGTCTCCAACTGAGTACCTAGTTATGGTCTAAATATCTGAATATTCTTCCTTATTCGGTTGATCCGAATTATCACGTAATTCGTGGTTTTCGAACCGATTGTGTGGAGTCGAAGAATTCTAAATGCGTAAAACGTAATCGTTTGTATTTCGATGGCATTAGGTCAGTTAGATAATATCAATTTTCTTCGGAAATTAGAGACAATTAGTGGTGAACTCATATAATCTCATTTGTCTCCTTATAATTTGTTGGCAGATAATACTGTAACTTTTTTCGATGACTACGTAATAAAAAAATAAATATTAAATGCTTTGACATAATATTATGAAAATATTTATATAACTATTGAATAAATATAGCATTTCCTGTTATGAAAATCGCAACAGCAAAATTAAAATTTTTTATTCATCGATGTTTATTCTCTTTCATCTCATGATATTATTGTAGAAAAACCGATCCTGTGTGCTAAAGATATAAATGTCGTTTCCGTTTCGTAGAGTTAATGAACAATTGTTTAAGATAACAAAATTATTCAAAGTGGCTCATTTGAGTTAAAAAAATTATTTTCAGCGAAAACAGTTCATCAAAATTACGTTTTTCATACACCGTTCTAAAAATGGTTTCAAGATCTTCCGAATGAAGTGTCTCTCAACCCCTCTTTCCTTTACAATTTTGATACTCCTACGTTGAAGAGCCCCCTATTGAGGGGATGGCTCGTTCGAGCCTCAAATACAGAGTTACATAATAGTATGTCACCACTTGAGGAGATGAATCTACATGAAATTTTAAGAAAAAAAGTTTATATAAACCTGGGTCGGTAAAAGCTTCGTTGCGGAGCTACAGGGTGTTGAGAATTCAAAAAATAATTGTTTTTTTCTTCAGAACTAATGAAGTTTTTGGGATATTCAGTCCAAATTTGGAATGCGAGCTATTTTCAATAGTCTCTATTATTGCACTCGTGAATCTCAACTAGAATCTACAGGGTATTTTCTTTACCGGATCATGTCTCCCTTTTCCCTTTCAAACTTTTTTGCGGTACGCCACTGATCACAGTAAAATCAATTTCTGGTATTTTATATTTTATTCTCAATCCGGCTGTCTAGGGTTGCCTCATTTGAAAGTGAATTCAGTACATCGTTGCCTCAATTTCAGATGGAGATTTTAGACAAGAGCCGCGGTGACCGATATGAGTTGCGCGCTCAACTCTATGTTTCAGACATTCGATTTTTTCAAATGGAAATAGTATTTTTTCATTCAAATAACGATTTGATAGGAAAAAAAGTGGAATTTGATAAGGGTTCTCTACATCTACAATGCACCATTTTCAAAATATGTAGGAATAATTGTTAGCTACGAGCATAATAAAACAGTGAATAACTCGAAAACGGCTGAAGATAGGGAATGATACATGAAATGAATATGGAATCCGAAGAATAACATTCATAATTTACAGAGTGTTCCATTAGGAATAAGAAATTGTATACCAATTCCATTTAAAAATATATCATAAATGAAGGTCTTATTTTCTTATATATTCACACAAAATATGGAGATATTCGAATTATGTTTCCTCCATTAATTTATAATGGATATTCCTGGTAGGATACACTATATAATGAGAGAAATCTTCATCAATAAGAATGAAGGTGGCATATATCTGTCACCGCGACTCCTGTTTAAAATCTCCATCTAAAATTGAGGCAACCCTGTTCTGAATCCACATTCAAATAAGGAAACCCTACACAGTCGGATTGAGAATAAAATAAGCTTTCATTTGACACTAGATACGATCAAATAACAGATGAGGATATTTTCACCTCTTCGACTCACCCCTTCAAACCTGGAAACCCTACAGTGGTACCCAGAACTTTTTTACTTCTTTAAGGTATATTTTCTTAACTGGTGGACGATTTTTTCAAATAACAAATGCGGGAAATATACTGAAAATTTTCAGTTAAATTTTTAAGAATTTAACATCATCCGCACCAAATTTATTTCATTTATCATTTATTCTCATCACTAATAAATGACAGATGAGGGTATATATTTCTGATACCGGATCTTAGACTATTAAAAACCTTTTTTCATCAGAAAGTTATTTTATTCATTTACGGTTGAAAACAATTCTTCTTCAGTTAGCCCGACCGAATCGTTTGAGACCAATTCTGCTTCAATGTGCCTGTTTTTTTAACAATATGTATATCAAAACCTTGTACTAATTTCATATAGCGCTTAGCTTCAGCAAAAACGAAACCATATTAACACATATTGCCAATATGTTTGATTTAGTGAAACAAAATCAGTTCCGCTGAACACAATTGAATTAATAATAAAAACACAATCCTTCGACATATTCTTGTAAATGATAATTCGATTGCTTTTTTACCATATTGAATTAATGTGAATTTGGAAACACGTCTGTTGAATATACTGCTTGACATGAAGAATGAACTCAAATGGCAATTATTTGACTAAAGGCTAATTTTGGCGATGTAACCACAGCTTACCATAGTTACGTGTAGTTAACAGTTAATATACATATTTTCTGTCACTCATGTAACCATAGTTACATGGTAAGATGTAACCACACCTCGCCAAAATTCGCTTTAAGTAGCAATTAGGTCTACGCTGCTTATGAGAATATAATTTCGGTCAATCTTTATCACATTTCTCTGTCAAAAGTGTCACCAGCTTCTCTATCATGGGATTCCAGTGCATCACTCACCTCTATCCTCAAAGAATAATTAAATACATCCTTCATTGTACCTACTGTCGTACTGTCTCGGGGTTTCTTTTAATAACAGGAATTAAAATAATATTAATTTATAATCTACTTTCTTTCAATTCAGGCGGATATACAGGTTGTTTCAGAAGAACGTCATCAAATGCCAAAAAAAGATTTTCCAGCTTATTTCAAAAATAATAGTTTATATAAACATGGGAAAAACGATTTAGTTACCTCGATGGAATGGCAAGTTCAAGAAATTTTTCTGTTGAAACCTTGCAAGGGTTAACAAAAAGCTATAGACATCTACTAATAAGACCCTCAAATTCAAGGCTTCCGACTTGAAATTTTTAATCTTTCCTCAATGTTGGTAGAGCACTATGATTGGGTTTAGGGTACCCATAACAATTTTCAATTCCCTAACAATATTCAATTAAAAAATATTGTAAAAGAAATTTTTTGATTTTGACATCCCGTACCTCGTTAATGAAGCCGTTTCGGACCTATGTCCCATGTTAAAATATGCTGGGAAATTTCCCGTTGACGTTTGAGGATGTTATTCTGAAAAACCCTGTGTTCTGGTGCCACCAAATAGAAATGAGTCATCTTATTTTGATTTTTATTACCTTTTTACTAATACCATCCTTTTTAATTTTGCCTTTCAGACACAGACACTTCCATTTGTCAACTTGATGTATGTGTATATCATTGTTGATGAGTACCTATGTACTTCGAAGTGTGACTTGACGTTCATAGTCATACATAAAATACACACTAACTGAGAAGAATAAGTACATGTGTATTGTATTTTATAATAATCTAAGATTTTAAGAAATTCAAGAAAGAACTTGATTATAACAATTGAACCATATTCGATTTCAGAATTTATGAATTATTGTAATGTAGAATCTAGGATGTATTTCTTTTCTCTGTAATTGACAGTTTTCCACTTCATTGGATTCAGGAATCAGAGAATAAGGGTATTGTTATTGCTATTATTGTTATTTTAATCTGGTACTTCTTTTTGAGCGCTCGTTCTACTTAAACGAGTACTATATCGTTTTGGCCAAATGTCTATCATTTTTGAAATCTGAACCAAAACTGGTATCAAACGTTAGGGTTGGACTACCTGATGACGAATCTGTGATCAAATTCAATTCTGTCCGTGGGGCCGTCAGGCCGGCCGGCTGTAAACACGAAAATTTTCGAAGGGATTGTCCTAGAGACTTGAGAATTCGTTTTCCAAATGCCATGGTTGAGTTCGTTAACCAGCCAAATCATACAGGGTGTCCCATAAAATATGGCTCTTCAAAATCTTTGTTCCTCAATACTTAAGACAAAACGAAACCAACCAAAATGAAATTGTGCAGCCACATGCAAGATGCTCATTATAAGCCTCTAGCAAAAATTTTTGGCCATAGTGAGAACAGAACATAGAAAATTCAATTGGAATGTTGCAAAGCTGAAACTTCATATTTCCATAACAAGACTTCCGATTCGAGTAAAATTTATTTTTTGAATGAAAATTGATAAACTAAATGTTCATGCAAAATTTCAAAAAGATCGCATTATCTGAATCTTAGAAAATTCAATTGGAAAATTGAAAAACAAGAATCTCTACATGTCCATAACAAGATATTCGATTCGAGTAAAATTCATTTTGTGTATGAAGATTGTTATACTGAATGTTCATGCAGAATTTTGCAACTGATCGCGTCATAGAATTCAGTTTTTCAATTGTCGAATATTACATATTTCAGTTTTTGAATAATTATACTCACTCTTATTTGTTGAGAAGATGATCCACATAGGTTGATCAGTTTATCTACCTAAGCCATTGTTCTGCTCAAGAGACCCGAACCAGCTAATGGTGTATAGTCACTGAATATTTCAACACGTGTCCAACAATTGTACTAACCTTGTCATAGTTTTTTTGGCATGAGATATTCTGATTTTGCAATTTTGCACTTGAACGGAATACTACTATTTTCGGAAGTAGGTATGACGGAACTTAAGAAATAGGTACAAAAAGATATTGTATAATTTTTCTCCTGGGTTACGTTTTTGTTGAAATAGACCTGTAATCTACAATTTTTTGTATTGATTCTTATTACCATAATAAATTGATTTGAATTTTGCAAGTGCGAATCATGATTCTCAATTTGCATGGTTCTAGTTTCAGGTTCAACAGTTTAGCTGACGTAACAGTTCTGGTTCGATGATAGTCATTTTGAATCGGCCCAACAAGAAAATGAGACTATATTATAAAAACATGTGATCTTATTGATACAATTTTTATTCGAATCAGAAATATTTGAGAAAAGACCTGAGCAGGAGCTTTTGAGCGCTCGTTCTCTTTTACCTCAAATTGTGTAGGTATGGGTTTTGAGATTAATATCAAATATGTATATTGAAGCAGAATCTCAGAACAATCGGAATTATATTCTGGAAATTATTCCAAAAATGGAATATGTATTTAGAAATAAATAATTAAAAAAATTAAATTTAATGGTTCTGTTGACACTTATGGTCACGAAATCTTGCATGAAAATTCAGTATAACAGTCTTCATTCACAAAAAAAATTCACTTGAATAGGACAGCCTCTTATGGAAATATGAAGATTCTTCTTTTCAATATTCCAATTGAAATTTCTATGATTCTGTTAACACTATGGCCACGAAATTCTGCACTACTATTCAGTGTATCAATAATCGTTTGTATCCGAATATCCGAATCCGATATATTTTATGGAAATATGAAGTTTGTCCTTTTCAATATTCAAATTGAATTTTCTATGGTTCTGTTTATACTATGGCCACAAAATTTTGCTTGAAGCTTGTTACGACCATCTTGCATATGGCCGCAACATTTCATTTCGATGGATTTCATTTTGTCTGAGATATTGAGAGACAAAAATTTTGAATCGCCATATTTTTTGGAACACCCTGTACGATTTGGCTGGTTAACTATCTTAGCTAAGCCATCTGGGACCCAAACTCATTCTGAAAATTTCAAGTCTCTAGGACAATCCCTCCGAAAGTTATTGTGCTAACGGCACACGGCCCCCTGGACAGAGTTGAATTTGCTCACGAATTCGTCATCTAACACAATCGTTTGAGATTATTTTCGGCTCGAAATTCGAAAAGTACAGACATTTCGGCAGAACGGTATAGCACTCGTTTAAGTAGAACGAGCTTTCAAAAAGGTACTAGTCTTATATGGCATGCATATCTTATTGACAGTTCGATTTTGCCAGAAGTTATAGTTCCCGAAAATGATCAGAGATACCTATAAAGAAATATTTTTTTTCCAGCGTACATAAAAAAGCAGATAATAATGTTAAGAAAACAACAAGATAATAACTGAACATTAATTTATATATATATTTATATTACTCTCGGTCATTTCAATTTGAAGCAGGTTCTACAGAAAATTCCACAAAACGTGTTTTCTTGTCAAACCACCATCGCAGCAGATAGAATTTGGTGGACATTTTTTCCTCGTGGGTACAACAGCGAATTATACTGGACATTTTTTTGACATTTGCAATGACATTGTATTTATTCCATGGAAATGAATTCAATGTTTACTTATCTAATGAATTATAATTGAACAAATTGGTGGAGAATTTATTCAAGTTATTTAAAATTATCGCTCGTCGTCCACTTGGAATACTTTTCAAAATATCCATAAGCCTTTCCGGAAAATTTCATCATAGGCCCTACATACATTATAGAGAGGGAATACTTAAGTTCGATCCTGAAATTTCTTCGTTTTATGACATTATCGATTGCAAATATAGATCATGGTATTTCGAAAGCGCATAGCTAACTTATTAGACACAGAATCGATTGAATTTCCTGCCTATTTCACAAATAAGCTATGGAATTCGAAAAATGCCTACTCTATCCACTATAAATTGATATATATTTATATACTACTTTGAATCTATTGATCGTTGATGGGATGAAGTATAACATAAACAATATTATGTCCGAATGAATAATTTACTGACTTTGAGGAAACATCAAAATGAGCGTTTTAGAGAGCAATGACGAAGAGTTGGAGATAATGTTTCCCATGCAACTAGACACTAAACGCTTTCGGATAAGTGATTCATCTAATTCAACGAATCTGAATATTTGACACAATTCAGAACAAATACGAAAATATTCAAGAACAAGATATCTAAATGAGAAGGTGGCAATGTTAGAATATCAACAAAGTCCATTAAACTATAAAAGAAGGATATTATGTAGATACTTCCTGGAGGACAAATATGAGTAGTTGATCCGCTCACTCATTGATGGAATGACGTTGAATTCATTTCAAAAATTATTCCAATGTTGAATTAAATTTTTTTTAAGATGTATCTTCCAATGAAAAGAATAACGACGCCTATAGCTGCCATTTCCAAATATAGGATGGATAGGGGTCATATTTATTGTCGAAAAACGAAAAATAGACGGGTCATTCATATCTATTTTTTTTTTCGAGGCACCCCTGAAAAAGCAAGTTTTCGTTTGTTCCATACAAAAAAAGAAAAATTAACAAGAATGGAATGAAGATAATTTATTCGGGCGAAATGGCATTCAAAAAAGTTTGGGGGTGTTTCCATGATTGCATGGGGTAGAAAAAGCCACCCCTAAAATTTGTTTCGCAAAAAACTTTCTTCCATATTCATATTCCACAATGAAAAAACTAATTCGGGATAGTTTGATCCATTTCTTACAAATGAGGTATCTTTTAGTTTCTTGCTGAACTACAATGTTTTCGAGAAAAAAATTAATTATCGGTGAATATTTCTATCTTGCTAGTCTTGATGATTTGATCTTTCAGCAAAACCTACAGGATACGGATCAAGCTATCCAACTTATTTTTTTTTGTTTATAGTGGAACAAGGTTAAAGGCTGACTTCCCTAGCAATCATAAGGAAACACCACCAACTTTAAATAAATGCCTGTTTGCTCGCATAAAATATCTGCTTGATTTCATTCTTGTTAGTTTTTTTGGTATCCAAGAAAACTATTGAAAACTGCTTTTCAGGCGCCATCTTTAGGAGGCTTTAACTGAGCAGGGATGCCAAACAAAAGTTGATGTGAAACACCCACCCATATTTTTGAACAAAAAATGGCCCCCTGAATTTTTCGCATCTATTCATATACTGGGTGTTTCAAAGAAAGGTGATTCCCTCTCTAGTATAGACAGAAAACCGGAAAATAATTGGAGTTTGTTCAGTAAAAAATTTTGTAGCGCATCCGTATTAAAGATAGCAGGCGCTAGTTACAAGGTTCGTAACAACTAGTATTAAACATAATTTTTTAAATATATTATTTATTGAGAAAAATTTCAAGTGAAATCAAACATCATTTAATTTTACACCAAAAAGGTACACCTGAAAAAACTCGATAATGTGTACCGTTTTTGAAATATTTTGATTTCAAAATTATGAAGTAACACCCGATGCTTGTCACGGTTGTGAGTCAGCTATGAGGTCATTAAAGCGATTTTCAAGTGAACTTAAACATCATTTAATTTTACACCAACTTTTAAGAAAACTAGATAATGTGTACCGTTTGCGAATATTTTGATTTGAAAATCGCTCATAGCCTACTCACAACCGTGACAAGCATCGGGTGTTACTTCATAATTTTGAAATCAAAATATTTCGCAAACGGTACACATTATCGAATTTTCTTAAAAGTTGGTGTAAAATTAAATGATGTGTAGGTTCACTTGAAATTTTGCTAAATAAATCTAACATTCCAAAAGTTATGTTCAATATTTGTTGGTACGAATTGTGTAACTAGCGCCCTCTCTCTTGAATACGGATGACGCTACGAAAGCTTCTTACCAAAGAAAACCCAATTTATTTTTCTATCTATAGTAGGGAAGGGATTCCCTTTCTTTAAACATCGTGTATACTCTGTATGTTTCATCATAAACTGGACAAACAAAAAAAGCGCTTATATGATAGCAGGAAAATCATTTTTACTTTATGACATAGGTATGGATTATAGCGAAACACTATACTTCTTCTATAATATGGATCTAGGCAGTATATAGGCACCCCGTCTTCGAAGAATATTCGAGCAGGGTGTTGAAGATCAATATATTCTATAGAGTGTGTACAGTCATGGGTAACATTTGAAGTAGTAGTTTCTGGTTACATCTTACTAGTTTTTTCGTGTCCCATTCGGAAATGCTATAAAATTTGAAAAAAGTATTTCGGAACCTGCGAATTTTTTGATTTTTTCTGCTATTGCTAATTAGCCAATCATCTCAATTCCATGAAAAATTTAGCATTGAATTATTAAAAAAATTTTTAGAAGATTATAACGGATAATACCTAGTAGGTATGTGTGACATTGGAGATATTCAAATAATTTATCGAATTATACCAAACTCTTCAGCCGGGTTTCACAAAACTCCAATCAGCTTGATTATTGAAATGTCACCATTTCTGTGGAATTTTCAGTTCATTTTTGACATAAACCATCGACTTTTCAAATTCAAAATCAACGAATTGATTGCCCAATCAAGCTTTGTGAAACCCACGGTCAGACTTAGATATGAATCATATAAAAGGTTCTCTCATTGAGGCTTGAATATGACATAAGACCTTTGTCTAAGCATAAGACATAGTGTGTTGTTTGGAGCCTTAAATACCTTTGTTATGTCACTAAACTCCATTAATAGCACTAAGTTTCGCTTGAAAAAGTTTTCTTTCTTCCATAGATATAAAAACCTACATATTTCGTTATAAAAACAAAATATTTTCCAATGTTCATCTGATTCGTTCATCTAACTCGTCCTTATTCGTAATGCGTAAATATTTCAAATTATTATTGTGAATTGTGGCTCCATTGACCGAAGCCGAAACATAAGTATTCAGTAAACCAGTTTATGAATATATTATTATACAGTTGTAAAACCTACACTGCCGGTTGCAGAATTTCCTCGCTCAAGAACTCAAATGCTTCATGTGAGTTTTATTTCGCCTTGATGTATGCAACACAACTGTCGCCTTCAACAGAGATTTTCTGCATGTAAACTTCTCTACCTGTATCTCAGTAGATAGAGTTGAATTCAAGCACATCTTCAATTTTCTATTTAAAAAAGCTGAATGGTATTCAAAAATACAGTCAGTTTTCATAACCTAATTGATTCTGCTTTCTAGCAAAAACATAATGATTAACCTTTTGAAAATGAGACTAGGTGGGTACACATATACAGGGTAACAAGAAAAAAAGTACCATGCATAGTGAAAATATGAAAAAGAGACCCATGAGTATGTCCGAAACTGCTTCCTTTAAGAAATACACGGTGTTTAATTTTATTTTTTATTTGGTTTTTTCTTGAATAACTTTAGACAAAGGGGTTAGAATTGAACACAATGTGATATGCGGGGGTTTTGTATGAATCATAATCCAAATATCCTATTAGTATTTAGATTACTAATACAGGATTCCTTCTACTTTTTCTGCCTGTCCTTTTCATTATTTTGCGTTCTTGATTAAGATTTTGATTTAATTCCTTGCTGTTTTTTCAAACTGCTTTCAGCAATGGTTGTTATTGTACGTAGGTGCATCATACCTTTTCGATGCATTTTAACCAGAAACCGTTGGACCTAGCGACTTCAACAAAGTAAACCTGTTTGAAGAAAAAAGACAGAGGAATCGCTTTTTCTAGTCCAGAATGACATACAGTGTAAGGCAAAAAAGTTAGGGTTGATTTGAAGGTGGAGGGATCCTGCATGTGGCGCCGTCTATTAGTAATCTGAAAACTAATAGAACATTTGGATTCTGCATCATACAAAACTCCCGCATATCACATTTTTTTCAATTCTTTCCTCTTTGTCCAAAGTTATTTGAAAAAAACAAATAAAAAAATAAACTTTAACACCTTGAATTTCTTAAAGGAAGCAGTTTCGGACATATATTCATGGGACTTTTTTTATATTTTATGGCCCTCTACCGGGTGGCACCTTGCATGGTACTTTTTTCCTTGACACCCTGTATATTGGAAAGGCATTTCAGAAAAAAAAATTATCACCAGATTTCAGAAAAGATATTTGAATTTGACATTTTTCATCAACCAGAAAGAGAAAGAAAGAAATAACAGTATTCTTTTTATTTTTTTTTCCACCTGAATATTTGGTTAGAATAAGTACTATATGAGAGGTATGAATTTATGAAAAATCAAAAATTATTTAATTTAGTTACATAGGTACTGTTTTACGCTTCCTATTGATATCAATCTATAGAATAAGGGACGTTTTTATCAGTGAAATATTTGAGTGAAATACAAGTAATAATAACTATAGATATATACAATTTCTACAAAAATATAAATTGAACCCCTGAATATACGACATATTTGCAACGATTAAAAATTGAGCTCTTGTGTTCAGTTATCATATATCACTGGTGTATTTTCCTTAATCCATTGCACGTATTTCTTCAAATTGGTGTAGACGCTAGGTACTCCACCAGCTCCGCATTGGTCAGAACCAAACGACAATATTCCCACCTGAAAAGAAATACAGAAATGGAAAATATCATCTGGAGTACTTAAAAATTAGGCTTATAAATGTGTGATGAATTCGTAGAAATTTTCAATAACATTCTCAACACATCTGGCGATAACGAAAAATTCACTTGCCAAGTGGCACTAAGCCATTGAAGCAATAAGAATAAATAAAAAGCCAGAAATAAAAATTTATATCAAGACATTATTAGTACACAGGGTGTCCCAATGAAAAAACAGCTTTGATGAGTTTCTTCTTATAATAATCAGCTATGTTTGGTGCAGATTTTCTTTTTCAAGTCCTAATTGGTGAAGGTTTTGTAGCTTTAGTAGATTTTTTCCCCCTCAACTTCTATGCTAATGGAGAAAGAACGGTTTTTGGGAAGCTTATTTGAAGCATCGATGTTTTCTATGCAAAAAAGGTATTTAATCCTATTCATTTGCTCAGAAGGGTAGTCGAGAAACATCAATATTGAATTTGAGAAGATTCAATTCAATTCAATTCAATTTATTCATCATAAAGAAAGTACATAATATTTGAAAGTAAAATTTAACAAATTGAGTTGCAGAGCATGCAGTCTAAGCAAGCTTGTATACTGTCATACTCTGCAAAAACCAATGATGAACACTCTCCGATTAAACCAAATAATTGAACGAACAAGTTTTGAAATGAGCATTGTCAGGAAACCAGAAATTATACCATACAAAATCAACCAAATAAAGATTATGCATAAAGAATAGCCTCGAATCTACTTGAGTTCAACATTATGTAATATCAAAGTATATATTTGTTTCTTCATCAAATCCCGATTCGAGTTACTCCATTATAAAATTTTGAACTAAAACAAGAACAATGCAATAAACCAACAATTAAAAGTGAAAAAAAAATTATCTACTATCGTAAAAAGGCTGCTATAGCCCTTTGTAATATGACAATTATAATTATTCATATTGATGAGAAATTAATAATACCGCCGACGAGTTGTACAATTCATAAAACGAATATTAATCCTATAGTAAACACAATTACATACTTATTTTGAGTTCCCTTAATCGTATTATTCAATATTATCTATGTCGTGTTTATCTCTAACTGAAATTATGCCCTTGTCAGATCTAACCTTAACAACACCATCGACTGTCCAAACATTTTTGTGAAATTTTCCTTTAGCATATTTGAAAAGTTCAATACGCTTTCGCGTAAGGTCCTCACTCATAAATATCTTCTTCTCCAGGAAAAGTTTTCTTGACTTAAAAAATTCATTACGGTGAAATTCACTAGTGAATTTGACGATGATGGGACGTGTTTCATTTCGACCTCCTTTCCCAATCGAAAACAATATCTAATTGTTTGCGAAGTGATGTTTACAATTTTTTTTCTTGGCACATGTTGATAAGGTTTTTCTTCACTTCCTCATTATGGGATTCGGGAATTCCAAATATAACCACATTTTTACGTTTATTTTCTTGTTGTAATTGTTCCAATTGTGATTCCGTTTTCTGTAGTTTCAACTGTAATTCTGTAAACTCTTTTTGTACTGGAGTTGAATCCACATTTTTGAATTTTGATTGTAACTGTTTATATTCTTCTTCCATTCTATCTTTAATTTTCACCATGACCTGATCAGCTAATTTTTCCAGGTAGTTATCAAGTATTGAAATAACTGTTTCTTTTATTATTCCTATAATTTCAGCTTTATTTTCACGGGTTAGTCCCATTTTTCAGGATTTTCATTAACCACGAACAACAATAGCAACTCAACTTATCGGATCGGTAAATTAGCGTCTAATCGCTGTGACACATGCGGAGAGATACCTCCAATCAAAATCAACTCCGCAAATAATAGCTTATTATGATTAAATATGTAATAATTTGAACACGGAAGTTAATTTTCCTCCAAAACGGTCGACTTTGAAACAAAAGACTAGGAGTAGCTTTTCTGTGTAGATGGTGGTTCAAATAGGCGTCTCAACAACCATGAGCTCAGAGATGGTGAGGAAAACACCCAATTATCCTTTAAAACCTTCACCAATTAAGACTTGAAAAATGAAAATTTCGCACAAATCATAGCTCATTATGATTCGAAAATACTCACAAAAGCTGTTTTTTGTGTACAATGAAGATATTCGGAGTTCAATATCAACACCCTATATCCCGAAAACGGTGCATTTTAGAGGGTTATCACGAATCTGTCAGGTAGGGGAAGTGTGCCCATGTTGGCACCCTTAACGAATTATTCACATATTTCATTAAAGGAATATTTTTCTATGTCATCGATTGTACAGATTTACTGCTACTCGTATGTAGTATGCATTTATACATAGTTTCAATATAAATTTTCAAGAATTTAGGTTATACCACTTTTTAAAATTTGGCCACGGGTGCCATCATAAAATCACGTTTGTCCTTTGATGGCATATAACTGAAAATAAAATGATATTATTTATTGAAATGTTTTATTGAAGAAAATAGCAGTCCTATTTCATGAAAATGAAAATATAAGTGTGAAGGAACTAAATTCACATTATTTGGAATCGTCAAAATATAAAAATATAATTTTTATACGCGCAATTCACATACGAATATGATTTGCACTAGCACACTCGGCATGGCACCAGCTGGCGCATTTCTGGCAACGCAGCCAATTCTCCCTTGGTCTAGACATGGACAACAGCTTATAACAATAAAGACAAGCGGCATCTGAATCTGAATCATCGTCATAATGTCTTTCTTCGTTTTCCTCACTTTCTTCTACGAACTTAATCTGTCTTTTGATCTTTCTAGCTAGCTTCTCCATCTCTTTCTTTGTCTTCTCTTCTTCTTCCAACTTCTTTTCTTTCATGTCAGGGGTTGTATTGAGGATCCCAACTTTTCCTCGTTTTCATCCTTTGTTCACTTTTGATTCTGCAACGGCAGTTGGCAGTGATGAGAGTTCTTGAATGATTTTCAATGATCTCGATACTTCACTCGAAACCATTTTTATTATTTTCGGATACCTCTAATATTTCTTGCGAAGTACCACGCTTTGGAGGAATCGTCTCTTGATCTTGATTCTTTTTTCTATGATGACACCCTATGCTATCATAGGAACACTCTGGCTATGCCATCATTAGCATAATAAGTAACATATATTTTTCAACAAAGCGAAAAAGGTACTAAAAAGACGAAAAAAACTAAAACTTTCACACTTAAAGCATTGTTATAGAGTGTTTAAAGGAAAGTAAAATCATTTTTTAACAGATTTTTTGAATATCCAAATAAAACGAAAAAGAATGAAATAACTATCATACATCAACACCTACCGAAATGATTGAGATCTGATAAAAGTCACAAATTGCCACTTATTCAAGGTGTTACTACGTATATCAAGCGTAAATGCCATCTGGCTTACAAACTCAGTAAATATAAGTTTGTTCAGTTGATGTTAACAGACTTCTTTGAAGTGTGCCATCATAAGCAGGATGCCATCATAGGCATACTTCCCCTATGAATGGTGGAAATACATTTATTTTTTATGTTATTTTCTCATATTCATAACTTTTGATGAGAATTGTTCAATGAGACAAACCTGAAAATATGTATCTCCTTGTTGAACTAATAATGGAGATCCTCCAAATCCACTGCATGCATCTTTGCCATATTCACCACCGGCACACAATTGATCATCAGTAACTGGTAAAGTCTTACCATAGACTGTGTAACACTTATTGATACTTATGATAGGCAAACGAAGAACTTGCTGATAATCGGGAGTTTCTGAAAAGCAAAAGGCATGATAAAATAAAATCTGTGTGAAGTCAGAAATAAAGATAAATGTTATATTGTTATCATTTTAAATTTGAAAAAGTTATTGCGGTACCATTTTTTTCTTCAAATTTGTTCGGACAAAAGTCTGTACGAACGTCACTAGTAAAAATTTGAATGATTATAAATTGAAAAAATTGGTTTTTGATTTTGATGCGGACTCATAACCTTCTAAAAAGCAAACACAAATCGTGTGGGGTTTCGAAAATATTTTCGAGAAACGAATTTTTTTCTTCAAATTTCAATCCTGTATCTCAGAAACCCGTAATGCAAAGAAACTTTATGTCATGAAATCATCTAAGGATGCCGATCCTGAATTTCGAGCAACTTATTCTGAAATACCCTGAACAAATACTCAAAAAATAAAACTACAATATACAATGTTTTCACAGTGTTAATAGGTACACTGACCGGCAAAATAATCGACCCCCTCAAAAATCGATGAAGTTTGTTAATTTATGTATATTATTTGAAGTCCGATTCGATTGATTTTTTTTTTCAATTTTACCTAAGTATGTCCATCCTTAATCAATCATCAATTTTGAATTTCAAGAAAACTCGGCCTACGTCATTTTATACAGGGTGAAATGAAATCTGTTTTTTTAACCTAACTCTAAAACCACCCCTGGTGTGTTCCAGTTGTTCCACCTTGTGTTATTTATTTCATCATCAAGACACATCTTCTCTTGACAATTTAATTTTTCATTTATAACAATAGCTCAGTTTTTGTTGAAGATACAGGGATTTCAAAGCAACATCAAACTCCACAAATTCGTTATGCCTATAAAAGTACTTCCACAGATTTAACCTTAAATCTGAACATCATAAAAATAGACTGAAAACTATGTGAAAACATAAAACAAGAGAAGTTTTAGAGTGACATGTTGTTCCGTATGCACCGTTTATTGGAGACGATTTTGTGCTAATGCTTTATGATGGCATCAACCGCATGTGGCTAGGATTTCCAGGGAGTATTTAGCAATGTCCAAAAATTAAACTGGCTTGCTCTAAGCCCAGATTTGAACCCAATTTGGCATGTTTGTATGCTCTTGGGAGGCAAATTAGATCTCGCGTACCAACGCCTGAAAATTTGCAGCAGCTCAGTGATGCTCTTATTGATTCAAAACCTCAGTGAGGACATGCCGAGATGAATTGCACCTGTTATCCGCGTCTGGGCTCAAAACTCATTATGTTTTTACTTAGTTTTCAGTTTATATTCACTAAGTCAGAATTTAAGGTTGAATTTGTTGAAGGCATAGCAAACTATAAGATTTTACTGAAAACCATGTATCTTCAACAAAAAATGAAATATTGTATAAATAAAGAATTAAATTGTCAAGAGAAAATGTGTTTTGAAAATGGAATAAGAAATCACACGGCGAAACAACTGGAACACACCAGGGGTGGTTGTAAAGGTAAAAAAACCGATTTTGTTTCACTCTGTATAAAATGACGTACGCCGAGTTTTATTGAAATTTAAAACTGGTAATTTAATCGAATTGGACTTGAAATAACATAATATGTTATTTCAATTTCAATTTTTATTTTTGAGTGGATGGATTATTTTGCCGGAAAGTGTACAGGGTATCCCATTTTGGGCACTTTTACGGGATATCTCCGTTATTTTTAACGTTAGCGGGATGCGGTTTTCGCGACAGTGTGCTACTTTTTCATGAAACTAAAGATGGCGCAATCAGTTTTTGCATAGCCCTCTTAGTTTTTGCTATACAGGGCTGAAATGAAAAGTATCACTTTTTAATCACTCCCCGTATCTCAGTTATGCTTAAACTTAGAGAAATGGTTGAAACGCATTCCTATAGATTTTTTACCGTAGAATCCAGTGGCGTAATCAGTTTTTCAATTAAACTTTCCGTTTTTGAGTTATTGAGCAAACATATGTTTTTTAAATTGGACACCCTGTATATTATTTTTTATTCTGATTAAGCACAATCTCAGCTTTTCAAAAACATATTATTTTATGCATTTATTTTCAAGCCAAGCTCAGAATTCAATTGTCAATAACTAAGTAGTAGGCTAGGACTGTTTATTAAAAACAAAAAATAAATGTCAAGATAACGTTAGAAATCGAAAATAATGTTAACATAATATCTAGATCACAAACAAGCATGTCATATTCTCGTAATTTTCGTAAGCAGCCGTAATGAGGAAAACTTAAAACTGAATCATTATTATAATATAATAAATAATGAAAAACTGAGAGAACTGTAAACTTTTAAACCAACCGACAAAGCTTTTACATTTTTTTTTGTTTTTAATAAACAGTCATAGAGCCTACTACTTAGTTATTGACAATTGAATTACAAAATCTTGAATTCTGAGCTTGGTTTTGAAAATAAATGCATAAAAATATGTTTTTGAAAAGCTGAGATTGTGCTTAATAAGAATGAAAAAAATAATACAGGGTGTCCAATTTTAAAAGAAATGTTTGCTCAATAACTCAAAAACGGAAAGTTTAATTGAAAAATGACTACGCCACTGACTTCTACGGAAAAAAATTTATAGGAATGCGTTTCAATCATTTCTCCAAGTTTGAGCACGACTGAGATACGGGGAGTGATTAAAAAGTGATTATTTTCATTTCCGCCCTGTATAGCAAAAACTGAGAGGGTTATGCAAAAACTGATTGCGCCATCTTTAGTTTCACAAAAAAGTAGCACACTGTCGCGAAAACCGCATCCCGCTAACGTTAAAAATAACGGAGATATCCCGTAAAAGTGCCCAAAATGGGATACCCTGTACTATTAAATGCTGTCAATTTTTCATCACTCGATATCTAATATCATAGACTAACTAAACGGTTTGTCTTCTAATATAAATGAACTGTCTCATTATACAATCCAACACATACTGTACCTGTTTGTACGGCAGTTTTTCCCCATCCAACCAGAATACCATTATTATTTGTGACCGACCACGATTCCGGCAAACAGATTGGCTGAGCAGTCACTGTAACAGATTTGATTTAGGTTATTATGGATTTAATGGAAATAACATCAATAACCGGTAGAAGAGTCTGACGTGGAACTAATGTGTGTTTCCTCGAACTGATCAAGTTTCGATGTGTATATTATTTGAATCGGCTGATTGACAATTTCCTTTATCCTGGAACTTTTATGAAGGTTATTGGTGTATCTACAGAGTGTGCAATCGAGAAATCAGAATTCGTAATATTACGATGAACTAATCTACACATTTTTTGAGGCACATTGTGTTTCAGGTTTGATCCAGCATAATCTTTTGAAATATGAGACTATTGGAGTGAATTTTCATGTTTACTTAGTAGGATATCTCGATTGAAAATTAACCCTCGAAATCCAATACTGTTACATTATCATTTCATTTTTCCTACTGTTTGTTATTCAAAGAAAAACCTTAATTCTGTTCAAACAGCATTTAAGAAGAGACTGAAAATATCGAATATGCTACAGAATGCTACAGAATGCCCGAAGAATAATAATTTTCTGAATAGTGAATAGTTATCCAAGATTTTGTGTTGCTGTTTTTTTCTATACAATATACAAAACTTTGTGTGAAAATAAAAATGGTTATTGGATGTTTCAAATATTTGACTTGCCAAACATTTGAGAGCGGTAAGTTTTGTACTGAAATGAGAGAAAATGAATTGAACATGTAACTGCTTTGTATCTCAGTAAAAGTGTTTTCCATTGGGAGAATTGGTGCGCACCAGTGAGACCTGAGTGCAATTTTTTGTGTTCCGTTGGCACAAAGAACAATGAAATGCCCATTCAAATGAGAACCAGTGTATACTCGGTTCACATTTTATTGAGCGCAAAGTAGGCCTTTATTTATTTATCGGAAATTGGCAGTACTTGCTGTCATAAGTATGGACAAAGTCAACGTTGCCGAATGTACCCGACGACCTTTTGAGCTTAGATCAGAGAACTCAGCGATTCATACAACTTTTTCGTGATATTGACAACATTGCGTATCAATCTGATGAGAAAATAAACTACATAAGCTAAGATCTTAATATACACAGTGGAATATGCCGAAATGTCATGGCCAACCGACTGCTCAAAGTTTCGTGAACTGACTATACCTACCTAGTGCCAGTGCAATTCTGGTGCGCACCAGTTCTCCCAATGGAAAACGCTATTATACCTCATAACTTTCAATGGAAAAAAGAAGATGAAGACTAAGATATCCATACAGCAAGAATAGAAAACTATACATTTTGTAGTGAATCAAATTCCACAGAATAATTACACAGCATTGGATGCGTCACAACAATATAGAATTCTCGTATCAACTTCAACTTATCAACATCTTTTTACAGGGTGTTTCTAAATTGATGCGAAAGATTTTAGGGAGTGCTTCCTCAGATCATTTCATGAAAAAAGTCCCCATTAATGAAGGTCCAAAAATGCATTATTTAAAGGATGTGAAGGTTTTAGTTGAAAACTGACTGAAAAAGGTACGCCACTGAAATATTTTTAACCAACAATTATTTCTGAATTGTCCAGTTCTTTTCTTCGTTTGGGTCGCCGTTTTTTCGTAAAAATAATAGAACATCTCAACGCGTATTCGTAGTTACTTTAACACATTATGTAGTCAAGACGCTTTGCTTTCATCACCCTGTATCTTGGAATTCTTTGAACCAATGCATTTCCGGACCTACAATGAAGGGAATTTTATTTCAAAAAATGATCTGAGGAATCACCATCACCTGAAATTCTTCACATGAATTCACAAACAACCCGTTAATGTGTGAACTTGAACACAGAATTGGAGCTAACTTATGTTGGCTCAGAATTGGAGCCAACTTATGTTGGCTCCAATTCTGTGTTCATTCTGTGTATATTTTTAACTACAATAAATACTTTTATTTTTAAAACGGAAAGAACATAATATATTCTACCTGTATAGTTTATTTTGTTTCTCAGGACTATCAAGGCCACATTATCCTTGAAGGTTCGCTTGTCGTAGCCAGGATGAACGATAACATGGCTGATGGACATATCTTGAACAGGCAAACCACAAAATTCTGGACCACAATCGATTTCGGTTTTGGTTGAATATTCTCCAACTCTCACGTTGAACCTCAAAAGATTTAAAGGATGAATCATTTATTATTCAGTCAGAAGTGAAATTTGCACTTATTTGATATCAACATAATGGCTTTATTCAAGGTATAGGTACTATGAAACATCTAATTTTTTTCTCATTAGGTTTATTCAATCGATGTTCTTATATTCTCTTTATTATGTTGAAGTTGTTCTCTAGGGTCACTTTTCGGAAATATTACCTCTGGTTCTGTCCCTTTACAAACCTAAACTGCCCCAAAGAAAGTCTAAAACAGTGCAATAAACAAATTTCGATATATAATCAGGTATACATTGGAACAAAAATAACATCACTTCACCTTCTGTTTCGGTATAAAAATGATCACATCGCGAACTCAGTACAAATCGAGAAAAGGCCACTTTGCTACCACACTTCAAATTGCTGACCCTTGGTTTGCAAAGAAGTTGCAATCAAATGAATATATTGACTACTAAGAAATTTGTTCTACTACATTAAACGTTGCTATAGAGAACCATTTTTCACATTTAGCCTGTGTTTTTCGAAAGCTTTATTTACTGTGAAAAAACCTTCTTTTCAATAAACAAATCTGCCGCTAACAAATCAATATTATTCATTTTGGCTATTATTTCTCTCAGTGTAGACAGGCTATTTTACGAAGATACCCTCTACTGCAGTAAAGCGTCCATATACGCCAAGCTGATATACTAGAGTACTAGACTAACAAAATGACGAAATATGGTAAGGTGAGTACAGTATCTTCTAGATGTATTTCTCGATGTGAGATACCAATATTGCCAAACTTATAGGTATAGGATCAATAATTTCATTCGAATGAAGCTACTAATGTAGTTAAGTGAATTCCATTGAAAACTTACAATTTATAATTTTCAGCTTTAGCTAATGCACAATGAGCAGCAGTTAGGATGATTCTATTGTTGATAATGGATCCACCACAAGGATATTTCGTTTCTCCAGTTACTGTACCTAAAAAAAATTCAGTTATATTGTAGTAATTCACCCTTCATTACTATAAATTTGTTTTCATCAAGAAGAAGAATTATGGAAGCTACGGATTTCAACTACAATCTCCATACATAGGTACCATAGTTTCGATTTTCAAAAGACAATTACATTGAGATACTTTACAAGCTGCTACTGAGCAAATTTAGAAGCGAGTGAATTAGCTTGTGAGATTGTGATGATTACCTACACACAAAACTGTCTACTAGCTGAGTAGCCAACAATCTAGCGATCCACGTGAGGTTTATGTTTGTATCGTTGTCAAGGATCTAAGATAAATGTCAAATACGTTTTCAAATTAAAGAACCAGGAATCACCGAGTAGAGGAGAACTCATAGATTGTTTAGTAGCAACTGTGATTACACACGGCTTGTTTACATGCCACCAAGCCAAAACGTCAGCGATTTAGCGTGTTAAGTAGACTAGCTTTCAACTTTAGTCGCAGATTTTTAACAATCAGATTGTTGGCTTGTGAACACGATTACACTGAGCGAATTTACAATCAGCTACTAAATTCGCTCAGTAGCAGCTTGCAAAGTATCTCAATGCAATCGACCCATATTGGGTTCACAAGCCAACAATCTGATTATAAAAGAGCTGCATCTAAAGTTGAAAGCTAGGCTACACTAATTAACACGTTAAATCGCTGGCGTTTTGGCTTGTTGGAATGTAAACAAGCCGTATGTAATCACAGTTGCTACTAAACAATCTGTGTATTCTCATCTACTCGGTGGTTCCTGGTTCTTAAATTTGAAAGCGTATTTGACATTTATCTTAGATCCTTGACAACGATACAAACATAAACCTCACCAGGGTCGCTAGATTGTTGGCTACTCAGCGAGTAGACAGTTTTGTGTGTAATCATCACAATCTCACAAGCTAATTCACTCGCTTCTAAATTCGCTCAGTAGCAGCTTGTAAAGTATCTCAATGTAATCGACCCATATAACTTATCCAAATAAGCACAATTTCCCATTCCTGATACCTAATAATTTTATCGATTTTCAAGTATAATTTTTCCAATTTATTTTAATTCAAACTTCTTTTTAATGTGGTTATAAACTTTGTATTCTATACCTACTTTTGAAGCCAATTCTAGCTACCCAAGGATAAGCTCCTATTCCATTATAGCTTTCTCCTAATACCTGAGATATTCCACATCTAACTCCATCTACTGATGTTCCCGTTGTGAAACTTCTATCGTTGAAGTTTCTATTCGTATTGAAAGGAATGTTAGAAGGTATATTAGGGCAGCATACAAGCCCAGATCCTTGATAGCCACAACTCAAATTGTCTATCCTAAAAACGAGATATTAGGATGAAGGAAGAACAAAAATTATTGCTGTATTCTCACTATATTTCTTGAAATATTGCGTTTTCAAATCTATTACTTTCTCAGTATTTCTTCAGTACAAAAATTCTTGAGCTACGTATACTAAACTTGAATCTGAGTGGATGCTAGGAAACTGAATCGGAATAACAAAAATATAATAAGACAGAAAAAAATTCTAAAGAATTTAAAATATAAGATATTTCAACATGACAGTAATTGTGATGTAGGTACCTCGTACCTCTTTATATCATCCATTCAATGAAGGGGTTCGATAATTATAAAGCCCCATTTATTCGTATTCATCAAAACTATCTATGATATGAATAAGTGTTTCAACTGGTATATAACAATTCTATCTATTATATAGGGTGTCTGTAAACAAATGCGAGCGAATTTGGGAGATGATTCCTCGATGAAAATGAGCCGGGGTAGTTCATATAAATTTTTTTCGAGATCGACCCCCCTTCTAAGATACAGCCTTTGGAAGCCGATGACGAGTTGATAGTTTTTAATTGTTTTACGGCTTCCTAAAAACACGGAGCACTAAGTAGATGTTACTCACACAATTTATTTAGATCTCATAACTTTATTATTAGGGTTTGAAAATGACAACCCCCTATGATTTTCATTCAAAAATTGTGTTCGTGAGATAGATTTCGGAAAAATAAAATTCTTTTATGGTTTTCCATTCAATTCTCGAGAAAAAAGTCCCTTGCAAAAATTTCGATACAGTCGATAATTTTTCCGTAAAAAATAAAAATCATTCTCAGATGAACTATAATCAATGGCATAAACAAACTTCTTGTAACGAAAAAAAGCAGGCCTAGGCTACGATATTGTACCACCTTTCATGATATTAAAGAATCAATCAACGGATTTTTATATGTACCTTATTCTCATTTCAGCCCTGTAAATATCGATTTGAAAGAAATGGTTATTGCAATAAAATCGACCGTGACTCAGATGCTATGAAATTAAATGAATCATATCCTATCATTCATTGAGATACCTACCTGGTAAGAATTTATAGCAAGTAATAGGAAGACGCTTTCTGAATTCAAATATCAAATTAAATACAGGGTGACTGGTGACGTAAGGGACAACGGCTAACTGGAGATAGAGAACCTCAAACATGAATAAGGAATGGGGTTTAAATGTCCCATAAGGCTATTAGTTTCAGAGATACAGGGTGTTTTTTGCAAAAGTGCTAAAATTATAAACTCTCATATCTTTATCAATATGGCAAACTTTTCTCTGATATTTGTCAAACTTGTATCTATTCATATTCTCCATCAGATCGAGATGCAGGTTCGTATTCAAAATTTTCAATTTCCGTGTCAGGTGAGTAATATCACTCGGTATATGAGATAAAAAAAATTCAAAGGAGAAATTGAAATCTGCAAAAAACATTGAGTAAAAATCTGTTTTCAGTTTGAATGGCACAAATTTTTTATAATTTTTATGATATATTGAAAGTCGAATATAACAATTTATTTATATCCAATTGAAGAAACATACTGCTCCTGAAAAAAAACACTGAATTCTAGATGCTTCAATAATCCTGAAGCATTTTAAATATTACTTCACAACATGAAATCCTTTTTTATTTATTTAATCTATCAATATTATAAGAAAAATTCAAAATTCAATACAAACACAAAGAGAGGAACAGTAGCACATTACAAATTTATTTAAAACAAGCTAGACCAGGCATGTCCAATGAGAAAGATGAAAGTTGCTACGAAAAATCTGCAAAACCAAGAAGTGAGGAAATAATAAACTGTAAGACCAGACTCGACTTATTACATGTTTGTAAGACTTTTAATCATGCTTTCATGAAATCTTACAAGGAAGTTAAAAAAGAATATGACGAATTGTTAAGAAAAGAAAAAAGCAATAAATTTAAACAGCATATTCTAAATTCTGACAACAAAATGAAAACCCTTTGGAGAACAGTTGCAACAATAAAGAATAATTCTAGTAAAGAGATTCCTGCAAATCCATCGAAATGGCACAAAAATTCAATCTGCATTTTGCAACAGCAGCTGAAGAGAAAATAAGTCACCAAAAAAATATACCATTTCAACATGACCTCAAAAGAAATGATAATAACTTTAATTTTCACCCAATAACAAAGGAGGAAACATTGAAATTAATAGGAAGGCTCAAGAATAAAAACAGTTCAGGAATAGATGATATTCCAATGAAAACCGTAAAATTCTGTATGGAAGAAATAGCGACTCCACTAACCTATCTCATTAATAATTCAATGAAATATGGTGTTTTTCCGGAACTTTTGAAGCAAGCCCTCATAAAGCCAATATACAAGAAAGGTGAAAAGGATAAACCCGAAAACTATAGACCTATCAGCATACTTCCTACTTTCTCAAAAATATTAGAGTTAGCCATCTGTGAACAGCTAGTGACTTTTCTCATGCAAATCCTGAAATCATCACAACACGGATATGTGAAGGGGAAATCAACAACTACAGCCGCATTCGAATTCATTCAAAATGTACTAAATGGCTTGGAAGACTCCAAATTACTGGACCTATCTAAGGCCTTCGACACTTTAACCCACGATCATTTATTGACAAAAATGGACTACTATGGAATAAGAGATACAGAAAAAGAATGGTTTAGATCCTACCTATCTAATCGTAAGCAAAGGGTGGCTATCGATGTTAATGGCACAAGAACTATATCCGAAGAAGCATGCATACAACTTGGAGTTCCACAAGGGAGTATTCTTGGTCCTGTACTCTTTATCATCTTCATCAATGACTTATACAACAAAGTTGAACATCATATGATAAATATGCAGATGATTTCAACTTAACGCTGAGTGCATCCAGCTTCCCCGAAATTTCAAATATTGTTCAAAGCACTTTGGAACAAACTATGCAATGGTTCCAATCCAACAGACTATGTATGAACGTAGAAAAAACATGTGCCATTCTTCTGAAGACTGCTCATTCCGGTTTCCTAACACCATCACAGATCCAACTCAATAACAACAAAGTCTTACTGCAAAATTCTGGACGCTTCCTGGGTCTCGTAATAGATGAAAATCTAAACTGGAGCGAACATATATCATTGCTATGCACCAAGCTAGCTTCCATCTGCTACTCACTGGGTGTTTTAAGAAGATATTTAGACCCATCATCCATAAAGATAATCTATCAGGCTACATTTGAATCTAAACTAAGGTATGGAATTATATTTTATGGAAGTGGAAACACTATGGATCGTGTTATGAAGATGCAGAAGAGAGCTGTTAGAACAATTATGCGAATGAAAAGTAGGGAATCATGCAGAGGAATATTTCGGAAGAATGGCCTGCTAACTGCAATTGCAATTCACATACAAGAGTGCCTTCTATTTGTCTTCAAGAACAAGGACTACTTTCAGAGTAAAACTGCAACAAGCTACAACACAAGGACAACAAAGTTGATATATCCACATCATAGACTTACATTAACAGAAAAGGGACCAGAATATAGTTGTATAAGATATTACAACAAAATTATAGATCACATAAAAGAAACAACCACACTCAAAAGCTTTAAAAGGCAAATTTTTAAGCTTTTGATACAAATCGAACCATACACGGTTGAAGAGTTTTTGATGTATGATGTGAGGAGCTGGACAGGACCGCTCTAATCAGTAGATGATTGAAATTTTCTTTTTCTTTTGACGCTATTTCATTTCAAGAAGTTATGTACACATTTCTACTTTACTTGAAATAAAGCTTGTTATTATTATTATTATTATTATGATTCTTAAAAAAATCTACTGAGCAAATGCTAGAAATGAGAGCCATTCGCCTCAACACATTTATTGGCTCTCTAAACAAATAAAGTTCAATTACAGCAATATTTGTTTTAATTTCTAAGCACGGTTCAGCTATTCTACTCTTTAATTTTGTTGAAAACATAAGTACCAGATGGATTGTTGTTCTACAATGAACAGGAGTTCTGCTAGTGATAAATTCAAATCACTTTCTTAAGCTGGAATCCAGTGTTTCTGTTCTATCAAGAGTATAATTTTTCATCGTGTGGATATGAGAACTACTTCAATTGTTCAAGAGAACCAATAAATGTGTGAGTGGCTCTCATTTCAAGAATTTTTTAATTTTATTTTTCTATGAATCCTATGTGCTACTGTTCCAATTTTTGTGTTTGTATTGTAGGTATTTTCAATTTTTCTTATAATATTGATAGCTTAATTGATAAAAAAAAGGTTTCAGATGTGAAGGAATATTTAAAATGCGTCAGGATTATTTATGCATCTCGTATTCGGTGTTTTTTCTATCAGGAGTAGTATGTTTCTTCAAGTGAATATGAATAAATTGTAATATTCGATTTTCAACATATCATAAAAACTAAAAAAAATTGTGCAATTCAAACTAAACATAGATTTTTACTCAGTGTTTTTTGCAGATTCCAGTTTTTATTTGATTTTTTTAATCTCTTATACCGAGTGGTATTTCTCAACTGACACGGAAATTTAAAATTTTGAATACAGACCTTCAATTGAAAAAAAAAATGTTCGATCTGATGGAGAATATGAATAGTAACAAGCTTGTCAAATATCAGCGAAAAATTTGCCATATTGACAAAGTAATGGAAGTTTATAGTTTTGGCACTTTTGCAAAAACACCCTGTATCTCTGAAACCAATAGCCTTATGGGACATCCTAGCAATTCTCGTTCAGGTTGAGATACTCTATCTCCACTTTGTCCCTTACGTCACCAGTCACCCTGTATACTGTTTTAAAGTTAGGCAAGCTTTTCTATTGCAGGACTTCATCTTCTAACGAAATTAATTTCAGCAAATAAAATTTAGTTGAGGAATGAGAACAAGGAAATAGCAATTTTTCAGGTATTACAAATAATTAGAATCTTTGGATAATCTTTCAAATCATGAACAGCAATTATCTATTCTATATTGAGTGAAAACTAGTTTTGAAGTGAACATTGGTCGCACATATAAAAACTGGATGAAATCGTTAATTGCATCGAATTAATCATGTAGTCAATTAGTTTTTTCTACATACCTATTCCTCAGAACACATTCGTTGTTGAGCACATTATTGAGTAGTGGACATGTTGATAATGGCTGACATTCTGTATTGGGTGGACATAATGTCTGTCTTTTCGATGTCAAAGTATTGTATTGTGCACCTTGAAATAAGAAGTAATAATGTTCTGAGCAAATGATATTGTTACAGAGAGTCAAGAATACAAATGAAGAGGAGCCTTATTCGAATCAGCTTCATAGGAAAACTCCATGTTTTCTCACAATTTCAAATGAAAATAGGAGTCAAAAGCATTTCGCACTCGTTTATATTGGGAAGACGATAACTTGAATCTGAATATCCCGAGAGCTATTCGTTTCCTTTTATCAATTCAACTTTTCTTTCCAAATCTGAAACCTTAGGCATTCGACCGACCGTGAAACATGATAACTTCCGAAACGAACAACTTCAAAACTTGCAAGGTTTAGGATTTGAACCAGAAAGTGGAATTCATAAATGAAAAATTCCAACTAATGGCACTCAGCATTCTAAATTATTCCCAATATGCAGAAGCGCACAAAAGCTTCTTACTTCACGTCGTATTGAGGAATAAAAAATTATAAAAATTCTTTCTGTTGAATGCAATGATGTTTTTGAAAATATTCACCATTTCTGAATCTTTATATCATAGTTATACAGAAAGTGATTCTTTTTGTATGTTCTACTGCTTGTACCTTCGTAAAAATCGTGTATTTTATTTCTATACTTCAAAATACGGTGAATTCAAAAATGCTCGAATTCGTTTCGGATGGATGAAATCTCATAAACTGTCAAGGTTTTATGTTTACACACTCATTTCATTTTCTTCTTTGGTTTATTTCCTTGGTACTCTTACAGAATCAAGTTTTTGAAAATTATTGAAAAAAAATTGAAATTATTATTTTTGAATGCCAACATTACTTTTTGCTGTAGAATAATATGCATTCAAGAAAACACTGAGTTGTACGATTTTAATAATAGTGATATCTTAAGTTTATTCGCCATTTCTATATCTTTATGTAATGGATTCTCAGGTGGAATGTCGTGAATTTAAGTGATTTTGGGTAATTCTACATTGTTCTACTCGAAAACGGCTCAGTATAGGATAAAACTACGTTAGATGCCCTAGTAGGATAGATGACGTGACAAAAAAATCATGTTATAAGTTTTAGCCACAGGCACCCTGGACCGTATAGTTTTGTACGGGTTATTATAAAGTGAAGCGTTTTTCGCTAATGTGTGCGATCATCTACGCAGTGAACTACGCGAACACGCCAACGTTTTAAATGTAAAGGGGCCTACAGACGATCAACCTAGTTGAAGACTAAGTTGTAAACACGGCATGTTGACGACCAAGTTGAACGTCTGTAGGCTGGTTGGTGGTTGATATTCCAGGTTGAAGACTAAGTTGATGCGAGATCAAATCGGTTTGATATTTGGTGGGCGGAGCCCGATGTTGACGACTAAGTTGGAGCGTCTTCTGTATGGTAGTCATCAACTAGGTTGACAACACCAGTTGGAATTCTACCTTGTAGAGTGAACATCTCATAGCGTATTCGAAATCCGTCGTAAAAATTCGGGAAAAGGTAGTAACTTAACTAGAAAATATTAGCAAAATTCCAAACATTCAAGTTTGGGTAGATTTCTTTGATTGGGTGAAAGATCTTCCTGAATTATGGAGAGTAAAATCCGAGATATATAAAAAAACATTCATTGGTGGAGCAATAATGCTATTACCTCAATTTTGTATAGTACTTGAGATTCATGCTTAGTAAGTGAATGCAAAATCTCAGGATGATATCAGACTTATATTATGGAAATAATTAAAAAATGAAATATGTAAAAATCAATAATTAAAAGAAAATTGAACTATATGCTTCAGATGATGCGATTTTTGGATATCTTGTTATGACATATAATGATTCTTTCTTTCAATATTTCGCATGAGGCTTACTGTGACAATTTTGCATGTGGTCGAGAAATATATATAAGAATATGAGGCAATTTCAAAAGGTGGGTCATCTGTCGCGGTTTTACCCTATTGCATATTTTTCTAAATATATTCAAGAAAAAATTAGAATAATTATAAAAGAAAATTATTTAGAATTGAATAATTTTTCATATTAAAAGGAATGAAATGAGAAGAATTGAACCATTTAATTTTTATTTCTTGTTCAATCAGAAATAATGAGGTTAGAGAAATACTCTTTCTGAAAGCAAAACGCCGAAATGTTTCTTATGTCAAATTTTTTACAGGTACTCAAACTTGAGGCACTCTCTATATAATTGATCATTCATGCAAATTAACTGTTCAAAATTCTGCAAATTTTCGGGTTAGGTAATATAAATGTTTACAACATGTTCCAAAGATAATGCTGTAGAATCAAACACCAAGTAGAAGATGAATTTGAATTTCGTCACTAGATAGATGTGCAAAACACTCTGATTTCACTTGCTATTCACAAAAATTAAAGGATCAAAAAAAATTCCAAATTTTTCGTCAATTTTCAACATGCCGTAACTTTGAGAGGAATGGTCGTACAAGGAATTTAAAAAAAGGGAATTGTAGCTCCAAGTGTCTAGTTTTTGGATTAGAGCTTCAAAAATTTTAAGTTTTAGTGGTTTTCGAGTAATGATAGAAAAATCAGCAACAAAAAAATTCTCAAAATTTTACCACTTTTTTTTTCTTGTCTACGAGCGTGGAAATTTTATTTTTGCATAATCGTTATAATGATGGGATACTTTGTTAATTCAGCTTTAATTTATTTTCTTATTGACCTCAATACGTCCACTTCTCGCCGAGATATCGGTCTTCAAATGCATTAACATGGCTGAACGTTTGAGAGCCGTTATTGAAAACAGGGGTGGCAATACCCGTTATTAAATTAATAAAAATTTTATTTGTTAGTTTATTTTATTTTTCTTTTTTTGAAATTTATGTACTATCTGCAATTAAAATGTGGAAAAAGCTCGAGAAAATTCTTTTTTGCCTTTTTTGAAGATTATGAGCTTCTCAGAGCAAAAAACGTGATCCTTATTTTTTTTTTTCAAAAATTCAATCGAGTCAAAAAAAACGGCTCGCTGCATTGAGTTGGCTCTTCGTAAGGTTTTTATCAACATATTGAACTGTGAAAGTCACACTTAACATTATTGGTTTCCTCAACATTTTCGATCCAGCGGTAGATTTTCCAAGAACCACCAAAAGCCCTTTTTTTGTTAAATTTTTATATTGATGCGACATGAAGAAAAAAAAATTTCTATGAATAAGCAATGGTTGTTCACAATGGGGGTTCATTTAAGGTCTTGAAACCCTCCTTCAATTTATGTGCGATCATTGGTTGCTGAGAAATCGATAATCAAAGACAAATGGATCCTTTTCCATTTGAAGACCGATATCTCGGCGAGAAGTGGACGTATCGAGGTCAATAAAAAAAATAAATTAAAGCTGAATTAACAAAGTATCCCATCATTATAACGATTATGCAAAAATAAAATTTCCACGCTCGTAGACAAGAAAAATAAAGTGGTAAAATTTTGAGAATTTTTTTGTTGCTGATTTTTCTATCATTACTCGAAAACCACTGAAACTTAAAATTTTTGAAGTTTTAATCCAAAAACTAGACACTTGGAGCTACAATTTCCTTTTTTTAAATTCCTTGTACGACCATTCCTCTCAAAGTTACGGCATGTTGAAAATTGCCGAAAAATTTGGAATATTTTTTTGATCCTTCAATTTTTTCCAGTAGTGTATATTATTAAATATTTTTCAGTCAGTTATTTCAATAATCATCGGCATTAATAATTTATTTTTGGTTTAATTTTGATGACGTCGAGTAATGACAAGGATGAAGAATTTTTTAAATCTTTTTAATCGAGAACCCAAATAATAGTGATTATCACTTCATCAGAGTTCAACGAATTAAAATTACATGACAATACTTCAAAACAATAGGTACTGATAGTAGTTTTCCCAGAGCAATATGGAGACAAATAATTGTTCAATTAAATTGCGAGTGAGTCTTCAAGAACTTGAACGGCTATCATTGAAACTGTACTTGCTAGACATCAATAAATATATTCCTTCCGTATAATTAATTTAATCATCCTTGAACTAGAAAAGAAATACTCGTATAAATGCAGAATTAATCGTTCGTATTCTTGTCTGATCGCGAATACTCTTATTTTCGGTATTTCCGCCCAAGGATGAACGCAGTGAAGCGTTCTCGAAATTATATTCGTGAACGATAGATTAAATGTAATGATATTTTTAGGAATGAATGATTCATTAATCGAATATTTATAATAATGGATCTCTATGTCTGTTATATGAATATATTTTTTGGTGAAAATGTGACCTTGTTATGAACAGAGAAATTTTGATTTGATTTTCAATGATTGTGAGATTTTCAAACCCGTCCAATAATAACGAAGAATTGTTCTTTGGTTATAAACATCATCAATAATCATTTCGAAAATTCATTGCAATAATCTAATAATTAATATTAGGAATACAAAATGATTTCCAAGTCGCCGAACGATGATTTAAACTATATTTTGAAAGTATACTTATATACAATACTATTCAGAGAAGACTACAGAGATATCGAGAAACATTAGAGATGGTGGTGGCTTGAATTATAAAAAAAATGCGTTATTAAGGATAAATGTGATAGTGTGGTCAGTTTTCGTGGGTTGTGATTCACTGTAGAATTAGTAATTTTTTCTTTATGACCCATCGACAAAAACCAATATAGGGTCTTTCCAGAGCTGTGCCGAGCACTGAAGAAAAGTGCTTCGAGCACAAAGCACTTAGCCCTATTGAAAAGTGCTCCGGAATCTCGAGCACTAAACCCTTATTTTTTGAGGAATGCTCGCGATTACTAAGCACTTTTGGAGAGTAATTCGTTTACACGAGCACCAGGCACTGAGCACTTTTCAAAATATGACACTAAGTATTTTCCATCCAAATGTCTCTTAGCTTGGGATTCTGATTTAGATTTTTGATGTTTGACTTTTTCTTTCTAATGTTATCGTGTTTTGCACTGGGCATAATTGAAATTGACAATAGGTTTTTTTCAGCGAGTCCAACATTGTCGTTTAATAGTTATTTAGTCAACCTTGTTTTTGAAGAGAGAGACTAATGGTCAAGATATTATAACGCTCCGCTCACGCGTTAATAGTTTGGGACCAGAAGTCGCTAAATTAATAACCGAATTGATTACAAAATTCTTTCGTCGAACCCAATATGAATTGTGTATAAATTCTTCATTGAAATGCATTCTTATTTTGAACAAGACATACATCTGATATAATTTAAATTTCTATCTTTTTATGTTCCAATTGAAATAGGTCTTTCATATTCAATTTTATACACATTAAAACTACCTTTTAGGATGACGAAAGTATTATTTTTCGTGCTTTTTTACCCACTTTCCCGTTCTCATTTTAGTTTAGAAAGTGCCACTTTTTCGCACTAGTGCAGGAAAGCGAGTTTACTAGCACTAGAGCCGGAAAGTGACACAGGTAACCATAATGACAAAACAAAAAAAAGTTATAGAGAAACGATGTCTTGTCAACAAATTAGATAGAAATGCTTCTTATGGTTTTCTGAGCTCTATATGTTATTAATTTAGTTAACTAACTGTAAGTGAAATATTCTCCAATAAATAAATCGAAATCATGATAATAGATACCTGAATCGTATCTTAAAAAAAGATTGGATTGCTCCATAGAGTTTTCCTAAAAAAATTCCCATAACATCATAACAATATGTTGTCCGTGTCAAAATAATGAGAACATAAAAACTTCCAGAACTGACAACACTAGAAGAATTGCTATATTAGTTAATGGCCACAAACCGATTTTCGTAAAGTTATCTCCTGAAGCAAATGGGTTATAAAAAAATAAGGAACATTTATATTTTATATTTATCGAGTATCTCGAAAACCATTTGAGATAAGTATTTTGGAAATGTCTACATCCTTACACTCATCCACGAACAACACAACTCATTTGTAAATTAAGCCCTCTTATATTTCTTACGGTTTGCAATATCCCTGTAGTCCCCCTCTAAATAGTGCTAACTCTTTACTACTGTAATTTAGACAACAAAATAAAATACTGTACACTATCTACACCTAATGTTCTCGATTGTATGTTTATTTTCAGAAATATTCAGGAAAAATATAAAAATAAAGGTGTGAAAGATTTATAATTGAATAGTTGAGAGATATATTTATGAATGAATCTAAGAATCGATGCTTTTTTTCTTTTCAATAAAGAAGAAAACATAAGTTTCCGCCAGAAGCGGTGTAAATTTCCTTTGATGGAACATAGCAGTGATTGAATTCTTAAATTCTAATTTAATCTTCTAGGATATCAGTAATTTCAATGAAAAACACCGATAGAATACATTCATTCAATTCATATAGTTCTGTAACATAATTGCTATGTGTGATTTATAATGCAAGAATTCTGCTTCCTAGATACAATTATTTTTATTCATCATTGAAATTGATTAATACATAAATTAAAAAATATAGATAAAAAATTTCATAAAGTGGAAACATTCAACTTATGGCTTTCTGAATAAGAGAATACAGTTTTACTTTTCGAATATCTTCGACAGCAGAATTCTTGAAAATAAAAGTTCAACTAAAATCTACAACTTGTTTCAGTATCAGCGTTATTTATTATTTAGTCGAATGAATCAATGTCATTGAGCACATCGCATACTTCATACAATATGTTAATATGATTTTTCCAAATCTATTCATACATACAATTTTTTCTATAAATATTATATAATTATCATTTTTTGACAGTATTTCACTATATTTTATTTATCGATCATATTCAATTTTAGTAACGGAGAAAAGTACATAACATATTCATAATTTTTAATCCATTCGAACAACTTAGTGTTCAACAGAAATAATTTCAATGAAAAATTTCGGACTAATCCATCTTTCATTTCATTCATCCTTTGATAATGACCCTCATAAGAAAATTTATTTCAATACTAATAATTTTGAACCCCTTGTGTCATTGAAAATTCACAAAAAATAATCATAATTTTCATCAGAGAATATGTGTCCAGAAAAAAAATCGAATGATTTATAAATTCGCATTCCTTTATAAGAATCTTTCGAGAGATAAAAGAGAAAAATTATTGAAAATCGTTTTTGAGTAGCCTTCGTTGAAGTGAAAATAGATCAGTAGTAATATCTACTATGAAAAAATGTTTTTCGATATTCAATGAAGCTGTATAATTTTTTACCTAGGTGAAAATTAACAATTTTTCAACGGAATGAATCATAATTTTTAGAGAAAACAAAAACGTTCCGACCTTAGAAGCACTTGTTGACTAGATTGAGAAGACTATTATTGGATTCAACATGAATTTTTCTATGTCTAAAAGTATCAAACAATGAGCTGAAAATTGAATTCAGTCCATCTACCTAGAAAAATATTAATTCTTCTGAAATTAAAAAAAATCAAATTCCAATAAGAAAAATTCAATGAAAATTTAAAAAAGAGCAAAAATTCACTAAACTTTTTATCCCGAAAAAAGACAATATCTTTTCAAATTAACCGATCAATAATATTGAAAATTTTTCGTAATCAAACATGAACTTATTTCATAATCACCACTTCCTATAATACTTTGCAAAGTATTCAAAATAAAAACTTACAGTAGCATTGTCCTATACAAGAAAATAGAGCGATCAAACCTAATATCGAGCACTTTTCATATATCACCGACGACTTCATTTCTCTCTGATGTAACCGATTTTCCCGTCGTGAATGAAGTTTCAAGCTGCAGGCAAAATAATGATGAATATATATGGATGTACATCCGACCTTCTAAAAAATCGTCATACATGCGTAACGAGAATCTACCAGGTAGGTACCTCACATCAAAACCCCTGGATACTTGACCATCTGAATTAATTATATTATTTTATGATCTCTCTGTTTACGGGTTGATGAATGTACAGGATGACTCAAAACTCGAGGAAATAGATTAAGGAACTTACACATATCGTCAGAAGTTTTAGCCCCCCCCCCTATCAATGAATGTCACATAACAATTTTTTGTGTGAAATCTTCATCAATCTTATCATTTGAATAAAAACAATTAACCATCAAAAATGTTTTTTATTCAAAAGAATACAGTTGTAATCGAAGAATCAGCTTTCATCGAATGACTAGAGTTGTAATATTGAGATCATTCAGAGGAAAATGCCGGGACATCCAATTTCTCAGTTTTGCAAGAATAGTAGCCCTACATGGAGAATCTTTATTAAATCTCCAGATTGCGCAATATTGGATTATTCCACGGATTTCTGACAGTGCCCTATTACCGCCTAGGCCAACAAAGGCCATGGTCTAGGGGCGATTTTAAGGGCGGCGAATTTTCGGTGGATAAAAAAAAATTTTTACTCCTCTACGAAAATGCAGAAATAGCCAACTACAACTCGCTGGTCGGCGAGATATGAAGCTTGCAACAGCATGATCCAAAACTAGAAAAAAGTTGTAGCAGCTTTGAGTGAAATTGGTGAGCGGAACAGGTGACGTATTCTCGACAAGTGATCTGTCAATGCAAAGAAGTTTGTATACGCTTTGAAAGATCACTTGTCTAGAATATTGAGGATTCAAAATCAAGCTAACATCTCTCGAAACCGCAATAATGTTCGCTGTATGGTGTCCAATTTTGGAAAGATCTGATAAAGTGAGCGAAGCAATACAGAAAGTTGACGTTGGTATAGATGAAATAGTTTTGTATTATGAGTCCTTAGTCAATTATATCGTAGGATTAAGAGATCAATTTGATCGATTTGCGGAGAGAGCTAAGATCAATTCTGGATTTGAGAAATATCGAAGTGAAGAAAGAAAAGCCAGAACAAGAACGGTTCCTGCTGTTGAAACTCGGGTGGGACATACTGTTTTGAGTGGGAGGGAAAACTCCATCAGAGTAGGGGTTTATCTTGTCATAATTGACTACTTAACAAGAGAATTTAATGAACGTAAAAATTGCTACTCTAGTTTTCCTGACTTCACAATGAATGTTTGCACTTCAAATCCTACTTAGCTCAGTTAGAACAACCTCCAAAAACTCTACACGAGATAGTACCTTCATTAGAAGTGATGAAAGCTTAGTGCAAGTGTTTCCCTATATCTAAATTACAATTAATTAAATTAGAATGTTTTTGCAACGAACTGTTCATCATAACTGTTTTTAGCATTAAGGAGAATTTGATCGTATTTACGATCTAGCATGTCTCAAGAGCGTTTGAATTATCGGGCTCGCTCTGAAACATTGTTTTATTTCAAGATAGAAAATTGTCTTTAACAACTTTAGCGAAAATCGCGTATTCCAAAAAATTTTAATTCTCTTAATTCAGAGGGGCGGCAAATTGTTTTGGGTCTAGGGAAGGAGAAGAGTTTTATCCGGCCTTGGATTTCTGTATGGCGCATATTGACCTGAAAACCGACAGCGTTGTTCGCAGACCAGTTCCTGGTCGACCAAAAGTAACATCTACAGGGAAGGACCACTATAGTGCAAATTAGTCATTTTTGAGGTCCTAAGCCGGGTAGTCTCAACCAGTACCATAAGGAGGCGATTGCATTCCTCAACCTTGAGGCAAGAAGACGTTTAAGACTAGCTCAGCTATCACCTGAACACAGAGCTACCCGATGGCAATGGGCAGAACTCCCCCAACACTGCCACAACCACAATAAGGCAAGGTACATTTTTCGAACGACTCAAGATTCGGTTTATAGAGTGAAAGTCAGCAAGAAAGAAATTGGATAGATTTTTTATCCATTTATTCCAGATAACATCCATATAATACTCAGAATACATTAGCACCCTCAGACCCTGAGGATGTTGAATGAAACTATGTCCAAAAACAAACATAAACTACCCCTCAAAGAACTCTTCAAAATCATAGGACTCAAAATTTATTGAAAACAACTTAGTGAACAATTTAAAACTATTTATGCCTTTAATTTCAATTTCATTTGGTAATCTGTTAAAGACCTTGATGCAACTGTATGCTGGATGTTTTTCACTTGAAGTTAATCTGTGTATGGGAAAATTTATGTTTGTTTTTATTGTGGTATAGTCAAAATTGCTATTATTTCCTGTAAATTTTTATGCTTGAACAAAAATATTAAGCATTCATTAAAATATAGACCAAATACTGTAAATAAACCATTACTCTTGAATGAACCTCTACATGATTCTCTTTATTTTCAGTTGAACATCCATTTTATTGCTCTTTTCTGCACAATAAATATTTCTTCTAAATTCTCTCTACACCTTTTACAGTTGTAATTCAGAAAATCAAAGTTCAATTTCAGAAAAGGGAACATGTATTTCAGAATAGGAATATGTAATTCAGAAAACAGAAATTGAATTTCAGAATAGTTAATTCAATTTGAGAAAAGCGAAACTGAAATTCAGATTAGGAAGTTGTATTTCAGAAAAACAAAGTTGTAATTCAGAATAGTGAATTGAAATTCAGAAATGGCAAATTCAATTTCAGAAAAGGAAAATTGTAATTCAGAAGTTATAAATTGAATTTCAGAAAATGTATAGATATATGTACTATATAACATAGATATAAATAGGTACATATTCATGTTCATGTTCATATTCATGCAACCAATTCTGAATTACAATTTCCCATTTCTGAATTTCAAATCACCAATTCTAAATTACAATTTATTTTCTGAAATTCAAATTACCCTTTCTGAATTACATATCACTATTCTGAAATTCAAATTACGCTTTCTGAATTACATATCACTATTCTGAAATTCAAATCACCATTTCTGAATATCAATTTACTATTCTGAATTACAATTTCCATCTTCTGAAATTCAATTTGCTATTCTGAATTACATTTTACGTTTTCTGAATTACAATTGGAAAAGGTGTAGATCCCAAATTCACACAATTCTATATCTCATCATGGATTCAAAATTTGCATGGTTTAGCACTCTCAACGTCTCCACTCCCAGATACGAGTATTTTTTTGGTACACTGATCAATTTGAAAATCGTTAGTAGTGGAGAGTCAGTAGAGCATTTGATATAGTATATTGTGAAAATTTTGTGGAAAAAATTAATAGCGAGATGAAAAATAATGTCTCAGATTCACTCATGAGGCAGTAGTGATATTATTGGGGGAAGTGTTATCGAAGAATTCCTTCATGAATGCTGAAATGTGGGAAGAAGTGAGAAATTAACAATTTTATTAAAAAAAAAATTATTTTTCAGCAACCCCAATTTTTCTTCGAAAAATTTTGCATTTCCTGGTTTAGTCCGGGAAGTACGTACTAGGACTCGATCGAGAAGAAGGATTTTGAAAAATATTGTTGATCATTACCATAGCAACGAACTAACGGTTAACAGTTCTGATGAAATTAATTATCAAAAGTTTTCAAATTGTACGCAACACGCTCGAAAGTAGTTATTTTCGACTCGCAGACTTCTTTTTCTCTTGGTCCAAAATATTCTGTTTTCCGGATATTTGAATGAAGCATCTTCGACAACACATGAATTGTCAATAGTGTCAAAATGAAGGAAATGCCTTAATAAAGTTGACAGGAAATAAGTCTTTCCGATAGCTCAAATTTTTAAATCAATTCTTATATTATTTTCCGCTTTCATTATTTATTTAACAACAATAAGCCCATTCACTGTCACTGCGTCTATCAAAAAAAGCTCACAACCTGTATTTCTTGATTCCAATTTCCAATTCGTATTCATCGGGGGAAGGAAGCTAGATATAATGATCAACCTCCAAAAATTAAACGTGATGTAAGATAGTGAGAAAAGTACGATTCTTATTATCCATTTAAATTCTTCATCGTATTCAATATCGGAGGTCAAAATACTGATCCATTTTCGTAATGAATATTAATCTGCTGAAATGGAAGAGATGTAAATGGAAAGATAACTCAAAATATTCGTTACCACTCCATTATTCGGAAAAGTATCGACATCATTACAGTCACAAACATCATTAGCTATTTACCTTTCAGCCATAAAAAAGTGTCCTCTTAACAAAACAAATTATTAGTTGTATTTTTCATGAAACATTTAACATTAGCAATTCATTTTGAGGACATTCCGGAAATGCTGTTGTTCAACAGGGAAGTGTCAATCTTGCTGAATATTATTCTACAAAAATATTTCGTACAGGAACGTTGTTTAATAATCATTGCTGATTCTGAAAGTACTTTTACCTACACCGGTCATCAACAGACTATCAATATATTCATTGACCAACAAAAAGAATATATTTGGAAAATTATCGATGACATTATTTTTAAATTTCATTACGGCTGTAAAGGTATCATAGTTGATATTGTAAATCCTTCTGAAATGTTTGAATATATCGAAGAAAAAATCAGACGTAGTCTTGTCAGATACAATACCCGAAAATATCTTATCATTATCAGAAAAGACGATGATAACTTGGAAGGAGTATCCTGGAATAACTCTAGCCTTCGTTATGTGCCCAATTTGCTGTTCGTGAAAAAAAATAATAGTGAAAAGTTTCAGTTATTGTTGAGAGATTTTGAAGGAGAAACAGATATGATACGCATCAAAACAGTGGATACATGGTTTATTAAAAACTCTTCTTTTCTTGTCGGTACTGATCTGTATCCTGATAAACTTGTAAAGCAGCATGGAAACATTTTGAAGTTATCATGTTTCACCTATCCACCCTATACTACTTATTGTGGTAGGTATATGAATTTATTTTCATTTATACAGGGTGATTCGGGAGGAGTCGGTCAGATTTTAGGAGAAGTTTATTCTAGTCAAGGTAGTTTCGAAACAATGTTTGGTATATGGTTGGGAGTCTTTATTGACAGTCTACAGGGTGATTTGTCCGATTTGTCTTTTATCGATAACTTTGGTATGACTTGATCAATTTTGATGAAATTTTCAGTGTGGAACAATATTATTGTGTACTGTCAAATGGGTTCCATAATTTCCCAAAAATATAGGGTAAGAATTTCAATTCAGTTGAGATCGACTTTGAAGGATGAAAAAACCCTGTACATTCCTTTTGCAAAAATTCGATACCTGCTTCAGATTCTATCATGAGCTTACATTACCGGAGCATTTTTATTTTTTTGCACACGTCCAGTTTTCCTAGAAAATGTTTTTAAAGATGAACAATATCGTAATTTCATTCCAAGGCAGTGAGGATATTTTAAACTGGATAATAAAGCCGTATGTCCAGTGAAACGAAACTCTGTCTGAGTCTTAAGTAGGTTTTCCAAATTCGAAATTTAATTTTTAATCACTCTCATTCTGATGTAGAAAATTATTTTATCCTGAAAATATCTTTATACTTATCTACGTAAACCAAAAAATCTACAAAAACTATTAATTAATTAATAAACAATCGAAACATTATCAGAGGCAGAACTAAGGATTAACACACAATTATCAAAGTTCGAAATGATTTCCTCCTTTATGAATGCGCTACCTTTTTATTGAGTTTCCAATTGTCCTTCTAAAAAGAGATTGATTTTGCTTTATGGTATTATATTCTTCGAAAATTCTTTCAACTAGGTGTGTTTTCTACTTCTAATTTCAACCCCATAAATAGTATAAACCAAGGCTGCCCAACCCCAGGCTCGCGGGCCATATCGTGGCCCGCAGAAGATCTTCAAATGGCCCGCGCAAGGCAATCAGAAAATTTCCTCATTTGAGAACAGATTTCAAGAGTTTCAGGGTGTAAAAAAAAGGAATTCAATAATTAGTTCATCTGAAATAATTATACTTTTCCTGCTGATGTTCAGTTAGAACTCACGGAACTACAAAGTCATTCTGCATTGAAAAACATCTTTGACGAAAAAATTTCATCGAAAGTACAAAACTCATTGCAAGTTTCTGGAAATTGGTACCAGCCAAAGATTTTCCTGCCATAACAGACCTGGCGTTGAGAATTTTATGTAGTTTCGGATCAACATAATATGTACAGGGTGACCACGGGAAGTATTTACATTTTGAAAACAGCAAAACGGTGTTAATTTTTCAAACAAAAAATGTTTTTACTTTTCTGACATGTTTATTAGGACATGCCATTTAATTTAACTTGCAAAAATAATGTCAGGAAGGTGGCGGCCGTCTTCTCTGATGCAGTTTTCAATTCTGTTGAGGAAGCTCTGCCATACAAGCTGTACTGTCTCCTCCGTGATTAGTGCCACCTCTTCACGAATTGCCTCCTACAAATCTTCCAAATTACGAGGTTTGCGTTGAAAAACTTTCTCCTTCAAATGCTCCCACAAAAAAAATCGCGGATGTTGAGGTCGGGAGAACGAGGAGGCCAGGGCACATCTCCAAATCTTGAAATGACATGACCTGGAAACAAGTTTCGCAGCAACGTCATCGAAACTTTTTTTCTTACAACTGCAGATGCTCAACTTGCAACAGGACGTATGGTTCCAGCAAGATGTAGCTACTGCACACACAGCAAGAGTTTCTATGACGTTGCAGCGAAACTTGTTTCCAGGTCATGTCATTTTAAGATTTGGAGACGTGCCCTGGCCTCCTCGTTCTCCCGACCTCAACATCTGCGATTTTTCTTGTGAGGACATTTGAAGGAGAAAGTTTTTCAACGCAAACCTCGTAATTTGGAAGATTTGTAGGTGGCACTAATCACCGAGGAGACACTACAGCTAGTATGGCAGAGCTTCCTCAACAGAATTGAAAACTGCATCAGAGAAGACGGCCGTCACCTTCCTGGCATTATTTTTGCAAGTTAAATTAAATGGCATATCCTAATAAACATTTAAGAAAAGTAAATAAATTTTTAGTTTAAAAAATTAACACCGTTTTGCTGTTTTCAAAATGTAAATACTTCCCGTAGTCACCCTGTATATGAAAAAGTGTTCTCAGACCTCAACTAAGTAAAAAACAAATACCGCACTTCCCTAACTGAACAATATATTTTCGATTCATTATAACTATCAACATCTGATTTAACACCTAACATGGAAAAATTGTCACAAGCGAAACAAGGTCAAAAGTCACAATAAACATGTTTATATTTAACTACTTAATCAAAAAAAAATCTATTTTCTGTACTTTTTTCTCAAATTGCACAAATCCTAAAAATGTTCTTGCTAGTTCAGTCAGTGGCACTCTGAAATTTTTTAGATCTTTCTTTTGGCCCGCCTGCTGAAAAGGTTGGGCAGCCTTGGTATAAACCTTCGTTTTCAGATGTCCCCACACAAAATATTTTGAAGGGTTCAAATCAGGCGATCTTTGTGGCCAAGCAATAGGACCCCCACGACCCACGACCAATCCATCTGTTCGGATAATTTGTTTACAATTTTCTCACATTCAATGCAGAGTGAGGTGGTGCTCCGTCATGCTGAAAGTACATTGAGCGGATATGTACATTTCCCAAAAAGTTTAGGTAGGTTTCACCATTCAATTTTTCCGCAAAAATGTGAGGACTAACTTAATTTCCGTCTAGTATTCCAATATTGGCAGAAAATCTTTGTTGTGTATTATGGCTTTTCTTCAAATGTGGGTTGTCTTTTGTCCATTCGTGAGAATTGTGGATCACAAACATTTCATTCTAAGTGAACAACACCACCACATTGAATGTGAGAAAATTCTGTGTGAATTATCAGAACAGATGATTTATTCCTGGAGGTCATATTGCTTGGCCACAAAGATCGCCTTTTTTTTATCTGAGACATACCACGGAGGCTCAGGCCTAAGTACTAGTGTACCGTGGGTGTCGGAGGGGGAGGGGCAGATTCAGTCTATTAACACGTGATTTAAAAGACTGGAGGTTCACATTCTGGGGAAAGGCGTGGGCAGAAAGTTGGTTCCACAATCTAGAGACCCTTGGGATGAAAGTACGAGAGAAGGGGTGCTATTCTTGACCGTTCGTAAATTTCAAGGTCGTGCGCAACTCCCGACTTTGCGAATGGAAGGGACGTTTTGGTATTCTTGACCGTGCGAACGTTCGCATTTTGCAACGGACGGTCTAGAGCGTCCGCAGTAGACGTGCGTACGGCGCAACCATAGAAATGAGTCATATTCAACGAGTTCTATGAATGTTGAATCCATAATTTTGACAACCAAATACGAAATGAAGTGCCTTTTTCGTGCCAGAAATAAGATGTAGATTTATGTAGTGATATATTTAAGGGTTGACATGGTTAATGGACGATTTGAAATATATGTTAGCATTTGTGAAATCATAAAAAACTTATGCAAAGATACAATCGTGTGAAAGTTGATTGTCAATTTGTGCAAATGTTCTTAGTAACGATATAGAAGGTTCTTCGAATTGATATTTTTTTATTGAAACATGAAGTACGTTTGAGCGTGTTCAGAGATTTCTTTTACAATACTACATAATTCAGCATATGTATGTCATGCTATGTCTGAAAATTATTGAGAATTTATGATTTCTTTGCATATTCCTCTTGTAAGATGTCCTTTCTTTCAATACACCGCCTACACAACTTTTAAATAAGTATATTTGAGTATTCACCACAAAATTTACACATTTTTCGTGAGGAATCCGGTCACTTTTCCGAAATTTTCTTCATTAATTTTAACAATAACTGTGTTTGCCCTGTACTTCTTCTGTCTTGGTGCCTTCCATTATAATTTGCAATCTGGAATATCACTTAAAACAAATATAAATGAAACTAACCTCTACAAACCTATTTGAAATTTAACGACTATCCACATCAGTAAACAAACGGTCGTTTGCTAATCACCTCCGGCCGGCTATTACATCAGCGCAGGATGCTATTCGTGTATTCTGTGTTGCATTTCATCCAAGTTTTGCATTGTTGCCGCGTTCAATTGAAGTTGCGAACGGTCAAGTTCGTTCATCATTGCGAACAGTGCTCAAGAATACCGTATCTAGTGCGTATACGCAAATAGCCGTTCGCAAGTGTGCATATGCGCAAAGTTGCGAACGATGTCAAGAATAGCACCCCAGGTCGATGTTCTATGCGTGGGGAGTAGGACGGTAAAGGGATGCATGTGCGATGTTCTTCTTGTGGTTCTGTTGGGATTATCCGAGGGAGGGACAATCGATGCCAATTCTTCGGAACACAGGCCGTGATAGTATCGGTAAAATAGCGAAAGGTCACCCACGGCACGTCGATGGCCTAAGGAGGGGAGATTCCTTGTTAGATTGGGATCATTAATGAGTCTGATTGCCTTCCTCTGGATGGAGTTGAGGATTTTAAGCGTTGATTTGGCTTCCGCTCCCCATATGTGGGAGCAGTACTCCATGCACGGTCTAATCTGAGAAACATACAGAGTATAAAGGTTAGAGGGGGAGAAGTATTTTCGTGCTCGAAACAGGAATCCTAACTTTTTAGCAGCCGATGAGGCCACAGAAGAAACCTGCCTGTGCCAGCTGAGGTCTCGCTCGTACGAGATGCCGACGAGATCGAATGTCTCCATGTTTCCCAAAATATTTCCGCTCATCTGAATGCGGTGGGTGTTGGCAACCATTTTACGTGATAACTGACATGATTCAGTTTTGGATGAGTTAAAATTTTCACAAGGTTCTTGGCGCCCCAATCAAGAATTGTTTTGAGGTCACAGGAAAGTGATTCGTGCATGGCCTGACGCCTGCTGTTCAGCTCAGTCTCGGGTACAGCCCTGGAGAAGTGGACACTAGCATGAAGAGTGCTGTCGTCGGCGTAGCTATGAATGGGGTTGACAGTGGAAGAGAGCAGGTCATTGATGTGCAGTAGAAACAGACTGGGTGCCAGAACGGATCCTTGGGGCACGCCTGCATTAATGGAATAAAAATTTGACGCATGCCCGTCAATTACGACGGATATGGCTCTATTAGAGAGGATTTGAACCTTCCGATTAGTTTGTGTGGGGACCTCTGAGAACTGAAGTTTATAGGGTTGAAATAAGGAGTACAGAAATAGTTGAAAGAATTTTCTTGGAATGTAATTTCTTAAAGCAAAATAAAAATATTTTCAGGATTAAATAATTTTCTACATCAGAATATGATTGATTAAAAGTGAAATTGGAATTTGGAAAACCTACTTTAGGACTCAGGAAGAGTTTCGTATCATTGGCCGATACAGCTTTTATTATGCAGTTCAGAATATCCTCACTGCCCTCAAGCGAAATTATAGTATTGTTCGTCTTTAAAAATCTTTTCTAGGAAAACTGAACGTGTGCCAAAAAAAAATGAAAACACTCCAGTACATAATGTAAACTTATGATTGAATCTGAAGCAGGTAGCGAATTTTTGAAAAGAGAATGTACAGGGTGTTTTGTCAACCTTCAAACTCGATCTGAACTTAATATAATTCTCACCCTGTATTTTTGAAAATTTGTTGAAATCATTGAAAGTAAACAATAATATTGTTCCACACTGAAAATTTCATCAAGATTGATCAAGCGATACCAAAGTTATGAATAAGAGAAAAATCAGTGGAAGGAGAAATCACAATGTAGACTGTCAATCAAATCAAGGCCCCCAACCATAAACCAAACATTGTTTCTAAACTGCCTTGACTAGTGTGAACTTCTCCTAAAATCTGACGGACTCCTCCGGGATCACCCTGTATATGTAGTTTTATCATTAAGACTGATAATTCTAAAATCAGACCCTTGGTCTTTTATGAATTAAATAAACTTTTCGCCGAGAAAACATTGGCTGGGTTACCTTCCGGTAACTGCGACCATGTGGGTGCTTTGTTTTCCACCTTACTCAATCATAGAGATTCAAGGAGGTCGTCAATGGCGTTAATAAAACCGAAAACCTCCTGGAGCCTTGTCCATTACCATTTAGGTGTCCAGGACCGTTTTCCCCATATGATGACACTTGCATATTACGTGTTCACCTGCATACTAAGTAAGTGTTTTCTATTATTTATTTTGGATTTTCGTACTTTTTAGATGCAGATCTCCCACTAAATGAAAATTATGGAACTGAATTGACTCTTGCAATACTATTCGCCAAATTACACAATATGACTCCAGAATTCGTCTACAATGAAGTGGACGATCAGTTATGGGGCAAGCTATACCCCAACTGGACGGGAGAAGGGTTAATGGGTAACGTAGTGGAAGACAGAGCTGATATAGCTTTCAGTAAGTTCCTGTCGTTTATTATATTCGACAGGTTTCAAATCGAGGATGGACCAACTTTTTTTATAGTTATGACAACATAATTTCGAAGAGCTCTTTGAATAAAAAATGTAATGCTGCAGATTCATATCATTGTTATTTATTATTTTATGAATTAATTCAATTTTTCAGAAGCGCAGGATTGTGAAATCTTTTTTTGCACTTCATATGACTTTTATTTCAAAATTTCCTTTCTCATGGAGCTATCTGTGAAAAAAGTCGATGGAAATGTCTGTGTACTAGTTCTTTATCTATTTTCCTGAAATTACACTTTCAAAAACTTCACACGACATTACTTTATAGAGCAAAATACCAAATGGAACAGGTTCGATGTTTTAGACATTTGATTGTTCAATAGGCTTTTTTTCAGTGAATTACAGAACATAGGAAAACAACGAATGTCAATTCAATCGCGATGACCAATTTCAGTATTTTTGAAATAAAGACTTGAAAAAAAAATTAGAGAACAATAATCAGAGAGAAAATTCCTGTAAATATTGAAATATGGTAGTGGCAAGTTTTAGCGAGAGACCTGAACTGATCTTGAGTGGAAAGCAACAATAATTTGAATCAGCAAATTTTTTCTCGCAGAATATTCAACAAAATCAGAGATGCCGTAGGAACTTTCTGAATCGATGTTTCTTTGAGAAAATTTTAACCGAGGGTGTAATTCGAAGTTCCGGGAGCGCAACTTATCGGATTATGTGAATTTTCGATCTTGAAGTTTTACGCCATAACTGGATCTAGGCGCTCTCAGTATTTCGCCAGGGGGGAGGGTTGCACCTGCGGAACTTCGGGGGGCGGCAGTGCCCCTCCCGGAAATATACCTGAAAGAAACACTGAGGTGAATTCACTGAATTCCGTGGATATACGGAAATTATCGATGTTGGCCGCCTGTCCTCCCGATCCTTCAGAAAAAAGTCTCTCTAAGGGGGATAGAGAGACCTTGCCGCCCCCAATGTTGAACGGAGTTGGAGAAATTTCAAAGCAGTTGGCAAAGTTTCGATCGCATATGGCAAAATTTCTATGTTTCTATGACAGTTGGCAAAATTTTAAAGCAGTTGGAGGTGGACAACCGCCCCCTCCTTTTTTTCTTCCTCCCCCCGCTTACCACGTTGTTTGTCCCCTCCAAAAAAATTCAATTTTACTGGATTTGCCGCCCTTGTGCCGGGCACGCCTTGCACGCCTGCTTACGGCGGGCCTGTAAGAGAAAACTAAGTCCTCAAAATTTCTACATTATTTCATGGAAGAATAAATTTTGTTGAAAACATAAGTACCAGATGAATTATTGTTCAGGAGTTCTGAGAGTGATAAATTTAAGTCACACTTTTTTAGAGCTGAAATCCAGTGTATAATTTTTCATCTTGTGGATATGAAAATTGAAAAGTACTTCAATTGAGCCAATAAGTGTATTTGTTTATTTGATTTTTTATGAATCATATGTGCTACTGTTCTTTTTTTGTGTTTGTATGGTATTTTGAATTTTTCTTATAATATTGATAGATTAATCAATAAAACAGGATTACAAGATGTGAAGGAATATTAAAAATGCATCAGGATTATTTAGGCATCTCGAATTCAGTTTTATTCTATCAGCAATAGTATGTTTCTTCAAGTGAATATGAATTAATTCCTATATTCGACTTTCAACATATCATAAAAACTATAAGCAATTTGTGCCATTCAAATTAAAAACAGATTTTTACTCAGTGTTTTTTGCAGATTCCAACTTTTCATTTTAATTTCTTTTATCTCATATACCGAGTGCTATTTCTTACGTGACAAGGAAATTGAAATTTTTTAATACAGAGCTGCAATTTTGAAATTTGTTTTCCTCGATCTCATGGAAAATATGTATAGTAACAAGCTTGCCAAATATCAGCAAAAAATTTGCCATATTGACGAAGATATGGGAGTTTATGGTTTTAGCAAAAACACCCGGTATCTCTGAAACTAATAACCTTATGGGACATTTTAACCCAAAATCCTCATTCAGTTTGAGGTCCTCTATCTCCAGTTAGCCGTTATCCCTTACGTCACCAGTCACCCTGTATATATGTATATAATTGCAATATATTAAGCCAAAATTCATTCGATGATGATTTTTTTCAGCTGCGTTTTATATATGGGAATTTGTTTACCACTATTTGGATATGTCTATGCTTTATTTAAGAACTGGAGTGACATGTTTGGTGCCGAAACCTAGGTATTTTTGTGGCTGTTCTTTCATCATTATTATCATTCTTATATTTAACTATCTTGTTAGGGTTTTAGATGGATGGCTAACGCCGATTTTTTCTTACAAATGGAGTTTATGGGTTGTCATCATCGTCAACTTTGTATTTGATGCAATGTTTTTATTTCTATTACTAGTAAATTCACAGAAGAAATTCAAAATGTGAGTTCTAGCGTATTTTATAGGTAGTAACCCAATTGATAAAGTATATAGTCCGTTCACGAAAGTTTGAGTGCATAGTAGGCGTTTGTTTATTTATCTGAAGTTGGCAGTATTTGCTGTCATAACGTAAAATAAAGTCAACGTTGCCGAATGTACCCGGCCTAGTCCGACGAGCTTGCGAGTTATCAGAGAACTCTATGCAATATTGACAACATTGCGTATCAATCTGACAAGAAAATAATTAACGTAACCTAAGATTTTAATATACACAGGGGAATATGCCAAATTTCCATGGCCAACCGACGGCTCAACCTTTCGTGAACGGAGTATAGGTACTACTGTTTTTGAGCGCTCGTTCTACTCAAACGCTATATCGTTTTGCCCAAAAGTTTGTAATTTTCGAATTTTGAGCCGAAAATGGTCTCGAACGATAGGGTTCAACTCCCTGATGACGAATCCGTGGTCAAAATAAATTCTGTCCGTCGGGCCGTCTGGCCGTAAGCACAGTTACTTCCGAAGGGATTGTCTTAGAGACTTGAGATTTTCAGGGTTCCCAAAGGCCACGCTTGAGTTCGATAATCAGCCAAATCGTACAGGGTATTCCATCAAATATGGCCATTCAAAATTTTTGTTCCTTAATATCACCGACGAAACGAAACCAATTGAAATGACATTATGCGACCTCATGCAAGATGCTAATAATAAGCCGCATGAAAATTTTTGTGGCCATAGTGTTGACAGAACTACATATATGAAATTCAATTGAAATATTGAGAAGAAGAATATTTTTATTTCCATAACAAGATATCCCATTCGAGTGAAATTTATTTTGTTAATGGATATTGATATTCATGCAAAATGTCAAAAGGATCGCATCATCAGAATCATAGAATTTGATCTTTTTTCATAAAGTTTTTACAGATTTCAGTTTTTGAATAATTTTCACAATATTATTGCGATCGTGCTGAGATTTTGCATTTAGATATTTAATATCAATATCAAGTCTTATACAAAATTATTAGGTAATAGCCTCATTGCTCCACCAATGAACGAGCGCTCAAAAGCTCCTGCTCAGGGCTCTCTTAATTTGTTTCATTCATTGCAGATTTATATTTATTAAAAATAATTTTATTTTTCAGTACATCGAGTTCATCAACTGGAACATGGAATCTAATGTTTGATGCTATTTGGATTTTGACGAAGATTAGTTTAGGACAATCTGTCAAGATCAGAAAGGCATCCTTCATTTTGATGCAGAGATATATATTTTCAATTTTATTTTTAGCATATTTGATACTGAATTCTTCTTACTTCAGTGGTTTAGCTAGCATCATGACAATTCCTAGGTATCTACAGGGTGATTCACTTATCTTGGTAACCTAATTTTTAACGGTTAACGGTATTTCGTACAAGTCAATGTTGACTTGAGATTTTCATAAAAGTCGGACAAAAGAATTAAGACGGCGTTATCAAAAATGTTTCCTTCAGGAACATAGGTACCATTTTTTATTGTGTCATTCGTTTGAATACCATTTTTTTCCTTACCGTCAGCGACCTGTAGCGTGTTTTATGTCAATTGTATTCCATTCCTTTTTTCTTTATTGTTACATTACAGTATGCCTTGATTTAGAGACATAGATATAATTGTGTTTCTTAAAATCAAAGAGACTTTATAGCAAACTATTTCTCAATCATTATATTCATCAAATATTATATTTTATAACAATAACCCATTTCTTTATATGTAATAGATGCAACATTTCATATGTTCTATATAGCGGCCATTATGATCCGTACATAAATTATATCTTTTCCATAGTTCATTATAAGTAACTTTGTGCAAGTGAACCCTAATATTTCGACCAAAGTAACTTAGGTATAATGAAATAAGGAAAAGATAAAATTTAGGTATGGATCATAATGGCCGGTACATAGAACATATAATTTGACACGTTTCGTTTGTTATTAAAAAAATGTTTATTGTTGTAAAATAAAATATTTGATGAATCTAATAATTGAGAAATAGTTTGCTACAAAGTTATTTGATTTTAAGAAACACAATCATATCTTTGTCTCTAAATCAAGGCATACAGTCACAATACAGAAAAAATAAATGGAATAGAATCAACATAAATCACGCTGCAGGTCGCTGACGGTAAGGAATAGAAAAAAATTGTATTCAGAATAAACATTCAGACTTAAATTACCTTTCGAATGAAACAATAAAATAAGTATGTTCCAGGAGAAAAAAATTTGATAGTGCCAGGACCCCTAGCGTCTTTATACTTTCCTCCGACTTTTATGTACCGGGTTTTTCACCATAATTTGACCCCCCCCCCCCCTTTAACTTTGTTACTGAAGAAGATACAAAAAAATGTTTTGTATAAAAGTTTCACGAAATCAACTGAGGTTTTTTGATATAAATCCAGAACTGAAATATATACAGGGTGACCAACATATTGTTGGCAACTTCCTTTTTTCAAATGGAACACCCTGTATATTTTTCCATATTTGGTTAGCTCTTGTTCCCCTGATTTCGAATATGTATCATATTATGTTGGTCTATCTTTCTTATTCTTAGCACCACAGAGTTTCAAATTTCAATAACCATCTGGCATAGCGTTTTGGAAGTTCGTGAATATTGAGTGGCCAATTTGATCTTTCGATTGGTAATGGCGCACCCATTTTATGACTACCAAATAGTCCCGATTTAACACCGTTAGATACGTTTTTATAGCCGTTTCTGAAGAGAAAATTTACTTCAGCAATAATGACAATCAATGAAAGCGGAGAATAATATTAATGATATAAAATCAACTAATATTAAACCCAAATTTCGGAACTAATCCCGTCATCGCACAGAGAATAATGATAATATTGTAATGATTAGAAACAAATTTTGAAGCTCCAATTTCTGACTTGAATCAGAGCCATAATAATGCCAACAAAAATACTCTAAACAACTTGAGACAACTATGTATGTGTATGGAATGAAGCCGGTCATTTTGAGCAATTTCTTTAGTTGATGTTATTCTTACCATACTAATATAGTTTATCATTTTTTATTGGTTAAGTAATTGTTAAGTAATCATTCTAAAATAATACTTTTGAGTAGATTGTTTGGATATAAAGAATTTCGTAGGTATTTCACAATTTTTTTATTCGGTGTCATCATTTCAAAAACTTTGAAACTCTGAAAATTGAAGAGACACATTCACATACGCATTTATATTCAAGATCAGGAAAAAATAGCTCATCGAAAAAGGGAAGAATATACAGGACAGGGTGTCCCATTTGAAAAAATTTAGTTGCTTTCAATGTTGTTCAACCTGTAAATCTTCCCATTGGCGTTATTATAACTCCAAAAATGAGCATTTTCCGTAAACGCACTTTGCCACTTGTAAAATGATTACAGATCTGGCAGGTGGTTCTTAAAATTTGAAACTCTGTGGTTCTCAGAATAAAAGAGATAGACCAACATATGTTACATATTCGAAATCAGGGGAAAAAGAGCTAGCCAAACATGGAAACATTTACAGGGTGTTCCATTTGAAAAAATGAAGTTGCCATCAATATGTTGGCCACCCTGTATATATTTCAGTTTCTGGACTCATATCAAAAAACCTCAGTTGATTTCGTGGAACTTTCATACGATACATTTTTTTTGTATCTCCTTTAGTAACAAAGTTAAAGGGGGGGTCAAATTATAGTGAAAAACCCGGTACATCTCAAGTCAACATTGACTTGTACCAAATACCGTCAACAGTATTAAAAAATATTCATCCCTTTTCGAGAAAAATGGGGTTACCAAGAAAAGTGAATCACCCTGTACAATTTCAATCATTACGATAATGCTTTCATCCACGACTATTGTATAATTCACCCATCATACGTCTGTTTGCTCGGCCATAATAATACCCATTAATCACAAGTGAATATTAATGAGTTATTATTATTCACTGCTGTCAGATGTTTCATACATTGATTTTCAATATAATATTCATCAAATTGATATTTCTTCAGTGTTCTAAATTACACCAACTATAACAAATATGGATATGTACAAGTCGACCTATGTACTTTTCTAATTGAAATAATTGGAATTCTCTTTTCTACCCTAAGGCCAGAAAGAAAACGTTGATCCGTGCTCCCTGCACGAAGAGGGAGTCTTACTGTTAACTTTTTCTGAGGAGTTAGGAAACATAAAAAAAAACACCCATATAAATATATACAACTAATCTATTGAAGAAGACTCTATTCTGAACAATCACCAAAAAAAAAAAAAAACTGTTATCAGTTATGAATCTTGGAAAAGAACTAAAGCTAACAAATGGGAGACTCGCCGTTCTACCTGGGAATACACCTAGTGTTCAATATGGGACAGTCCTACCTTTTCCCGTCCTTTTCTTATTGACCTGGGAACAAACACAAACGTATGCTCTGCTTTTACACTCCCGAACACCACAATTCGCGAATTTAACTAAGCCTCCGCTCGACGTTTTCCTCGAACGCCCAAGTACCACCGATTTTTCCGACGTGACTCTAAACCCCAAACTCTGACCACAACTCCCTGAGACTCTTCCAATGAGCCTCCTAACCGTCACTGACTGACCTAAAACTGACTCCTCCAACGAGCCCCCTAACCGTAACTCTTGACCGAAGACTTCCTCCCTGAGGAACCTTAACCGAGTACCGCTAAACGATAACTGACTCTTAAAACCTTTTTCAAAAACCTTCTAAGCTCTGTAGCGTCCCCCTTCTTCGAAAATTCCCCTTTCTCGACATTTTGGACTTTGACCTACCCAATAGAAAAACGCCACATCAACTATTTTCTTCCTTGGGAACCAAGCGTTCCCATGGCCACTTAACACGAAAAAACTGCACATTATCACCCTATTAATTATCGGTCCTTCAAAATATGCTGAAACCAAAGTATCGACCACAGAACATAAAATAGATCGACTAAGTGTTCGTACTGTAAACAGTTCGACGGGTCGCACAATAACGAACCCATTTGTTACCCCAGGATCAAGTTACACGAAATAGGTTCTATGTATGGGGCCATCTGGCTTTTAAGCTTAAATGTTTCGAAATTCTCTTTTCTCAATACTGCGGATAATATTTATATTCCCAGGTATTACATCACTCTCCCCAATGAAAAAGTCTTGGCATTACAGAGCCAATACTTTTCCTCTCAACACACATATACAAAAAAAATCAAAATGCTAAAATAACAATTAAAAACACATGACTACACATTACTATTTTCGCAAACTACAGTGGTATGTTCCTTCAGCGCCAAACTCAAAACAAAATCATGCAATTCAAACTATGAACAGATTATCATTACCCATAGATATACTAATACAATATTCTACAAAACCAATACAGAAACCACAGGGGGTTCATCTTACACCGACACTTTTTCGCAATTGACTTTCACATAAAATTTCACGCACTTCCTTGGTAGAATCTCGTTCCTTCTCGTTTCCTACTATTGTAAAACCATATTATAGAAATAACCTTTAGTAAACCACCTTCTAATAGCAACCCAATATTAAAAAAAAACCCATGGTTTTTCGTCAGAATGGGTTTTCGAACATTTATTTTATCGTCCATTATTATCGATCAGTTCGAGGGATATATGCACGGCACTGCTCAGTCGATGTCCATTCGAGGTATTTGTCTATCACAAATGGAAATTTGATACACCCATGTCGCACTTCACCGAACTTATAATTGTCTTAACACGAACGTCTTCTCGAACCAGTGGCGTAACCTAACTGAGATTGGCGGAGATTATCTCCCAATCGAACCTTCCACAAAACATATTGGTATTGTGTCTAAACAGAGTATGATTCATCTCTATATTCAATCTATATTTCTTAACACAATGTCCTCTTTTTCTTCATTCTGAGGTTTCTTCTTCTGTTCCAATATGCTCAACTCCTCCACTGATTTGGTCATCCTTCTTAGACTGCTTCTACTATAAAAAAAACGCTTTTCCGCTTCTCGCTGCCTTCTGAACTATTTCCTTGCTCCATTTTTGTCTTCATAATTGGGATCTCGCGCTTTTCTCAAGGCAATGTTAATTATGAACTGCCTAACTCAGTTATTATTACGACAAATCATTTTACTTCACATTTGGCTCAAAAGTTCATAATATCCGTAAACGTTCGACTTCGTTCGATACACTATTTTATAGTCTGTTTAGTTTATGGGCACTAGCACGGCATCACAAATTCGACCGACAGTGTATGGGATACTTTAGTCCTTGTATCGGTTTTCACGGGAGAAATATAGATATTGGGTGCTATTTAGGCGGTCACAACAAAGGTTAGTTCCTTGCTGATGGCACGATGACTGGCTTAGGGACTGCATCTGGTAACCTAGTCATCTGAGGTGAATGAACGCACAAACAAAACAACTGGGTCAAATAATTATTGTCTCTAAATCCGAAATTAAAATAACCTATATAAAAATATTTCAAGAACCTCATTTATGTTCGAATATATACAAATATTTTATTCAACAATCCACAAACATTATGCAACATAATGGGAAAAAAATCAATAATTGATCCACAAAAAATATAAATTAGCAACATAAGTATGTGTTTTCAAAATCAACTTTTAAATTATCCTATCGCTGAGGAACATAACTACATAGCGTTTTCAAAACGTTGTGCTCTCCTTCACCTTACTATAGTAGAGACCAAAACGATAATTTTTTATATTTCATCTCCATAATTATGTAATTTTCATGGAATTCATTCATTCTTCTAAAAAATTTCTAAATTTCAATTAAAAAAAAAAAAAAAAAGAAAAAATAGGGATGTAGTAATGAAAAAAAAAGGGAAGGGGAGTGGTTTAGATAACGGTTCACCGGGTGTGATGAACCCCTAGAATCTACATTGAGCAGGAACCGATTCAAATTTCCTGAGGACTGAAGAGGCGATGTCCCATGCTACCCTTTGATCTAGGGACTTAGTAGTATTCCCAACTCCCTAATCTGTCGGGAGATCTCCTCACTCTACTAGATCTCCTCAGCTGTACTTGTTCAGTTCTGTAGTCATCATCAGAACTTTCCTCAATTTCAACTTCCTCTTCGCTTTCTTCACTAGAAAATCCTTCTTGAAACCGTTCAGAATCCCTGTCCCATTGGGGTATCATCATTGGGTGAAATCTACCCCTTTGATCTTGTTCATCTTCAGATTCCTGTTGCTCCTGTTGCTCTAATACTTCATATTCCCTATTTGGCGAGCTTCTACCCATTTTTCTAGTGATGAAGCGTTTTAACCTATTCACATGAACAGTCTGTTCATCTCGTCCTCCGCATTGTCTGATTTTGCATGTTACCGGACCAACCATCTCAATAATCCTATAAGGCCCATCCCAACTTTTCATTAATTTTTTCGATAAACCCTTTTTCAAATTCATCATTTTCAGATATACCAAATCGCCTAACTTGAATTGATGCTCAGCCGTTTTCTTGTTATACCTTTTGATTCTCGCACACTTAGCTTCCTCCGTATTTCGGTACACGTCTCTGTACACCACCCTTAACCTCTCTAACAATTCTGCAGCATAATTGTCATCGTAATCATACCGAAGTCTCCCAGACTCTAAAAAACTATCTATAGGGAGAACTTGGTCCCTCCCATGTAAAAGAAAATATGGACTGTACCCTGTCGTGTTGTGAATGCTTCCACGATATGCCATTAAAACAAAAGGTATCCAGCTATCCCAGTCTCGTTGGTTACCACTAATGTATTGGGCCAACATATCCTTCAGAACTCTATGCATTCTCTCTATCTGTCCATTTGATGTGGGTGCATAGCTAGAGGTTTGGATCTTTTCGATCCCCAAAATTTTACACACCTCCTTGAATAGTGCTGACGTGAAATTCGCTCCTCTGTCAGTCAATAATTTCCTCGGGGCTCCATGTCTAATAATAACATGCTCAACAAAAACTCGAGCAATGGTCTCCGCCTTTTGGTCTGGTAAGGGTATGGCCTCAACATACTTAGTAAAGTAGTCCTGGAAGGTGAGTAAGTATCGATTTCCGTTCAGAGAGTTACAAGAGGTCCTACAATATCCATTGACGTTAAATCCCAAGGTTCAGAAGTAGCTGTAAAATGTTGTAAAGGAGCTTTCTTCTGATGAGGTGAAGTTTTCCTTCGATTACAAGCATCACAACTTGCACAATAATCGATGACATCCGTACGCATATTTGGCCAGAAAAACCTCCGTTTTAGACTACCTAAAGTCTTTTGTTGTCCCTGATGTCCTGCCAAAGGGGAATCGTGAAAATCTCCCATTATTTTCATTACGTATGACCTCGGCACAATTAATTTATCCCCTTCTTGATCGGTACGATACAAGATACCATCCCTTGATAAGTAGTACATGTCGTGTTGTTCTCCCGCTTTGATAGTCAAATCTTTCCTAATTTCCTGACAGTATGCGTCGTTCTCCTGCGCCCTTTTTAACTTCTCCCGATCCCACTCAGGTTCGATAAATTCCGAATTCTGTACTGTAATAGCTGCAATGACTTCCGCACCGGTGTAAACGTCGATTTCCATGTTCGAATTATGAAAAATGAATTTAATCATTTCCGATACTTTTTGCCAATCAAGTTTATCCAATCCACATCCCATCCTAGGTATTGCTAAATAGCGGTCCTTATTTTTCTCACAGCATCTTCTTAAATCACGAAGAGCGTTCCACATGCCCCGATATGAAGGTTTATCGAAATAATTCGGTTTTGTCACTAAATAATACACATTCCTTTCCGGTAAATTTAATTCAGCCGTTTCCCCGACGTTTTTGTCCTGTTGACGTAATTTTTCTACTGAGCCAAAAATTTTCTTGAATTGCAATGCTATTCCCGCTCCCATTGCAAGATCCTTCGATACGCAGTGAGCCAAGGCCCAGTGTTCTGGAGCCGAAAAAATATTTCCCTCTTTTTCCGTCAAATTTTCCATATCCGGTACTCGGTGACCCGTCCGGTATTCCTCGAATTCCTCGTACTCCATGTCAATAAAGTGCTCATCCTTATTAAACATCCGACTCAGAGCGTCAGCATTTCCATGAAGTCGACCTTTCTGTGAATGATCGTAAAGTCGTATTCAGCCAAGGTCATTGCCCACCTGGCCAACCTAGATCCTGGGTCCTTGATTGTAAGTAACCACTTCAGTGGTCGATGGTCGGTGATAACTGTGAATTTTTTTCCATACAGGTAACATCTGAAAGTCTGAATACCAAAAATAACCCCCAGAAGTTCCTTTTCCGTTGTTGAATAGTTCAACTCAGCTTTTTTGAAATTCCTACTCGCGTACGCTATCGGCCGTTCATGCCCATCCCTTATTTGACTAAGTACCGCTCCCGTTCCTAACCCAGAGGCGTCCGTAGCTATTATAAATGGTTGGCTGAAGTCAGGGAATATTAAAACTTTATCAGAAGTCAACACATCCTTCAATTTACTTATAGATTCCAAAACTTCCGGTGTAATTTCAAACTTAACATCCTTTTTGGTTAAATTAGTCAGTGGCGCAGTTAATTCGGCAGCATTAGGTATAAATCTCCTATACCAATTAACTAAACCTAGGAATGATCTCACTCCCTTGATGTTTTTCGGAATGGGGAAATTGTGAATAGATTCAATTTTTTCTGGATCCGGAAATACTCCTTGTTGAGTAATCATGTGGCCTAAATATTTCACTTCTTTCAGTAAAAGTTTACATTTTGTCGGTTTCAATTTGATATTCGCTTCCCTGAGTCGTTCAAAAACTTTTCTCAATTTTCCTATATGGTCTTCTTTTCCGGTTGAATTGAATATGATGATATCATCTAGGTATACCATACATAGATCTCCCAGTCCCGCTAAGGTAATATTCATAAATCGTTGAAACGTGGACGGAGCATTTTTCAACCCAAATGGCATTTTCACGTACTCGTAATGTCCCTGAAATGTACTGAAACCTGTCAAGGGAATATCCTTTTCCTCCATGTCAATCTGATGATATGCCTCTGCTACATCAATAACAGAAAACAATGCCTCATTTCCGGTCTCGTATCCCTGAATTAAGTCTGAAATATTTGGAAGTGGATAATATTCAGTTTTTGTGACTCCATTTAAACCTCTGTAATCGATGCACATCCTTATTTTTTCTTCTCCAGTTGGTGATTTTTTCGTAACTAAAACTACAGGGGCGGACCACGGACTAAACGAAGGTCGTATGACTCCAGCTTCTAACAACCTATCGATTTCTTTTTGCAATACTTCGCGTTGATGATATGGAATTCTATAAGGTGCTTTACAAAGGGGTTGAGATCCGGGCTCCAACGTTATGCTATGTTTTACCTTGGTAGTGCTAGTCAACCTATCATTTTCGTTCAAGAACAAATCTTGATATTCCTGTATCAATTGTTTTAATTTCGCTTGCGTATCCTCATCCAAATGTCCAAAATAGAATCCACTTTTACTCCAATCATCGTTTTCCAGATTAATTCCCCCAATTAAATTTTCCGATCCTTGTTCAGTTTTTCCCATAACATCACATGACACTGCCTTAGCCAGGGGTTGTCGTTTAATGAGTCTGACCTCGTTCGAAGATATGTTTACCACCCTAATCCAAACCCTTTCTGAATTTTTCAATAGACAATTTGCAACATGAATCTGTCCGTTCCCTAATGCCTTCGTTTCACAAATCATGAAATTTCCCTGAATGTTTTCTTTCAACTTTCCTCGAATCAAAGCCTCTGTACGCGCTGGAATCGAAACTCCAGCTTCCAAAATAATGTCAGTTTCCCATTTCAATTCATTTTCCTGATCAATTTCCCCAATTTCTAATTCCTGTTCTATTCTAGTCTCCTCAATTTTTTGTATATTATACCCTAAATTCCCATTTTCCTCCGATCTTTTCTGTGGTTTAGTCTTCATCATACGAGTTTCCGTTGGTATTTCGCCAGAAATAATATTCCTTATGTTATTCCCTATATTCACTGGCGTTTCCTCCGTTTGAGTACAAGTATCCACCGAAGCGACCATTATTTTGTCCCCTTTATTTTCCGAAATTTCCCTCAAATTATATTCACTTAAATCCCTGTATTCTACTTGTGTGCTAGCGTCCCTTCAGCTTCTCCTTTCTTCTTCTTCAACAATTTTCCTTTCTTCATGCTTTTCCTCACTTACATAATTCGGATTATTTGATTGTGGGTTTTTCCAACAATTTTCCGTTGAATGGTGGTACCTATTCGATGCCATTATATTTTTCTCCTCATGATGATAGTTTTCGCCCTTACATAAAAGTTTGAACGTTCTACCCCACATTGAGATGGACAGTTGTTCCCCATAATTTATTGTTGCCTCATTTGCGTGAAGAAAATCCCTACCCAAAATCATTTCAAATTCTCCTAAGGCATTATTGTCGCAAACGACAGCAGTCCAAGTCGTACTCAAGGTATCCCCTTCCGGTCCTACGTAAATATTCGCAGTGCCCCACGTTCGCAGACTGTGACCCGTTACACTAGTTAACCGATACCTGTCTATTCCATCCTGCCTAATCTGATTTTTTGAAACCAGCCATTTCTTCACAAGAGTGACTGCTGCTCCGGTATCCACCAAACAAAGTATTGAATTTCCATTCACATTTAATTTAATTAGGTGAGGTACATCCATTGTCTTAACCAAATTTATTTCGGGAATAACCATAATTTGTTTTTGTCTTTTTCTTCTCCCCCCATATAAATGTCCCCTTGACATCCCCCTTTCATCATTCCGCCTTACATATCCCTGGCTTCCGTCCTGGCGGTGGGACTTTGGCCGTTTCCGTTTAAATTCTGCCTTTCTTCTCCCCTAAATTCTCGAGAGTTTCGTTGTTCTCTTCCTTCTCTTGTCTGTGTCCTCCAATTCCTGTAACCCGAGTTCTCTGGACTCTCACCTCCTCTACCGGTCCTCCTGGGACATTCTCTAAGAAAATGCCCTATTTCGTGACAGAAATAACATTCGCTTTGCCCTCCTCTTCTAGGCTTTCCTCGACATTCCCTCGCGAAATGTCCTGGTTTGCCGCAAGAGTAACATCCATTTCCCCTGTTATTGCTTGGACTCTTCCAGCTTACCCTTTTGTGGTTAATTTCCCCAAAATCATCTTCCCCGTTCTCAACCGACGATATTCTAATGTTTGAAGTACGGCCTTGTAACATCATGAAAGTTGTCTCCTGAAGTTTCACCAACTCCTCTGCCTTTTCTAAGTCCAAATCCTCCTCTCGCAATAACATAACCCCCGTTTCCTTCATCAAATCTTTCCTCAAACCCATTTTAAATTGATTTAACACTAGATCCTTATTTTTCTTTTTTATCCCAGCCTCCTCCCCTGCAGCGGCTCCCTCCAAATCTTCTCGCAATAAGTTTGCCCCTATTATTCTGAGCCGTGTGCAAAATGAGGAAACATCCTCGTCGTGTTTTTGGTAACACCTGCTCAAGTTCCATTGATTTTCCCCAGGTAATCGAAATGGTGTGAATTTCTGTAGTAATCGAGTTTTTAAATCTTGATAATTCAGTGTATCCAACACAGGGTCGGATTTAAAAAAGGTGTACGCTTCCCCTATGAGTTTGAACTTAAAAAGTTTCAGAGTTTCCTCTTCCGTCCAACTATCTAATTTAGACCTCAATTCTAATTTATCAAAATATCTGGCCGCTTCCTTGCCAGAAAAATTATCTAAGGTAGTCGCTATCATACCTAGTGAATACATTCCAACGCCTCTCATGATATTTGAGGAATTTGGGTCAGGTGTGTGCAACATTTTGACAAAACAAGGGAAAGAAGAAAAAAAAATTGTGATATGAATTTTAGAAATTTTTTCTCCACAAAAAAAATATGGACTCAATTAACTTACACAACCTGACTGATCTCAAACGCGAATGTTTAAAAAATTTTTCCAAGAAAACCGAATTTAATTTAGTGAAATTTGAATATTAATTTCAAAAGACGCCGCCCTCCAACATATTAAAAACAATCATTAATCGCACAAAACCAAAATCAATAAACAAATCAAGCTGAAAAAAAAAATTATTATATTAATAGGTGTATTCCTCGAGGTTATCTCAACGAATTTTCTAACAAAAAAAGATTTTTGAAGTATTTCCGAATAAACTATCCTATAATTCAAACTTCCGCATCTCGCTCAATAAACTAGCTCAAAAAAAAAAACCAAAATTACCGAATTTAACGTCAATTCCGTTCTCCTATTCCTTCTCCTCAGAAAAGTAACATCCCACCGCTGTCACCAGATGTACAAGTCGACCTATGTACTTTTCTAATTGAAATAATTGGAATTCTCTTTTCTACCCTAAGGCCAGAAAGAAAACGTTGATCCGTGCTCCCTGCACGAAGAGGGAGTCTTACTGTTAACTTTTTCTGAGGAGTTAGGAAACATAAAAAAAAACACCCATATAAATATATACAACTAATCTATTGAAGAAGACTCTATTCTGAACAATCTCCAATGAAAAAAAAAAACTGTTATCAGTTATGAATCTTGGAAAAGAACTAAAGCTAACAAATGGGAGACTCGCCGTTCTACCTGGGAATACACCTAGTGTTCAATATGGGACAGTCCTACCTTTTCCCGTCCTTTTCTTATTGACCTGGGAACAAACACAAACGTATGCTCTGCTTTTACACTCCCGAACACCACAATTCGCGAATTTAACTAAGCCTCCGCTCGACGTTTTCCTCGAACGCCCAAGTACCACCGATTTTTCCGACGTGACTCTAAACTCCAAACTCTGACCACAACTCCCTGAGACTCTTCCAATGAGCCTCCTAACCGTCACTGACTGACCTAAAACTGACTCCTCCAACGAGCCCCCTAACCGTAACTCTTGACCGAAGACTTCCTCCCTGAGGAACCTTAACCGAGTACCGCTAAACGATAACTGACTCTTAAAACCTTTTTCAAAAACCTTCTAAGCTCTGTAGCGTCCCCCTTCTTCGAAAATTTCCCCTTTCTCGACATTTTGGACTTTGACCTACCCAATAGAAAAACGCCACATCAATTATTTTCTTCCTTGGGAACCAAGCGTTCCCATGGCCACTTAACACGAAAAAACTGCACATTATCACCCTATTAATTATCGGTCCTTCAAAATATGCTGAAACCAAAGTATCGACCACAGAACATAAAATAGATCGACTAAGTGTTCGTACTGTAAACAGTTCGACGGGTCGCACAATAACGAACCCATTTGTTTACCCCAGGATCAAGTTACACGAAATAGGTTCTATGTATGGGGCCATCTGGCTTTTAAGCTTAAATGTTTCGAAATTCTCTTTTCTCAATACTGCGGATAATATTATATTCCCAGGTATTACAGATATAGTACTGGTCAAGTTGTCAATCGAGGACCAAATCTACTTTTATTAATCAATTGAAGCAATTTTCATTACAGAATATACAACGACAAGTTCTTCAAAAATTCTCATGTGTCAACTTGACTTTTTAAACACAAGTAATGAATGGTCTTGTCACGGTCGCCAAATCTTCAAGAAACACACTGCGCAAAAAAAATTAACACCCATTCTGAAAATTTAATGAAGTTAACTCTACATTGATTTTATAACTTATTTTATGTTCTTCGGAAAGGTTTTGAACGAAACAAGACACATTAAATGGAAGAAAAATAGGATTTCATCGAATCTTATGTGAAAGAAGAGAAATAAACAATTTTCAAAATACTGGAATGCTGATTTAATACTTGGTATTTCCACCCCTCAAAATGAGTGATCTTAAAAGTTCTGATCTAATCCTTCCCAGATTTCTCTGAGTTGGATTCCTAAGTCATTAAGAGTAGCTGGATGATTTTCTGAACTTCTCAGCCTTCTATTGAGGTTGTCCCAAACCTGCTCAATCGGATTGAGATCTGGACTTCTTGCTGGCCATTTCATTCGAGAGACTTCAACCTCTCTATAGGTACTCCTGAACGATGCGCGCACGATGGGGTCTGGCATTATCGTCCATAAAAATGAAAATTCCCCAATGTATGGGGCAAATGGCACTACATGCTCTTCAAGAATGTTCCTTATACCTATCAGCATTCATAGCTCCACTAGGTCTGTGCGAGTAGTCAAAGATATTCCACCCCATACCATAATCGATCCTCCCCCGAAACCAGTAGTATTCAGGAAATTGCACTGAGCATATCTTTCATGTGGACGTATGTATACAAGGGAACGTCGATCACAATGGTAGAGGCAGAATCTACACTCATCTGCGAAGAGAACTCTTTCCCAATCAGCCTCTTCCCAATGGATATGCTCTCTCGCAAAATGCAAAATCGCCCTTCGATGGCTTGGGGTAAGAGCTGGGCCTCTTGTAGCGACACGAGGCCTTAAATCATATTCTCTGAGGCGATTTCTTATTGTCTCAGTGCTAATTTGCACCCCATGAGTTTGCTCCAGCTGATTTTGAAGGAGGCGAGCGGTTGCAAACCGTTGTCTCAATGAAGAAACTGTCAAGTAACGTTCTTGAATGGCAGTTGTTACCCGTGGTCTACCCTGTCCTGGTCTTCGGACATTCATAACTGTCTTCCTGAATCGCTGCAACATTCTGGACATACTTGTATGGGAAACTCCAATCCTTTCTGCAATTTTTGTGTATGTCCACCCTTCTTCTCGCAAAACTACCGCTTGGGCACATTCCTCTCGGGTCAAATTGCGTGTTTCGCGTTGCATAGCGATCGAGTGTAGAAAATCAAACTATTGATCACTAGAATTGATCGAGAACAACTGATTTCAGAATGGAGCCAATACATTCAAAATCTGATAATCTCATCTTTTTTTATTCCTGCTGAGAAAAACATCTGTATTGAAGAAAAACGTTGAAAGTGGATAACATATGCATGCATAATTCTGATAAAAATAATTATCATTGAGAACACCTTCAGTTGTAGAATAAATTTGAGATGTTAAATAATTAACATAAATTTTTTCTATTTTTCAGATATGAGGATCCTATAGATACTCTTTCAGATTTAGCCAATTCGCGGATTCCAATTTTGGGAATTTTCGAAGATTGGGTGTTGTCCATCAAATATATAAAGGATGTAACTATCAAAGAATGCGACTATTTGAATTTGATTTTTCTACGCAAATTTTTTTCAGGAGAACTATGAGAAAATTGTTGAGCACTACAAAGCTGCTCCAGAAGATGAACTGAGAAAACTTTCCAAACAAGAAAATAATGCCTTTTTCCTAGAACGTCTTCAATATAGTAAGTTTTTCAGTTATCCTCGTTACAAAGTGGGTATCTTCTAGCCTTAGACTTACAGTGAAAAGTAACTTCTTGCTCTGACCTTCTAGCGCACTTACCATATAGGTACTACAGGTTGTTTGGTAATTCGACATGATCCTTCGAAGGGGGTATATCGCCTCGAAAAAGTTTAGTTTTCCGGCCATAGTTTTTGATCGCATGAAGGAATTATTGACGTATGTACCTTTTCGAAAAGCTATTGAAACAGGGAAGTTTTTTGTAACATTTGTGCACCAAGTTCATTATACCTTTTACGAGTAATTCTCAATTCTTTCATCGCGCATTTAAAAGGAAAACCGGTGTAGCTAATAATGACCCTGTATATCTAGGGTTATCAGAATTTTTAGTGAATTCTTTTTGACAAAAATGGGGATCATCTCCTCAGCTAAAGGGTTTTTCAATAACAGGTGGTATTTCGATATTCGAAGAAAAATGCCATTTTTCAATATAAAAGATCGGATTGTGAACGGGAAATGATCAGATGTTTATTTCATTATAAAGAAGAAGCAAGGCCGTTAATAGTGGAAATGCAAATGACCACCACGACCAAGCTTACAGGACCATACCTTTTAATGAAATTTTCCATAACCAAATCGCAAAGTGGCTGCCCTATGTCCCCGATAACCTCACGAATTCCATCTTTGAGGTCTTGAATCGACGCTGGGCTATTGGCGTAGACCCTCTCTTTCATGTGGACCCAAAGGAAGAAGTCGCAAGGTGTTAAATCACAAGATCTTGGGGGCCAATTGTGATGACCTCCTCGAGAAATAGCACGATCCGGAAAACTTATCCGCAAAAGATCAATGGTTTCGTTGCTTGTGTGACACGTAGCGCTGTCTTGTTGAAAGTAAACGTTGTCCAGATCAATACTATCCAATTTCGGCCATAAAAAATTCATTAATCATCTATCGATAGCACAATCCATTCACCGTAACTATTGCTCCTGCCCTTTTTTCGAAAAAGTGGGGTCCAATGACTCCGCGGGACCATAAACCACACCAAACAGTCACTAACTTGTGCCAACAGCTCGAATTTTTCAACCAATTTCTTTATTGCTGTCCGACAAGGTGCTTTACGACCAACCAAAAACCTTCGAGTTTTACGAACCGTCTTTGCCAAATTTTCACCATTTTTATAGTGAATTTTAATAATTTCAATGCGTTCTTGAAGCGTGTATCATTCCATTTTCATTAATGGCGTAGTTTCTACTTGTCAAATGTCAAAAAATGACAGCTTCAAACGTGACATCTACCGAAATACCGGGCTATTCAAAATAATACCTCTTATTGGAAAACTTATAAAATAAAATTATTCGTTGAATATTTAGAGTCTAGGTACCTAGTAGCTTTCGCAAAATTAATTATTCTCGATAACGAAGCAGAAAATTTCAAAAAAGTTGAAAAATCGCCAAACTTCGTAATCATAAATTTTCGGATCATGCTTCACTAAACGCATTTTGCTGCAAATGATGTTTAGTGTATATCCCCTTCGAATTATCACGTCGAATTACCAAACGCCTTGTGTAAATGATTTATTTTGAAATGCATAAAAGTGTGAATATTCTTTACAACACTCACAAAATATGGATGTATTACTCTTATAATTATTTGATTTATGTAGATGATTATGGCATAAATGATTTCATCAAGGATGATGTGATAGAAAATTACCATCTGATGAAGGGAGAGATCTACTGGGAGTTCACTTTATTCTTTCTGCGCAAAAGTTCTGTACTTAGTCCAAGCTTCGATATATTTATACTTCATGTATTGCAAGCGGGATTGGCATCGTATTGGCAAATGAAGGTAGCTTTCTGATAATTTCCAAATAGAATGAAATATTAACGCCCCAATGAAATTAATTAATTATATGAATAGTTTCCGTGAATTGAATGATTTGTCTTAGTTCAGAAATTTGGTTTCCAAAATCTCCATAAATGAGTAAAGGTTTTTTTATTCGTCATAAAACAATTGCATATTCTTATACAATGAAAAAACTGATGAACAAACAACATAATAGGCATTACTTTTTTGGTTGTAAAATAATTTCAGAGAATATTCCAACTACTGTGCACTGAAAGATAAATAAACCGATTTTGAAAGAGAGGTGGTATTTTAGTTTGCAATTCAATGTTTTTTCTCGCGAGCATTAAAATAATAAAAAATTTTTCAATGATTAACACACTACAGTATCACAAGGCATCTGTTATCACTTGAATGTAATGTGCATGTCTGCAAAATATCATTCCACGATTTTTCAAAAAAATCTGTTCTACGTTTTCCCAAGATGAACAAGAGCGCAAAAGCTTCTGACTCAACATCATACAGTAGGACAAAGAAGGTCAAACTCGAAAATGAAAAAAGATATAACGTTCTCCAGGCTTGTACAGGGTTGCCAATATTGGTGTATTCCTGTCACCGGCCGGAAAAATGTTGTATAATAACACTTTTCATTCTTGGCGGAGAAGTGTTGCTATGCAACACTTTTCCTTATTTTTCAATAGACTTCGATGGTCCAAGGGAAGAGACTGTTTCATTGGCCAAAACCTAAATTTCTGAAGACATTTTCACTTTCAACCACTTCTCACCAGCTTGCAAATTATAACTATCAATTATTTTACTTCATAGGTATCTGTCAGAATCAATTTCGCGTGGCAACCGTAACTAGGCAAATGTCCCATAATTCACCAAATTATAACGATCGTAAGTGGATAGAATCATGTGCGTAAATGTAAATCAGTCCAAAAGTGGATATTCAGATTTTTATGAATTTCAAAACGTTTAAAAATGAAATAACATATTTCATTCGGAGTAGAAGTGACTTTTCATTAAACTGAAGCTCACCCTGAAAAGTGACACTTCTCCTTATGAAATAACATACAGGGTCTCTATAAATGATTACAACAGCGCAGTTGGCGTTGGACTAATATAAATGTTAATACATTTTCTGATGTAAACTTTAATTAAACAAACGATATTGTGAGATTATGCTGGTCATTCCGAAAGAAATTGTAAAATGTGACAGGAATTCAAAATTTTGTAGACTTTGCATAGGAAACCATAAGACAAAAAATTTCCAAAGAAACCTACGATGATACAATCATTTATAGAAACCCTATACTAATACCGCCAGCCGCATTGCTCTATCGTCTTTTGTTCTCAACTTATTAGCCAAAACTGACATTTTGGCAATTTCAACTTTGGTCCTTATCACTGTTTCTGTATGTGCTATAAACTTGAAACAAAAACAGTATACAGAAACTTTTTTGATAGGAATCTAGTGGGTCAATCCAAGTTTTGCTGAGGTGTCTCCTTCCTAATTATTATACATGAATTTTTCTTCACATGAAAAAAATACCTTTTTTTCTCGTTTCAAAAGTATATAACTTCATGTCTTAATCGGCCGTAGATCAGTGGTGACTCTTTGAGGGGGTTGACCCATCCCCCTCCCCTAAATTTTACGTCCTTTAGGTATATGCTCCACAGAATTGTACCTACAAATCATTCATCATATTTTTGGAACGAGGAAAAAATTTTTTAGTGAAAATAAATTATTGTTCCCATAAGAAAAAACATTATTACATGTAATAAATCAGGAAGTGAACCCCGCATCTAAAATTAGATTAAGCCACTGGATTCCTACCAAAAAAGACCTGTTGTGAAGATAGCCGGTAAAGTTAGCCGAAAATTTTACAGAGATTGCCGAAGCGCCATAGACGTTCGTGAAGGATATCAGAATAAAGTCGATGAATAATCGAATCGATTCCGATGATTTTATACATGATAGGAAAGCGGAAAGTAATTATTTAAAATGAAGTTTGATGAAATATTGATACTATCCTTAAATGACACATGTAATGAATTCGTTAGAAGGAACATCGAATGAAAATAATATGGCTAAACGAAATCATACCTATTATGAACTGTCTAGTAATGTTTTCCTATGCAGGGGCTAACAGCAGGGCCGTATCTAGGTACTACTGCGCCTGTGGCAAGATTCTTTTCAGCGCCCCCCAATTGGCGTAGATTTTTTTAATTAATTGTGTTGAAAAATCTACCACAATTTGGATGCCCCATTATTTCAGATGTTCCCCTCAGAGCATCATTATTTTTTATACAGTGTAAAATATAGCATCAATGATCACTTTCAATATACAGGGTGTTCTGATTTGTTTCCGACAAACTGAAATGGGTGATAAATCACATCATTTTAAGCCAAAAAGTTCCTATGAACATGGGTCCGGAAATGCTTCGTTTCCGAGATACAAGGTGTTAAAGTTGAAAAAATAATTCGCGTTTTTTTTAAATATGTTTCGAAGATGTAATTTGTGCATTCAACAGAACGGTGGATATTTCGGACACCTTTTTTAAAAATTATTATGTTATTTCGTTTTGTTCTGATTGTTACTTTTAATTTAAATTATTACAAATTTGTTTCTACATGTTTTGAAGATAACAATAATATGGATTTGGCTTTAAATGCGTTTTTCTCTGAAACGGTTGCTCCTAGCAACTCAAGTAAAGTATACTCTTTTAACAAGAAAAGTCAGAGGAATCGATTTTTCTAGTCCAAAATGACGTACAGGGTAGCAAAAAAAAATTTCAACAGTTTAAAGAGGACGAAATGATTACCAGTGGCGCCCTCTATAAAATACAACCAAAACGACCACAAATTTGAATTTCTCATCTCAAAAAAACCCTATGTATCAACTTTCATGCATTTATTTGCAACCAGTCGAAAGATATTAAAGAAAACGCGAATTATTTTTTCAACTTAACACCCTGTATCTCGTAAACGAAGCATTTCCGGACCCATGTTTATAGGAACTTTTTGGCTTAAAATGATGTGATCCATCTATTTTTTCGTTTCTCTCATTATTTTTATCAGCTCATCATCAATAAAAGCACCAATTTTCAATCTTTTTTCAAAAACTTTCAACTTTATATAATTCTCCGTATGACTGGTGGAATTTTCGTGACAAGGTAACAAAGGATTCAAATGTTTCCAATCATTGAAACCAGTAGTCCAAATGTTATTCGTATCATTGAAAAGTTTACATGAAAAACATAAAAGCGAGTCTAAATCTTTGCAATAGATGAGCCAATTTCTGAAAATTTTTCTCTCCATTTTTTTGTGTTTGTGAATCATGTTTTTCAAATCGCCAGTTGTTCATCAAAGGGTAATGTCAATGTCATCGCAACAAATTGGATCATGCTCGGCATACATCTCAATCGTATTTCCATTTACTGTTCACGTTGTTGGATTGTTAAAAACAATCTTAAAAATTGTTTGCAGTTCATGATTTTGTTGAACATTTTTTTCATCATCTAGGTTTTGACTAGATGTAAATTCTATATTTTTTCTTCACTCGTCTTCACTATCTGGAGAACTAGATACAGAATGAGAAGGACTGCCAGTTGTGGATACTTTGGTAGTACCTTAGACAAAGTCTAAGGGTAGTACCTACACGGTTTTTATGGTAGCAAAACTTTGATATGTCACTAGGATTGGCTTTTAAGGCAGCAGTCTTTCGAGAACGCAATGCTTTATTCTGTGTACCTGATAACTTTTTTGGTGGCATGTCTGCAAAGGAACAATCGTAAACTGAGCATACAAATACTAAGAATTTTTTTTAACCCATTGAAGCATCTTCTATTTTTTATCTTCTTTATGAAACCAAACTGCTCGAAAAATTAAAAAAAATATATGGTTTCTGTCGGATACCACAATGCTTCAAAGGTAAGCCTAGGATTCTGCAAACATTGGAGAGATGATATCTGGTAAATTTGTTTTTTTTTGAGAAATTTGTTAGTGAAACTACAATTTCTGAATGCACTAATAATTAAATACTCAATCAACACCAACACTTTATATCACTCTTTGTTTCAATTAAGTTGGTTTCAGATTTCTAACTACTCCTCAGAAAAATCATAAAACAAAAAACTAAAATAAATTTTTCCGAAAAATTTTGAAATATCGACTATGCTATCACCTCCTCCTCACTTCTGCAGAAACCTAAGCTTAATACTTCAATACAGCAATAAATAAGTTTTGATAAATGCTTCGATTTCGTTTAACTCTGCAGTTACACTTGTTCTCTTCACTCTATTCTTTGTTCACCTCAGAGGCGCCCATCCACTGTCCAGTCTTAGAGAGCCTTTTTCGGCTTGTCAGCGGACACATCTATGTACAGTCGGTCGTTTCACATCCAACCTGGCGGAGTCGCGACATCACTCCTTACGCAAAAAAATATTTCTGGCGTATACATGAAAACCGTGACATGTGACATGTTACCCCAATATTTGGTTGGCGCTTCTATATTTTATTCTTTGAATTATTTGGCGCTCAAATTTTTTCTTTCATTTGATATTTTTTGGCGCCCCTGCGGACCTTGCGCCTGTGGCGGGGGCCACTTGGCCACACCCTAGATACGGCCCTGGCTAACAGGGTGGAATCCACCCCTAAGTGGTATTTTTTGTTTTAAAGGTTGTTTTCGTAATTTGTTCAAAATTTGAATGTATGCAAAAAATCTGCATTAAAAATAGCTTTCGATTGATCCTAGTCTCGTTTTCTTGCGCAGGGGATAACAGGGTGAAATCCACCCCTAAGTGATGTTTTTTGCTCTATAGGGTTGTTATCGTAATTTGTTCAAAATTTGAATGTATGGAAAAAATCTGCATTAAAAATAGCTATCGATTGAGCCTAGTCTCGTTTTCTTGCGCAGGGGATAACAGGGTGAAATCCCCCCTAAGTGATGTTTTGGTCTCTATGGGGTTGTTATCGTAATTTGTTCAAAATTAGAATGTATGCAGAAAATCTGCATTGAAAATAGCTTTCGATTGAGCCTAGTCTCGTTTTCTTGCGCAGGGGATAACAGGGTGAAATCCACCCCTAAGTGGTATTTTTTGTTTTAAAGGTTTGTTATCGTAATTTGTTCAAAATTTGAATGTATGGAAAAAATCTGCAATTAAAAATAGCTTTCGATTGAGCCTAGTCTCGTTTTCTGCGCAGGGGGGAAACAGGGTGAAATCCACCCCTAAGTGTTGTTTTTGTCTCTATGGGGTTGTTATCGTAATTTGTTCAAAATTTGAATGTATGGAAAAAATCTGCATTAAAAAAAGCTTTCGATTGAGCCTAGTCTCGTTTTCTGCGCAGGGGATAACAGGGTGAAATCCACCCCTAAGTGGTATTTTTTGTGTTATTTAAAGGGTTGTTATCGTAATTTGTTCAAAATTTGAATGTATGGAAAAAATCTGCATTAAAATAGCTTTCGATTGAGCCTTCTCGTTTTCTTGCGCAGGGGATAACAGGGTGAAATCCACCCCTAAGTGGTATTTTTTGTTTTAAAGGGTTGTTATCGTAATTTGTTCAAAATTCGAATGTATGGAAAAAATCTGCATTAAAAATAGCTTTCGATTGAGCCTAGTCTCGTTTTCTTGCGCAGGGGATAACAGGGTGAAATCCACCCCTAAGTGATGTTTTTTGCTCTATAGGGTTGTTATCGTAATTTGTTCAAAATTTGAATGTATGGAAAAAATCTGCATTAAAAATAGCTTTCGATTGAGCCTAGTCTCGTTTTCTTGCGCAGGGGATAACAGGGTGAAATCCACCCCTAAGTGATGTTTTTGTCTCTATGGGGTTGTTATCGTAATTTGTTCAAAATTAGAATGTATGCAAAAAATCTGCATTAAAAATAGCTTTCGATTGAGCCTAGTCTCGTTTTCTTGCGCAGGGGATAACAGGGTGAAATCCACCCCTAAGTGATGTTTTTGTCTCTATGGGGTTGTTATCGTAATTTGTTCAAAATTAGAATGTATGCAAAAAATCTGCATTAAAAAAAGCTTTCGATTGAGCCTAGTCTCGTTTTCTTGCGCAGGGGATAACAGGGTGAAATCCACCCCTAAGTGTTGTTTTTGTCTCTATGGGGTTGTTATCGTAATTTGTTCAAAATTTGAATGTATGGAAAAAATCTGCATTAAAATAGCTTCGATTGAGCCTAGTCTCGTTTTCTTGCGCAGGGGATAACAGGGTGAAATCCACCCCTAAGTGGTATTTTTTGTTTTAAAGGGTTGTTATCGTAATTTGTTCAAAATTTGAATGTATGGAAAAAATCTGCATTAAAATAGCTTTCGATTGAGCCTAGTCTCGTTTTCTTGCGCAGCGGATAACAGGGTGAAATCCCCCCTAAGTGGTATTTTTTGTTTTAAAGGGTTGTTATCGTAATTTGTTCAAAATTCGAATGTATGGAAAAAATCTGCATTAAAAAAAGCTTTCGATTGAGCCTAGTCTCGTTTTCTTGCGCAGGGGATAACAGGGTGAAATCCACCCCTAAGTGATGTTTTTTGCTCTATAGGGTTGTTATCGTAATTTGTTCAAAATTTGAATGTATGGAAAAAATCTGCATTAAAAACAGCTTTCGATTGAGCCTAGTCTCGTTTTCTTGCGCAGAGGATAACAGGGTGAAATCCACCCCTAAGTGATGTTTTTTGCTCTATAGGGTTGTTATCGTAATTTGTTCAAAATTAGAATGTATGGAAAAAATCTGCATTAAAGGTAGCTTTCGATTGAGCTAGTCTCGTTTTCTTGCGCAGGGGATACCAGGGTGAAATCCACCCCTAAGTGATGTTTTTGTCTCTATGGGGTTGTTATCGAATTTGTTCAAAATAGAATGTATGCTAAAAATCTGCATTGAAAATAGCTTTTGATTAAGCCTAGTCTCGTTTTCTTGCGCAGGGGATAACAGGGTGAAATCCACTCCTAAGTGATGTTTTTGTCTCTATGGGGTTGTTATCGAAATTTGTTCAAGATTAGAATATATGCAAAAAATCTGCATTAAAATAGCTTTGGATAGAGCCTAGTCTCGTTTTCTTACGCAAGGGATAACAGGGTGAATTGCCACTTCAGTGGTTATTCTTTTAGTAGTATTGTTATCCCAGTTTCTTCAATTTCTTAGAAAAAAAATAAAAGGTATGCTCTCATCAATGCTGATTTTTACTGTTCATTCGTTCTTTGAATATTTGAATTACATTGATAACTGAAAAGTTACTCCAACCTGTTTTTAGATTTCACACAAAGGATTTATAATATCAATAAAAATAATAATAATAATATATATTGCTCAACAATTTTATCGAAACATTTTACACATAGAATAAACAACATATAATATAATAAACAAAAATATTAATATATATATTTCATTACAAATAATGACATTTCCTTTTCATATTAATGATTTCAATTACACCTCATTATTTTTCTGTTCAGTACTCATCGTATCGTCCTGTCCTTGTTTGGGGTTCAGATGCGTTTTTAGGGATAAAATAAAATACACAAATTGTCATTATAACATTTTTTTTTCTGGAATGGGGATTGGATAGGGAAGCCTTGTAATAATTATAATATTCTCAATTCATTCGGCATAAGTCACAAATGTCATTGATTATTTTCTCCTCAATTTTGTGACCATTTTTTATTTCTTGCGTTGTTAATAAACATTTTGTATGAACTGACCGATAACAATTTTGCAATGAAAATAATCCTTTTTTGAATGAGAAATATCTCCACTGCAAATAAACATTTCTGCTTCATGTCATCCGAATGCCCCAATAGAAGTTCTTTCAAGGTTTTCGGAATCCATTGATATCACAGAAGGTTGTCATATCTAGACCTAGAGATAAACACTTGAAAAATATATTACATATACACCACAGTTGTAATCATCTGTTTGTTTCAATGTTTTGGAAAAGTTAGCTCAAAGTCCTTTATATTTATTAATTTAGAGAGAAAATATTTCTCCAAATTTCTCATATATGATCTCAAAGACGAACGCTCGTTACCCATTGAGTCAACAAAAATTATTTGTTTCGCCTTCAGAGATATGAAAAATAGCACGTAATGATTTTCCCTGTGTATCGGCAGAATCAAGAAATCTTTATGAATATGCAAATTAATATTAAAATTTGAATTAAATACACTATGAGATGCTATAATAGATGCCTTCTCAACGGATACAATTTGGTACTTATCCCCAGCTAGTATATTAAAAATGTGAAGGCAGTGGTCAATGACAAAACTACTCAACTGGTTATGACAACAAGTGTATCGAAATCACTTATCAATAGTTCTTTAATAGAGAATTTAATATTTTCGTTTCTACAAACAATATATTCTCTACTACTGGGCAAAGACGTGTAATAATTTGGATTGCTCACCAAACCATTTTCAAGAAATTCTAGGTCCATAATCGACCTCCAAAATATGCCACTGTTTGTTTTCGAACATTCTTTCGGTGCCACGTTATGAGGAAGAAGATAGAAGAAGAAAAAATATTTCAGAGGTTTCAACATTTTTTCCCGGAAGAATTTCATATCCCTTTTGATTCTCATTATTTTCATTCCTTCGAAAGTGAAAATAACAAAATCGCACCAAATACGATTAGTTATTTCCAAGAGACCCTGTATCTGAAAATAATATTCGTGGGTGCACTTCATTTTTCCATCTGCCGTTAAAAATTTAAATTGGTACGTCTCAGGGTTCATATTTCGAGCACTATACGGGCATTTGATTTCAATTAAACCCTCCTCACCTATCAGACCATCAGGTGATCCAGCTAAGTATTGGAACTTCGGATGGATTACTAATCCAGCCATTCGACATAATGTTCCCGTTTTTTTTTCATACATAGCTCTCGCCACTTTTTCGTTAATAATGCCATGTTCAATGGGAGCAGTTCTCAAGCATCTGGATTTCAATATGTCTCTACATATATTTCTATAAACAGATGAAATACTTGTCTTTCCGAATGCTCTGCATATTCTCCCGAAGAACGAGGCAGTCACCCTTATTTTTCTCTCTTCTCTCCACAATGGACATTCTCTCTGGGAAATAGTGTCCTTCTCAATTATTTTCAGCTCTGGACAGCTTTTGAACATTTCATTTAGGTATCGAGAATATGAATCGTGGAAATTTGATGTTGAAATTTGCGCTGCATTCATTTCTTTTGAAGAAATACTGTTCGAACATAGTTTGCAAATATAATCTCCCGAAAAATCCATTTGGCCTTTCGGATCGACACAGTGTTGATGGAACCAGCGTTTACAATTCCCATCACTACACTGCACCCAAAGGGCAATCTCGTTCAGCACGCCTTGTCCACAATGTGCACAGAGTGCTAAATCATCATCCTCATCAGCATAAACGAGTGTTTCCTCTACAGAACCTTCAGATGCATTGAAAATTTTCAAATGCCGGCCCATGAAATGCGACTCGTATTTCCTCCTTTTTTTGCACCAACTTTCCTGGGAAAATTTTTCTTCTGTTGGATCACGTTTCGATAATCTATTTTTTCTTATTTCCAGCTTGTTTTCCACTATTAACGCAGTGATGTCATTGTGTAATTTTCTTATAAATCTTGCACATTTCAAATTTTTTTGACCGTCCAACAAATTCAGCTTGAGCTGACCGAAATAATTTTCAACCAAGGCATTACTAAGCCGTGGTGAACCCCCTCAATAAAAATGAATTCCAAAGAGATTTTCTGCATACATTCAAATTTTGAACAAATTACGATAACAACCCCATAGAGACAAAAACATCACTTAGGGGTGGATTTCACCCTGTTACCCCTGCGCAAGAAAACGAGACTAGGCTCAATCGAAAGCTATTTTTAGTGCAGATTTTAGCATACATTCTAATTTTGAACAAATTTCGATAACAACCCTATAGAGCAAAAAACATCACTTAGGGGTGGATTTCACCCTGTTATCCCCTGCGCAAGAAAACGAGACTAGGCTCAATCAAAGCTTATTTTAATGCAGATTTTTTCCATACATTCAAATTTTGAACAAATTACGATAACAACCCTATAGAGCAAAAATATCACTTAGGGGTGGATTTCACCCTGTTATTCCCTGCGCAAGAAAACGAGACTAGGCTCAATCGAAAGCTATTTTTAATGCAGATTTTTTCCACATTCGAATTTTGAACAAATTACGATAACAACCCTTCAAAACAAAAAATACCACTTAGGGGTGGATTTCACCCTGTTATCCCCTGCGCAAGAAAACGAGACTGGGCTCAATCGAAAGCTATTTTAATGCAGATTTTTTCCATACATTTAAATTTGAACAAATTACGATAACAACCCCATAGAGACAAAAACAACACTTAGGGGTGGATTTCACCCTGTTATCCCCTGCGCAAGAAAACGAGACTAGGCTCAATCGAAAGCTATTTTAATGCAGATTTTTTCCATACATTCAAATTTGAACAAATTACGATAACAACCCTTTAAAACAAAAAATACCACTTAGGGGTGGATTCACCCTGTTATCCCCTGCGCAAGAAAACGAGACTAGGCTCAATCGAAAGCTATTTTTAATGCCAGATTTTTCCATACATTCAAATTTTGAACAAATTACGATAACAACCCCATAGAGACAAAAACAACACTTAGGGGTGGTTTCACCCTGTTATCCCCTGCGCAAGAAAACGAGACTAGGCTCAATCGAAAGCTATTTTTAATGCAGATTTTTTCATACATTCAAATTTTGAACAAATTACGAAACAAAATTTTTAAAACAAAAAAATACCCATTAGGGGTGGATTTCACCCTGTTATCCCCTGCGCAAGAAAACGAGACTAGGCTCAATCGAAAGCTATTTTTAATGCAGATTTTTTCCATACATTCAAATTTTGAACAAATTACAGATAACAACCCCATAGAGACAAAAACGACACTTAGGGGGGATTTCACCCTGTTATCCCCTGCGCAAGAAAACGAGACTAGGCTCAATCGAAAGCTATTTTTATGCAGATTTTTTGCATACATTCTTATTTTGAACAAATTACGATAACAACCACATAGAGAAAAAACATCACTTAGGGGTGGATTTCACCCTGTTATCCCCTGCGCAAGAAAACGAGACTAGACTCAATCGAAAGCTATTTTCAATGCAGATTTTTTGCATACATTATAATTTTGAACAAATACGATAACAACCCCATAGAGACAAAAACATCACTTAGGGGTGGATTTCACCCTGTTATCCCCTGCGCAAGAAAACGAGACTAGGCTCAATCGAAAGCTATTTTTAATGCAGATTTTTCCATACATTCAAATTTTGAACAAATTTCGATAACAACCCTATAGAGCAAAAAACATCACTTAGGGGTGGATTTCACCCTGTTATCCCCTGCCGCAAGAAAACGAGACTAGGCTCCATCGAAAGCTATTTTTAATGCAGATTTTTTCCATACATTCGAATTTTGAACAAATTACGATAACAACCCTTTAAAACAAAAAATACCACTTAGGGTGGATTTCACCCTGTTATCCCCTGCCAAGAAAACGAGACTAGGCTCAATCGAAAGAGCTATTTTAATGCAGATTTTTTCCATACATTCAATTTTGAACAAATTACGATAACACCCCATAGAGAGACAAAAACAACACTTAGGGGGGATTTCACCCTGTTATCCCCTGCGCGCAGAAAACGAGACTAGGCTCAATCGAAAGCTATTTTTAATGCAGATTTTTTCCATACATTCAAATTTTGAACAAATTACGATAACAACCCTTTAAAACAAAAAATACCACTTAGGGGTGGATTTCACCCTGTTATCCCTTGCGCAAGAAAACGAGACTAGGCTCAATCGAAAGCTATTTTTAATGCAGATTTTTTCCATACATTCAAATTTTGAACAAATTACGATAACAACCCTTCGAAACAAAAAATACCACTTAGGGGTGGATTCCACCCTGTTAGCCCCTGCATAGGAAAACATGACTAGACAGTTCATATAGGTATGATTTCGTTTAGCCATATTATTTTCATCGATGTTCTTATAACGAATTCATACATGTGTCATTTAAGGATAGTATCAATATTTCATCAAACTTCATTTTAAATAATTACTTTCGCTTCCTATCATGTATAAAATCATCGGAATCGATTCGATTATTCATCGACTTTATTCTGATATCCTTCACGAACGTCTATGGCGCTTCGGCAATCTCCGTAAAATTTTCCGGCTAACTTTACGGCTATCTTCACACAGGTCCAAAAAGTGTCTCTATAATGTTTCTGTTTCAAGTTTTATAGCACAAACAGAAACGGAGATGTAGTAAAACAGGTGCCAAGGAGAGGCCAGCATTTTTTTTGTGGTGGTCATACCATAATGAATAAATTTGTATTGTTCAGTACTTACAGCCTTTTCAAGGCAGGGCCTTGCAAAAATTTAGGGGGCGCCTGAACCATCCCAGCTCCGCCTAGCGTCGATACTGATTGAAAGCAGCTCCTTAAATTTGAACAGAAAACAGAAAACCCATCTTAAATTCAGAAACCTGAGAAAGTTAATATTTAACTATTTTTGTTCCCTTCCTTATAGTACTAAATTCTAAGTAGACCTTTCCACTGAAATTTTTCTTAATTCTACTAAAGTAAGCAATTTAATTCAGGCTGTCCATCAATTCATGGATTCCAGTGTACAAAGAATAACTACCATGATGGACAACAACAAAATGAAGCAAAAAACTGTGGTCAAATTACGACTTCACCATGTCCAAGGATCTTTTGCTCTGCTTTTTGTTGGATATTTGTTATCTGCTGTGATGTTAATGTTGGAGAAATTTAAATTTTACAAGACGAAAAATCCGTTGTGGAAAAAAATTTATTATGAATAAAAATTTGGAGCTCAAAAAACTTTGCTTTTTTCTCTATTATCCGATTAGATTGAAAATTATTGGATTTTATTTTTTTAGCAATGGAAAGGTATCTTAGATCAACAAAAAATTTATCTGGGAAACGTATGAAATCATTATTACCATAAAATCATTATGTAGAGGAAATACTTTTCAGGAAGAATGAAATTATGATGGATATGATAATTTTTTCCTGAACCTTTACGATCAATCAGAAAAATGATGATGAATATAAAGTGCGTTCAAAAAAATTCGTGGTCAAGTAGGCTGTGGATTCTATTTTTCCCCTCATAGACTCTAAGGAAAAATAGAATCCACAGCTTTCTTGATCACGAATTTTTTTGAACGCACGATACAAAAAAAAACCAATGCTGCATTTCTTCAGAGCCCATTTCGAAAAAAGACTAAAATCTTTGTTCTGTGGCATCGAAACATCTCTGTGACACTTGATGTTGATTTGACATTGACATTAACAAAATGTCATACCAAACGTCAAATTTGAAGTTTAACAGCTGATTAGTTGATTAGTATGGCGTGTCCTGAATGTTCTGTAATGAGCAATTTAATTTCATTATCGTAAATTGAATCGAATCCGTCCTTTTCTTTGATAGGCAGATCTGAAACCCATACAATCCACCTCTAGTAATCCTGGGACAGATAAACTGATCGGCCTTAATAGCAACCCAAAAACACGCTGAGTATTGCTGATGCACAGTCCACAATAAAAATATTCAATGACTTATTAATTTAATGGAAATTTGAAGCATGTGACTTATGTATTCTTGCTAATTTGTCGAGTTTTCGCCTAATGAGCTTGAAAATGTACTCAGTAAATTTGAAAATCTAGTTTATTTTCGAAGATAAACTTGAATAATAAAATGCCTGGAACTAGTCTTGTTGTACCAGTGGTTTTGTGGGGTAAACACCCTCCAACACACTGCATATCTTGTATATTTCTTTCAAATGATCAAAAGACCTTGGCAACTGGGTGTTATGATGGTCAGATATGTTTATGGTGAGTTTCTTGACCTAATTACAAATATGTGTATTAATTTTCCTGTATTTTAGGCAAGTTGATCCGGATACGTTGCAAATGATACCAAGATGTTTACTTGTTGGACATACAGCTCCTATACTTTGTATTTCAAAGGCATCTATTGTACAGGATAATAATTATATTGTGTCAAGCTCTGAAGCAGGGGAAATGTGTTCTTGGGATCTAGTTGATGGAAAATGTCGAGAAGTTAAGAAGCTGACACAAGTACATACAAATATGCAGGTAGAATATTTCAAATGATTCCATGAAAAGTTTTATTAATTGTCAAAATTTTTAAGGCTTATCATATGAATAACTGTGCTGATGTGCGATTATTTTGTAATGGATACTACCCTGAAATTATGGTTATGGATCCCTATAATTTGGAGGTATTATTTATGTTATCGTCTAGACAGAACCCAGACTGGATAAGTGCATTACATGTAAGTAATACTTCGGGTTAAAGAACTGTATAAATAACTTCAATATTATAAATGTTCAGGTTTTACGTCCAGTTAAAAGGAAAGATGATGTTGTGCTAGCAATAACAACTACTGGTATGGTAAAAGTATGGACTTTACTTGGAGGAGAGAACAAATATTCAGATCCCATTTATGAAAATGAAAGTAAACAAATCAAGCCTTTAAATGCTGTTTGTATAGTTTGTTGTGCATATAACCAAAGAACTGTATTAGTAGTCTGTACAAAATATTGGCAAATTTATGATGCAGGTAATTTCACATATTTTTTATAATGAGTTTAGGTGCTGTGCTTGACAGGCTGTTATACTAAGCATAATAATAATTTTCAATAGAAATTAAAAGTTTCTTGGAACTAAAATAAAGGTTCCATAAATTAATTTTATACAGGCATGTTTTAGTGCTTTTTAAATACATTTCACTTTATTGACATACATTCACGATTATGTTTGAATTGATCAATCCGCCTGTATCCTTTACTGTTAGAGCTGAATATGTTTTTTTTGTAGGTGACTTTAGCGTGTTATGCTCTTATTTAGCCCCTAGAGGAGAAAGGTGGATGTCGGGGGATTTCATTGCCATTGACAGAATAATAATGCTTTCAGATGCTGGAAAAGGTTACTTGTACAAGTTGCCAGCAAAGTAAGTAAAAAAGCATTAAACAATTGATCTCAAGGAAATTTAATTTCTGATAAACTTGAATATTATCTTTCCTTTTTGTTTATGGATTATATAATAAACAAATGTAGTGACATGAACTTGTTCAAAAATTTCATATCAGTGTGTAAATAGCACTGTGATTTAATTATAATGTGGATTTATTATCATGAATCAATTAGTTCATAATGTAAACATTAGAAATGTGTATAATAGTGACCTTGATTATTCATCGAGAAATGGATAACAAATTATCAAAGGTACATAATGATAAATCATACTGTCTAAAGTCTTTTTTTTTCAAATAATTTTATACTAACATTTTCCCAGATTTCTTGAATGGAATGTCTAAATAATCAGTTGTCTTATTATTAAAATTTGCATTTCTATGAGCAGCTTAATATTTGTTTCGTTGCAATGTTACAAATCTATAGATGGAAACCATTTTAGATTTTTGTCTATCATATTGTTTTGTCTTTTGAAATACTGTCCCATTTTACTTATTTTCATATTGCTATTTCCTCTCGGTTTTTTCAGCAAACCCCTGAATAGTTTTTATAATTAATAGTAATAAGCAATTCATTTTATGGAGATCCTATGCATCACATCACAATATATCAATATGTCTGTTATGCATTGCATTTTATTTGCCAAGTTAAACTTTAATGGTCTCCAGTTCATTTTGGGGTGGATTTTTAATAAAATCACAACAAAATACTGTGGAACTTCCCTATAACGAAAGCGCTAAATCCGCAAAAAAAATTCGTTATAAAGAAATTTCATTATATAGGAAATTTGTTTCTATAGTCGGAAATGTCGCGGTCGACATCACTGATAAATTTAAGTTTATCATTCAAACTTAAGCACTTCCTTTTAGACAATTTCGCACAACTTTTATACTAGCCTAATGGTTAGATTGAAACCAAACAGCCAATGGTGTATTCAAAACTGTTGCAGAAGGATCTCTCTGCCTGTCGTAATGATTTAGTTTGAGGTGGGGATTTATTATTTACGTCCGGAATTTCGGAAAAAACGCACCCTTATACCTTATTACCAATACCCATTCAAAGAGTGATGTTCTTTGAATATTTCGTTATAGAGAGAATTCACTTCGTTTTAGAGCGTGTTTTTAACAAGATATTTGGATTCAAGGTGCAAGGTCTTGTACGAAATTCCTTATACAGACGTTCGTTATAGGGAAGTTCCACTGTATTTCAAACACCTCTCCTATCATTACATTTTTCGAATAATGTAAATTAAATACTGTTCATATATACTTCAATCTCGCCAATATTTATGAAGGTAATTTCAGTGTATTATTTGAACATTTATCCATAAAAAATCAATAATTGTAAATTGCCACCATCATCACTGAATTTAGTAGAGCGAGTGCTAGCACCGTCCGGCCTTTGGTTATTCGTTTTTCTCTTTCTATTCGAAATTTAGCTGCTAGCATGTCGATGTTTATTCATTGCCTGCCAAAAAGTGATTAAGCAATTTCAGTTAGTTCATGTTGAAGTTCATCATTATCGTTTATGAATCGACAAGTCAACCATTAACCAACCAAGAACCAAAATCATTCAAAATCGCCTTATGTAATTCCAGTTACTCAAACAGCAAATTGACACTGCAACTTGGCTTGGAGATTGAGGCTCAATAGCCATTAGTATGATTGGATAATACACAATTTTCATAAAAAGTACCATACAATAGGTTTGTTCCAACAGCTGACTTTTGTACGGTAATTTGACGGTCACGAAACTGTTCGTAATCGATCTTATGCGCATGTCTAACTTTGACCGTACAAGAACTGACGAAGATGTTTGGAAGGGTTGGAACGAATTTTTGACTGTTTTTTGACCATACCTTATGCGTTAGATGGAACCATAGATAAATAAAGTTTATTTATCTACCAATAAATGAATTGAATACTCACTATGATCCTCGTTTATTGTTTGATTCATTTTGTCTTTCAGAAAATAAGTATATAGCAGAGACTCTGATTTATAGGTACTTTCACCGGCTTGTATCGCAAAGAGAAAACAAAATGGTTCCATCCATAAATAAAGTTTATTTATCTAAATCTATCTAAATAAAGTTTATTTATCTATGGATGGAACCATTTTGTTTTCTCTTTGCGATACAAGCCGGTGAAAGTACCTATAAATCAGAGTCTCTGCTATATACTTATTTTCTGAAAAACAAATGAATCAAATAATAAACGAGGATCATAGTGAGTATTCAATTCATTTATTGGTTTTTCAACTAACTTCTGCTTTATTTAAATAGGTTACCAAGAATATATAATTTATGCTTCCAGAACACAACCCCTTACCGATAGAAATTTTGATCGAATATGGGAAAACGGATAACAAAATTGTACCTTACAAACAAATTATTTGGAATTGTGTGCTTATTCCAGAGACACTGCTTGCTGTTTACATAGAGAAAGAATTTGTTATATGGCTGTTTAATCTGAAACACGTGCTTACTCTTACTGTGACGGTCTTTTAAATCAAAAGCACACAGGACTGCGCATGACAGTCCAAACAGTACTTGCTCCAGACCAGGGATCGAAATGACGATCACCAAACCGTTCCACTCACGGTCCCGAAGCAGGATGGAACAAAAACGAAACCGTTCTCAAACGATACATTTTCAGTTGGAACACATTTTAATCTATTGCGCAGAATCCTTACGATCATTGTACGGTCAATTCTTGAGTTGGAACAAACCTAATATCTTCCATTACTGGAAGACATAGACATATTTGAAAATTATTTGTACTCATACGTAGAGGAGACCCACAGTAAACAAATAAAATGATGACCTAACTAGGGGACAAAACATTAAATTCACTTACTTCAGGATGTTTCTAGCTCTTGTATGACACTTCCACTTAAATTTGATCTTAATCTATCTCTGATTGCACAAACATCTTATTTTCTAGAAATCTCAGGATGAAAAATCTGAGGTAAACACTCACAACACTGTAAACCTGTTTTCATTATATCTTTATATAAATGATTTGTTTCTTAACATATACAGGGTGATTTTTTTAAGTGTTTCATTAGACGTTTTCGAGGAAGGAATTGTAATACAGATTCAAGATTTTGGATTTTCGTTTTACAGTACATGAACTTTAATTGTAAAATATTTTCAAGGGGCATCTACTTCCGGTTTCACCGGAAACGAATGTAACTTCGTTATTTCAAATGCAACACCCTGTATATTTATACATATTCGAACTCTTCCTTCAATTCTACACTGATTTGATGTATGATATGTGCAACCACTCAAGTGGTTCTTGAATTATAGCCTGATTATCAAATTTTTTGAAAAAAAGGTTGTCACAAATTAGTGTCCATATCTTCAAAATCCCTCATTACAAGAATATCTTTTTGCGAAAGTGGAACAAAAGAAAGTACGCTGATACTGTTTCTCGTATAACTTATGAGGAAATATTATACAGGATGTCTGAAAAAGGCCCCAAAGTGAGCCTCAATAAAACTATAAAATCTCACTTTTTTCAAATGGAAACCCTATAATTTTGTAATTCCAATCGATGGCTCGTCAAAAACCAGTTAGGGTGTCCCGAACATTTCACTCCTCTAAAATCAGTAGTTTTGCCGTTATTGAATAAAATTCGAATTTCAGGATTGAATCAAGATTTCTTAGTCTAACCATAGATTTATTAGGATAGAAGTTTTCAAGAAGGATATGTCTGTTGATTTATAATGCATTTTAGAGAACCGTCATTATACTTTTTTGATTTATCGGGCACTATGCAAAATATGAATTACAGTAACAGTGATGTATTGAATAAGTTCTTCATTTATGGTGAATGTAACAAAATATTAGAAGGGCAGTCAGAACTTTTAACGAAAGAAATCCACATTTACCACCTTTAACAAAAAAAGTCAGTAAATGTGAATTTCGTTCGTTGAATTTCTAATTACGTTTTCTAGGAATTTGTTACATTTGCCTCAAATAAAGAACATACCCTTGATATATCATTCCAGTGAAATTATTATTGCATGTTTTGCTCAGTGCTTGATCTGTAAGAAAAGTAAGAATGGCAGTTCCTTACATAGCCTTCTTCAAGAATGCAAGCTTACAAACTCTGCGAAACCTGTCTTTAATCGTGAAATTCGAATTTTATTGAATAACGGCAAAAATACTGATTTTAGAGGCATGAAATGTTCGGGACACCATAACTGGTTTTTGACGAGCAATCGATTGGAATTACAAAATTATAGGGTTGCCATTTGAAAAAAGTAAGATTTCATAGTTTTATGGAAGCTCACTTTGAGGCCCTTTTTCAGACACCCTGTATTATATTTCCTCATAAGTTATACAAGAAACAGTATCAGCGTACTTTCTTTTGTTCCACTTTCGCAAAAATAAATTATTGTAATGAGGGATTTTGAAGATATGGACACTAATTTGTGACAACCTTTTTTTCAAAAAATTTGATAATCAGGCTATAATTCAAGAACCGCTTGAGTGGTTGCACATATCATACATCAAATCAGTGTAGAATTGAAGGAAAAGTTCGAATATGTATAAATTTACAGTGTGTTGCATTTGAAATAACGAAGTTACATTCGTTTCCGGTGAAACCGGAAGTAGATGCCCCTTGAAAATATTTTACAATTAAAGTTCATGTACTGTAAAACGAAAATCCAAAATCTTGAATCTGTATTACAATTCCTTCCTCGAAAACGTCTAATGAAACACTTAAAAAAATCACCCTGTAGAATTCAACTCTCTGTGTGTGCTTGCCAACTCGTTTTGTTTCCTCCGAATATATTCATTTTTCTTTATTGCGATGTATGATAATGGCTTAGTTTCCCTATTGTGATTGATTGCTTGTATTTTTATCCCCTAATAGTATTTTACTTTCTGAAATTTGCAGTAGTGTTCCCGATAATAAAAACTTCCATAAACCAAGCACTGAAAGTGATAGCCCATTCCTCTACTGTTTGCTCAGCCAGCCTGACAATAAGGTGACAACTGGAAGAATATTTTTCCAGAAATTTTTGTTCAATTGAGTTTTTTTTCAGACCTTGTCATGTCCTCCTGCTATGAGATTTGTAATGACTCAAAAACAAAACAAACTTAGCCGATATCTCCTTAGGGGAGATTCAGAAGGTTATATCTTGGCTTGGAACATTCCAGATATTTCAGAGGCCCAATTGGCGGAAATAAGAAATCATAAACCCCCTCAACCGGTCAAGATGAATGCCTCTCTGATGACTAGTCTTTCAGAGGCCTGGGAAAATGTACGTCCACGACCTGTTGGGATTCTGGACCAATTAGAGAAACATGAAGGTCAGAGTAAGTTGTAGAATGATCAGGAGAAATATTTTAACTTATTATATTATGATTTAAGGAGTCAAACTTACTGCGAGTATATATCTACCATCTCAGTGTCGACTCGTGGTTGGAAGAGAAGATGGTACCATAATAATTGCACCAGCTGTTCAAAGTATTATGCTCCAACTTCTTCATGGAAACCATCAGCACTATAGAGGTATGTCGCTTTTTCTTTTTTGGTTCTGACATCCTTGGATGAACAGGCTGTAATTTGCAAATCTTGGTTCAAAAATGGTTTCAAACAACTACACTACCTGGCAAAATAATCGATCCACTAAAAAAATGGATGATGTTTGTTAATTTATAAATATGTTATTTCAAGTCTGATTTGATTGAATTCTTTTTTCAATTGTAGGTAGGCTCATGCGAAATCAATCACCAGTTTTGAATTTCAAGAAAACTCGGCGTACGTCAATTTATATAGGGTGAAACAAAATCTGTTTTTTACCCTAACTTTAGAACCATTTCTGGTGTGTTCCAGTTGTTTCACCGTGAGATTTCTTATGTCATCATCAAGATACATCTTTTCTTGACAATTTCATTCTTCATTTATAACAATAGCTCAATTTTTGATAAATATACAGGGTTTTCAGAGCAACATTAAATTCCACAACTTCGCTATGGCTATAAAAGTACTTTCACAGATTTAACCTTTACTCCCAACGTGATGAAAATAAACTGAAAACTATAGTCCGTTCACGAAAGTTTGTGCTCATAGTAGGCGTTTGTTTACTTATCTGAAGTTGGCAGTATTCGCTGTCATAACGTAAAATAAAGTCAACGTTGCCGAAGGTACTCGGCCTCGTCCGACTAGCTTGCGAGTTATCAGAGAACTATACAATATTGACAACATTGCGTATCAATCTGACAAGAATATGAATTACATAACCTAAAATTTTAATATACACAGTGAAATATGCCAAATTTCCATGGCCAACCGACGGCTCAAACTTTCGTGAACGGACTATAAGTGAAAAAATAAAACAAGAGAAGTGATAGCGCCACATGTAGTTTCTTATGCACAGTTTATTGAAGACGATTTCATGCTAATGAATGATAATCGGTGCGATTCTGTTCGCATATTGCTATGAATCTTGTTATCATCCACTTATTCATTCAATATTGCTATAATTCCTATCAATATGACTACGATATTGCGTATACTGTTTCGACTGTTATAGCAATGTTGGCTATGAATTTAGCCTTAGCAATATTGCTTCGAGAATTGGCAATCCAAGAGCTAGCAACACTGTGATATATGATATCTGAACTACTATTTTGAGTTTTGTTATGACATTTCTGTGTTTTCAAACACTTGTAATGAGAATTTAAAAAATGTTGCGGAATAGGAAAATCCAAATGGAAGTATTAACAATCTTCCTTGAATATAATAGAATTAAAGTGACTGAAAAATCCCACCCATTATAAATATGCTGAGGTGAATATCAAGAGGGTTGAACAAACAAACAGTGGCGTAGTAACGGGCCTGTGTTCAAGATATTTTCCGGGCCCCTACCCTCACTAGCAGCGCTGCCTGCTGGTTACATAATTAAAGAAATTAGATAAGGACAAAATAAAACCACATTTTATTTGTCACTTATATTAGAATAGTGACAATACAAAGTACGTGGGTATACATTCCACATATAAATATAACCAACTAACAAAATAACAACTACGACAAATAACAACTATAAGCAAAATGAAAACAAAAAACGAAATAAAATTAAAACCAAATTAACATATAAATATATTATTAATATAATAAACACAAAAAAGAGATAAGAACAAAGCGCAATCAAAACTTTTTTTGCGGGCTTTCGAATTAGCAAAATTTGTCAGAATATTAGCTATACTTAATGTTCGGGCAACTTCATTTTCTATAGAAATAATTGAAAATAATTCTAGCAAGATTTCTTGAGACAAGTAACGAAGTAAACTTGTGAATTATATCGTCGAGCTATCAGGCTCTTTTTTTCTAATTATTTTTGGTTTATAAAGAAGTGTTAGTGACCAATTACCAATTCGAACATTTATCCTTGATTATATACCGAAAAATATTTGAAAATAATAATCCGATAATCCGACGATACAATTCACAATTCACTTAGTTTTCAATTCTATCAGCAATCCCCAAAGACTGACCGGCATTTTTTCATATTAAGAGAGGCGCCTAACGAAAAAATCAGCCACGTGATGAATTATAGAACTCAGCTTCAATAACACTTAAAGTCCAGACATTCAAAAACACTAAGAAAAGTCAAGAATTTTGAGAACTTCCACTCTGAACACACTCACAAGCACAACGTCGTTACAAATTCGAATAGGTACTTATTTCTCTAGAATGGGAATAGAAGTGAAATGATTTCGCATTTTCCCCCTAATTCAAAAAAAAAATTTCCCTATGTACATGAAGAATCCTACATCAAAGAAGCCGCTCAAAAAGAAGCCGCCCCAATAAAGCGATCATCTGGTGACGTTAATGTAATGTAATTATCCCCTAAACAGAATGCCGACACGCTTCATGCAAAAAATTCGGTACGATTTGTCCAGGCCGAAAAATCGATTACGGGGATAGCAATTTTCACCAGAAGAATATAAATATAAATAAGGAATTGTTGATTCAACGTTTTCATTTGTGTGCGATGTGGTAAATTTTAATAATAATTAATAATCATATTCTGATATGAATTGATAATTTTAACTAGAGTTTCGGAGATAAGTTGGTTTTAGTACAAAATGAAGGATTTACTCTGCAAGAAAAAAAAGTATAGTCGTCCCAAGCCCGGCCCGGGCTCCCTATAGGGCCCGGGCCCGTGTTCTTCGAACACGCCGAACACCGGTCACTACGCCCCTGCAAACAAATTATGTGCAGTGAAAAATGAAAACTTATAGAGAATATTGAAACTCCTAATCATCGTTTTCCCAACATGAACAAGCGTGCAATTACTTTCTTCATTTTTTTATTATTAGTTCTTTTCGTATGGTATCGTGTTTACCATAGGCCTTCTGTTTTCGCAATTGTGCTTTGGATAATTTTTTACGCCGAAGACAAAATAAAATCGTAGTACCCCAATGAACATGAAAATTTGGTGTGACATTTTGCTCGATAATGCTCACTCACATGATATGACGTCAAATGAAGCGCTATTTCCTATTTTACTCCTCTTGAATTACGACCCCAAAATTCAGCTGACTTTCTTTGATTAATTTTCTATTTTTCATAGATTGGCCGCCACACCAGATCCTATCAGGACATGGGGGAAGAGTGAATTGCCTTCTGTACCCCCACAGTCAACATTCCAGATATGATAAAAACTTTCTAGTATCAGGAGGTGTAGATTTTGCTGTTTGTTTATGGGATCTATACTCTGGCACGCTCCTCCATAGATTTTGTGTTCATGCAGGAGAAATAACACAGCTTTTAGTACCACCCAACAATTGCAGTGTAAGAAATCCACCTGCCTTTATTATCGAATAAAAATATTAATTAGTTTTCCCCTTGTAGAATCGAATACAGAAATGCATATGCTCTGTTGCCTCTGATCATTCTGTGACCTTGCTGAGTCTGACAGAAAGAAAATGCGTTTGTTTGGCCTCAAGACACCTGTTTCCTGTTGTAACCATCAAGTGGCGCCCTCTCGATGATTTTATTATCATAGGTTGCTCTGATGGTACCGTATATGTATGGCAGATGGAAACTGGTCATCTGGATCGAGTTCTTCAAGGTGGGTTTCAAAAGTTAATCCTTTCTTTCACAATTTTTATTGAGTCAACATTTATAATATTGGAATACATAATACTAATCAAAGTAACATGAATATTCAACAAATTCATTTTCTTTCTCAATTCAGTTATAATACCTAATATGTATGGCAAAGAATTTGCAAAGATGTCATTTCAGGATGCTTTTTTAGTGGTTTGTTGGAGTTGTGTGTAAAATTGAGAGGCTCTAGCCGGGTTTCACAAAACTCCAATCACCTTGGTTATTGAAATGTCATAATTTCTGTGCAATTTTCAGTTAATTTTTGACATAAACCATCGACTTAATTCAAAATCAACGATTTGATTGCCCAATCAAGCTTTGAGAAACCCACGGTCAGACTTTTAACATCCACAAAAAATTTGTATTGAATACTTTTATTAACTGAAGCTTATTTTTTTAAATCCAGGAATTGCAGCCGAGGAGGTGTTATATGCTTGTGAAGAAAATGAAGCTCATAATATGTCAACCGAAGTTGGCTTAGCTAATCCAGCTGTTCATTTCTTCAGGTAATTATATATCCTTTTCCCTTTCAACTCATTTTTTTTTATTTCTGACTTAAAAATATCATGCATTGAAGGCAAATGTGCAGTTGGTAGGAATGAAAATTATTGAATTTTGATGTTATTCCCCTTTCTTTGTGTAGAACATAACTTGAATTGAAATTTATTTTATTATATTATTAAATTAGTTACATTCAATGAAATACAGTGGAACTTCCCTATAACGAAAGCGTTAAATCCGCAACAAAAATTCGTTATAAAGAAATTTCGTTATACAGAAAAAAATTTTCTCTAGTCGGCAATGTCGCGGTCGACTTCACTGAAGAATTTAAGTTTATCATTAAAACTTGAGAACTTCCTTTTAGACATTTTCGCACATCTTTCACACTAGCGTAATGGTTAGATTGAAACCAAACAGCCAGGGGTGTATTTGAAACTGTTTCAGAAGAATCTCTCTGCCGCCGTAATGATTTAGTTCAAGGTCGAGATTTATTACGTATTTCTTACCAATACCCATTTAAAGAGTGATGTCCTTTGAATATAACGTTATAGAGAGAATTCACTTCGTTTTAGAGGGTGTTTTTAACATGAAATTTGTATTCAAGGTGCAATGTCTTGTCCAAAATTCGTTATACAGACGTTCGTTATAGGGAAGTTCCACTGTAAGTTCTTAATCATAGGGGCTTGTTCAAAGTCGAAGGCTTCACATGATAAAATGATCAACTTTTTTTCAGATTAATTCTGAAGTAGAAATACTGAAAAATTTTTTCCTATCTTAAAAATAATTCCTTTCTCTTCTCCACATTTTGTGAATTATATTGATATATTATATTACAGAGGACTACGACACAGAAATTTGTCAGCAATCAGACATGCAACACAAAGAGGTTTACACCAAATACAGCAACTTGGAGCTCACATAAATAATGATGATCCGCATATGCAAAGAAACCATACATCTCCATTGTCAATTCAAGGTTTACGGACTAATCCCAAGGGTATTTTATGGAGAATTTCTGATGTTTCTATAATTTTGAAATTAAAATTTTTCAGACCCTGAGAGCCATATATTATTCTTCGATATTGAAGCCCTTATAATTGAATTATTGAGTGAAGAATACGCCATGATGTCTCCTGGCAGTTTAGAAGCTGCTGGATTAACTTCACAGACTGAATATCTGAAGGTATTAGCTTTAACACAAAGTGCCAGTCCTGACGCCCATAAAAAGATAGCTGGTAAGATATACTTTTTTTTAAATATGTTCCCTCGAATAAATAAACTACGATACTAGTCAATTGCATTTCCTATTTAAATATTTTTCTGTCCAAGACTTCTTTGGAAAAGTGAAAGACAAAGCTGAAAATATGGAAAGAATTATTAAGGAGAAAGATAAACATGGTAAAATAATGCAATGAAATGCTTGTACACAACCCTATAGTATTTTAGATATTTCAAGTAACTTGCACCAGACAGCACCTTTAATTTTTTTATTGTTTGAGTTTGCAAATGCTTGCACTCTTTCTGTTGTGTTTCATTGGCTTGAATAAATTCATTTTATAAAGCTAAGGAACTTTCCTTGAAAGTGACATGAACTGCAATGACTTTGTCAAGAGAGTAACGGGAATTGGTCATTATAAAAAACCAATTCATTACATTTGTAAGAACATATCAAAATAAAAATTCATATTTGACTATCCTCCGAACCAGCCATTATGAGAGCAATCACATCCATTTTAGACTCTGAAAATACTCAATACATATTTCCAAAACATGTACAGGTCATTGTACATGTATTATGTCTAGAATTTTCTGAAGGATCCAAAAATTTGATAATAAAAGAAAGTTGGTACTGGTCACTTACACATGGCACACTCTAACAAATTTGCGCATTGAAAGTACTAACGACTAAGCGTTTTTCCCTTCACGCCCTAATTTATTCGTTATCAAATATATTTCATTTGGCTGTTACACATTATAAAGGGTTTTTCAATTAGAGATGTTATTTTGAATAGTCCGCTATTTCGGTAAATTTCACGTTTGAAGCTGTCATTTTTTTGATATTTGACAAGTAGAAATTACGCCATTAATAAAAATAGAACGATACGCACGCTTCAAGAACGCATTGAAATTATTAAAATTCACTATAACAATGGTGAAAATTTGGCAGAGACGGTTCGTGAAACTTGAACATTTTCGGGTCGTCATGAAGCACCGTGTCGGACTGCAATGAAGAAATTGGTGGAAAAATTCGAGCTGTTGGGAAAAGTTAGTGATGTGAAGAATAAAACCCGTGCACGTCGCTCAAGAACACCCTAGAATATTGGTGCTGTAGCCGAAAGTGTTGAAGAAACCCCAGGTTTGTCCATTCCTCGACGTTAAACGTCATTACACCGTATTTTGCATAAAGATTTGGGTCTTAAGGCTTATAAAGTTCAGTTAACACAAGAACTCAAGCCGACCGATCATCAACAACGTCGTGTCTTTGCTGATTGGATCATTGAAATGCATGAAAATGATCCGGAATTCCATCGAAAAATCATCTTGAGTGATGAGGCCCATTTCCACCTCGATGGCTTCGTCAACAAGTAAAATTGTCGCATCTGGGGCTCGGAAAACCCAAGAGTTATTGTTGAAAAGCCTCTCAATTCTCAACGTGTGACTGTTTGGTGCTGTTTATGGTCTGGTGGAGTCATTGGACCTTACTTTTTCGAAAATGAGGCTGGAGCAACAGTTACGGATTGAGCTATCGAGAGATGATTAATGATTTTTTATGGCCGAAATTGGATAGTATTGATCTGGGCAACGTTTACTTTCAACAAGACGGCGCTACGTGCCACACAAGCAACGAAACCATTGATCTTTTGCGGGAAAAGTTTCCGGGCCGTGTTATCTCTCGAAAAGGTGATCACAATATGCCACCGAGATCTTGTGATTTAACATCTAGCGACTTCTTCCTTTGGGGTCACGTGAAAGAGAAAGTCTACGCCAATAGCCCAGCGTCGATTCAAAATCTCAAGGATGGAATTCCTGAAGCTATCGAGGACATAGGGCAGCCACTTTGCGATTTGGTTATGGAAAATTTCACTGAAGGGATATGGTCCTGTAAGCGTGGTCGTGGTGGTCATTTTCCTGATGTTATTTTCCACTATTAACGGCATAGCTTCTTCTTTATAATGAAATAAACATCCGGTCATTAATATTGAAAAATGGCATTTTTCTTTGAATATCAAAATAACTCCTCTCATTGAAAAACCCTTTTTCATTATATAAAACCGACATTTAATTCTTTTATTTTTGAAAATTACTTTAGATTTGAGGCGTTAAATAAGTCCTGCTAAATTAAGAATACCTATAAATTTTGCAGATTGACCAATTCCCGGTATTTTTTGACATAATAGCACTCCATCAAGAATGCGTAAATAGATTAGTTTGAAAGTAAATAAGCATGATCCAACAGTTTTTGAATTTTCTAAATTTAATTTCCTACGTAGGTATATTAGCAAAAATGAAAGAAGGAGCTGAACAAATGCAAACAAAGATTCAAGCAAAAGCGGAAAGCGTCTTGAAACATGGAAATGATAATAAAGGTGAATTTTCTATGTTGAAGTTTGCATCTCAAAATCACAATCATTGTACCATACAGATGACTACAATTAGAAGTTATTGCTATGTGCATTATTGATTTGTTTGATTTTAGAAGGCGATCATAATAGTCAATCTTCCAATAAATCTTTGAATCTCCCGTTCGAAACTAGTCATGGAATGGAGATCGCCCAACTACTTCTGTCTTTATTGCATTCTTGGGGTCTAGACAGTGATTTAGATCGAGTGTGCCAGGCTAAACTAGGATTATTAAGACCTTTAGTAAGTTATTTTTTTCTATTTCACATCTTTCCTAAAGAAATATAGATATTTACTCATATTCATTCATGAAATCATAAATACAGTGTCGGATTGACGTTTTCTCATAACTAGTTGGCTCATTCCTAAATTGAAGTCAAAAACTATAGTCTTATAGCTGCCATGAGCAAAACATGGTAGACTTGTGAAGTTGTTTCATCAATAATTTCTCTTAGCTTTTCAAGCAAATCAGAAACAGCCTGTTTGTCTGATCGAAATATTTTGATTAACTTCTCTAGTGTCCCTGATATGTCGATTTTGCGATCTGAGAATTCTCCTTAAAATTTAATGTTCTGTAGTACTTCAATTTAATATTCATTGCAACATACTTATAGTCCGTTCACGAAAGGTTGAGCCCATAGTAGGCCTTTGTTTATTTATCTTAAGTTGGCAGTATTTGCTGTCATAACGTAAAATAAAGTCAACGTTGCCGAATGTACCCGGCCTCGACGACGAGCTTTCGAGTTATCAGAGAACTCTATAACCTACTGACAACATTGCGTATCAATCTGACAAGAAAATAAAAAACATAACCTAAAATTTTAATATACACAGTGAAATATGCCATATTGTCATGGCCAACCGACGGCTCAACCTTTCGTGAACGGACTATATGTATACTCCGTTCACGAAAGGTTGAGCCGTCGATTGGCCATGATAATTTGACTTTATTTTACGTTATGACAGCAAATACTGCCAACTTCAGATAAATAAACAAACGCCTACTATGCGCTCAAACTTTCGTGAACGGACTATATATACAATCCCTTTGAAAAATTACAATGAAATAAATGTTTCTCTATGATATTTCTAATTCTTTTGGACCTGTACAAGATTGTTATCTGTGTGCGCAAGTACTATTTCGACCTTGCTAAGATAGCAATGCGGATAGCAAGGTTATGGCTACATTGACAGATAATATTGTCACAGAATGGTCGATCAGAATACAGAATATTGCGGATCTTGCTATGATAGCAATGTCTTTATCTTAGCAATATGGTTATGCGCAAACAGAATCGCATTGACTATCGACAATATTACTGCCAACCTTAAGAGAATTGTTTGCAGGCAGATTAGAACAATTGGTGAAAACATGCAGAAGGATGGTATGATATTATTTTTTTACTGACAGCTGAATTTTGAGGCGACTTTTGGCGATGTAACTGCAGCTTACCACAGTTACATAGTTGACAGTTTATACACGTATGTTCTGTCAAATCATCACATAGTTACGTGAGTTGACAGAAAATATGTGTATTAACTGTCAAGTATGTAACTATGGTAAGCTGTAGTTACATCGCCAAAATTCGACTTTGCTCTAGAACTGGTTGTCTTCGCGTGACCGTGACAACTAACACGAAATGTTAATCCTTTCGGGGACCCCAATGCTACCGTGAATACGCATCTGTATAAGATAAATGCCTAAATCATTCTGCCAAAGGAAAAATGTATATGAATGGTTGAGATTATTTAATTTAAATTTTCCATTTGTTCACAGATACCGATCTCTTATGGTGTTTTGTCCAAAGCAAATCACATGTCTCTCTTCCTGCCAACATGGCACAATTGTATTCCAATGGAGAACGAGCCTATGCCTTTACCAGCCGAAATATCCTTATCTGATAGCTTGCCTCCTGATATGATAAGACAAGAACAATTGACAAGGATATTTACGGCTAGAACCCATTGGGAATTGAGCACAACACTAACAAGCAATCACCTGTTAGCTATCATTGCTCTTAGTCATACTCTTATGTCTATGAGCAACGCTACGTTTGTCCCAGAACAGGAACGAAATAGGAAAATGCACAGGTATGGTAAACTGAAAGTAAAGGTAAATATAGAATTTCGGTGACCAGCAGATATCGACCAGATTTTGGTGTCATTGTTTTCATTGAGTCTTCCTGAACAACATTAGTGAAACTAACAGGTGGTGGTCTGTCTTGGTTTTGAAAATATGGGCTCCCAAAGGTCCAAAAATGTTCAATCTTCACATCGCTTTTTTCACAATAAAACCAAAAATTCACTGCTCCAATTTAGTCTATAACTCACCTTTGAACATTCAAGTAACTATTCAAATAGTTTAATTTCGGGTATATTCGATAATTAATGCAGAAACATCGAAATTCTGGAGGTATCACTTATCCACAAGTTCTAAGGAAAGCCCGCCGTTCTTCATGGTAGGTTTGGCACCACTGCTCCGTCCTTCGGCGAGTGAAATATCAAATGATGGCAGGAATTACAGGAAGGCAGCGTATCATATTCGCGCGAATGAATCTGCGGCAGTGCCAAATCTACCATTAAAAACAGCGGGCTTTCCTTAGAATTTGATATGTGGTGTCTCTATAATTTCGATGTTTCTGCATTAATTATTGAATATACCTGAAATGAAACTATTTGAATGTTCGAAGGTGATTTATGGACTAAATTGGAGCAGTGAATTTGTGTTTTTTATAGTGGAAAAAGTGACTAACTAAGACAGACCCCTACCTTTTGGTTTCACTAATGTTGTTCAGAAAGATTCAATGAATACAATAACACAAAAAAATAGTCGATATCTGCTGGTTCCCGAAATTAAAATATTTACCAAAGAAAATAAAGATATAAAAAATCAGTGAAGTCTCAGATGTATGAATTAACGGTAACAGATGTATGTCATAGGGTATGTTAAAGTTGTCCTTCAAATTCCAGTTCGATATTTAATCGGTAAAAGAAATAATAGCAAATTGAATATTCCAACTCCAACTGCATTTGGACAGGAGATTATTACAAAAATTTCGAAAATTCGTTTTTTAAAGGCCTTATAAGAAAAATATTAAAGGAATAACACCGCTACTTCAAGTGACGGACTGCGAGTATTTTATGGAAAAATTGGCGTCCATGAAAAAGAAGCCTTCAATACACATACACAATATACATAATAGTAGGTCACAACTTAAAGGGATGAATCTACGTATAATTTCAAGAAAAAAAGTGTTGAAATTTCCAACAAAATTGGTTTTTTCTTCATGACTCCTGCAGTTTTTGAGATATTCAGTTCAAATTTGGAATGCGAGCTATTTTCAACAGTTTCCATCATTGCACGTCCTGAATCTTAACTAGAATTTACAAGGTGTTTTCTTTTTCGGAGCCATGTTTCTTTTTTCCTTTTTCAAACTTTTTTGGTACGCCACAACCCCACTGATCAGCGTAAAATCAATTTTTGATAACTTCGTTCAGTTTGAAATTTTTTTTGTAATATATTATAATAGAAATACTCGATAGGTATGCCCAAAATTTGCTTTCATTTTGATAGGTCGTCATCTGAGACTCAACTTGAGCTTATTCAATGTCAAACTAAAGAATGTCAATAATTTTTTACTCGAAAACGGTTAGAGATACGAAAAAATTACAGGAGTCAAAAAAGTTTCTAAATTGAACGGAGATATCAAAAATTGATTTTACGCTGACCAGTGGCGTACCGCAAAAAAGTTTGAGAGTGAAAAAGGATACATGGCTCCGGAAAAGAAAACACCCTATTGATTCTAGTAAAGATTCAGGACGTGCAATGATGAAAACTATTGGAGATAGCTCGCATTCCAAATTTGGACTGAATATCTCAAAAACTGCAGGATTTATGAAGAAAAAACCTATTTTTTTGGAAATTTCAACACTCTGTAGCTCCTTAACGAAGCTTCTGCGGACCCATGTTTTTTCTTGAAATTATACGTAGATTCATCTCTTAAAGTTGTGATATACTATTATGTAACTCCCAGTATAAATATGCCAGCTTGTTAATAAATAAATCCAATGTACTGTGCTTGATTAAAAAGACGAGTATTTGGCAGAGGTTTTTTATCATATATAGAAATGTATGATAGTCTGTGAAATCGGTACACATGCTATATTCTTTTATATTCAATGAATGATTTTCAGTTCACTGATGTTCATTATTTGGACATTAAAATCACTCTCATTTTATGTTGACAACGAATCTTGTGTACAGTGTGTTTGGTCATGACTTAGCGATTATTTAAGGTCATCAAATTTACCTTTTTATTTTCGTTGTCCTTTCCAAATAATATCCATTTCTTTGGACATAAAGATCCTACAGATGTGAAAAAAATGTTTTTTGAAAGATGATACTATCACCTTTCATTGAAGTATAACAATATAAAAACATTCAACTTGAAAACGCCATAAAAAAATCCTTTAAAAAAGTTCATAGTGAAAATATGTACTGATTTTCTCAGTAAATCCGCAATAGTACAAGAACTAGCACATTGAGGTATAATTTTTTTTCAATGATTTAACACGCGAGAACACAATCTACAAAACAACACTCACATCATTTCTGTAAGTTACATGATTTGAGAGTTATTGCTGTTCGAACATGACCCTTATGAAAATTGATAAAATAAAAAAAACCTTAGTACTGTACTTTCGATAATTTTCAATGATAAAACAAACAAATTAATCATAAAAATTGCTCAAATAGCCGCCTCTGCTCTGTAGACAGGCAGTGGCCTTCATGACGACCTGTCTTGTGTCTTTTGCTCGCGTAGTGATCACGTTCGAGCAGCAATAACTCTCAAATTATGTAACTTACAGATATGATGTGAGTGTTGTTTTGTAGCTAATATCCTTGCGTGTTAAATCATTGAAAAAAAATTATACTTCAATGTGCTAGTTCTTGTACTATTGTGGATTTACTGAGAAAATCAGTACATATTTTTACTATGAATTTTTTTAAAGAATTTTTTTATGGCGTTTTCAAGTTGAATGTTCTTATATTATTATACTTCAATGAAAGGTGGTAGTATCATCTTTCAAAAAACATTTTTTTCACATCTGTAGGACCTTTATGTTCAAAGAAATCGATATTATTTGGAAGGGTCAACGAAAATAAAAAGTAAATTTAAAATGGGGGCTACTCCAAAACTAAGGGGGTAAACTTTCAAGTTTGGGTGTTTTTGTCGATAATATTAGGTATATTTGATGACCTTAAATTATCGCTAAGTCATGACCAAACACACTGTATAACCGATACATCTATATCTTCTATCATTTTCAGGCAATCTACGAGAGTTAATTGGAGTAAAGTAGATGAAGAACATGAAGAGCTGTATACTCAACAACAGGCTCATATAAAACAAGGCTGGTCCTTATTGTCAACGTTGCATTGTGTTCTTTTGCCAGATAAAGTAGTAGAAGCAGGTGCAAAATACTTCAAACGACCGCAAGTAGAGATGATGGCTAAAAGGTGGCAGCACCATTGTGTCGAAGTGAGGGAGGCCGCTCAAACACTTCTTCTGGCCGAACTTTCAAGGTAGATATTAGCGAACTTCAGCAATGCTTTATATTTATTGTTGTATACTTCTACAGAATGGGTCCAAAGGGTAGAAAAGCGCTAATAGAGACTTGGTCGCCGTATTTACCGATATTCTCAACTCCGACGGATACTATAACCCAACAAATTACTTCACCTATAACACAAAATAATATAAATTCAGCCAATTCCATGCCAACTGAAGCAGTAAGTCCAACTAGGTGTTGCCAGTGGCAAATTTGTAGAGCTCTTTATATTGTAACATTCAAAGATTGTTGCAGTAGACGAAATAGCATGATATTGCTGTGTTTTAGGACGAAGAAGATGACGATGAGGAGGATGAAAATGTAAGGAGACCTTCAAATATAACGGAATTGAAGCGGAAATATTCGACTGCTATCATTCTATTGGGGGTTATTGGAGCAGAGTTTGGCCAAGACATTACTAGCACCGATAACTCCAAAAAGAGAAATAGTGAAGACCGAAGAAAAAGTAGTGGTGCTGAAGGATTTGGTGAGTAATATTTATCAAACTTTTGCTACTTCTGAATAAATTATGGCATCAAACCTTTTGAAGTTGCTTTGAAAGGTTCTATTCAAATACTTCACACGAGAAGTTTGTAAGATGATGATATACATATCTTGTATTTCGTATTAAGTAGGTTTTAGATCCACAAAACTTAGGCGTTTTCAGGAATTGAAGCTATATGAGGTGAATCAATGATGAAATATTATATATAGGGTGTATGTTGATATTCTTGGAACAATTTCAAGAAGGAAACTTCAAATGAGCATATGTACATACGTCGTGAATGGGCTAACTTTTGAAAAACAAAGTAGTAAAGTTTCTGAAAAAATTCTTTTTTTCATAACCACAATAATGCTGTAGCAGATATTTCAATAAAATTTGGTAGAAATTTTTGTATCAAGGTACATTTTTGGATGTAGAAGGAATTTAATTTTTGCCACCAGTGGTCTTGCATTGAACATTTCTGAAGGAAAAAATTGGTACAATACTGCTTTTTTCTCGCATTTAAAATCTGTTTTCATGATTTAACCTCGTTTGGTTCACAGTTTTCGCCTGAATAAATAAGAATAGTTTTACTTCACAGAAAAATTCGATAATCGAAGTAAAAAGCTTCCATTATGTTTGGTTACTTTTCAGAAAAGGCTCCTTTAAAGTTTACTGTAAATAGCAGTTGGTATTCCTTCGTAATAAGCCGAAGTTTCTCCAATAATTTCTGGTCTTTTTCAAGACAACAAAGTAAAACTCAAGTTGAGATACATACATACATCAAGAATATTTAATTGATTGTTAGTATTTACCCTGTTTAGTTTTTATTGTACGATAATATTTGACATCAGGGTTATTGTTTATTGGCAACGTTTCGGGCAGAGCCTTTTTTCTGAATATACACTTTATTTTTGTTTCATTTGTAATTTTGTTCTGATAGAGTTTTGTTTTTCTTGTTACAGTTTTATATTATTATTGTCAATAGCAAATTTTGGATCACGGCTGAATGAAAAAACACAATTCTGAAGATTTTACAAGTTTGTCTGAAGAAGGTGTAAAGTTTTTTAGAAATGCAGAATCCTCCCAGAATATATTTCAATATACGACTTAATGTGTTTTGAATTTCAAAAGGTTTATAAAATGTTGGTAACACTAATAATTGAAAACATACCAATAAATCAAATAATCGCAAAACATAGAAAGCAACATAAAAAACTGTCTCAGGAAAACCAGAACTCCATCAGAACAAAATCAACTATGAAACAAAAATAATAGTTGTTATTTATTATACAAGGGAAAAAAGTATCAGATTTTAGCTCGAGGTTGTGTTGTCTCGCGACGCGTAGCGGAGGGAGACAAAAGCTGAGAGCTAAAATCTAATATTTTTCCCGTGTATAATACACTATTTTTTTCTGTGACAGGAAGAACGACCATTAATAGTGAAAGAAATATAACTGTCTACGAAATTACTTTTTTCCCCGGGAAAAAAGTGAGTACTTTTTTTCCCGGCTACATAGAGAATCATTTTTTTGACAGGGAAAAAAGGAATTTCGTAAAAAGTCATACTTAGTGACCTGTCAAGAGACATAAAATGTCACATTTTTTTACCGTCACAGAAAAAAAAATCAATTTCAAGCGCCAACCAGTTATTGTTTTGGTTAACAATTTCCATTCAAATTGAATGCAATGAGGGCTACCGCGTATGAATTTTCCGCTAGAGGCGCTAGTGTTGCGTGAGGTCCACGAGAATTTGAATTGTCAAATATTCAAACGTAATTGGGAATCTGTATTCTGTTTATTTTCAATCTTTACGAGGATGTGAGGAGTTTCACATACATATTCAGATTCAAGGGCGTAGCCAGGAATTAATTTCGGGGGGGGTTTTGACATTTGGCAATTGACTTTGTAGGTGCCGGGAATTGTGGGGGTCGCTTTCTGTAGCAAGTATTTGTTGTTTTTAAGAATTCAATAATCCTTTTCCTACTTCGGAAGCAATATTCAACATAGATATTAGGTTAGCTAAACTTTTTTTTCAAATATGCTTCAGAATTTAGTTTTTATTCACTCAACAAAACTTGAAAAACAATTTTATTTCCCAAACAATACTTACAGAATGAATCAAATGAAATTAGTGTGGATGTGTGCTTTCATTGAAACTAAATAGAGTTTTTTTATCTTTTACTCCAAAATAGTGCCAACAACATATGAATAGGTATTATAAAAATGAAATATGTAGTGAGAAAACACAACAATATTTTTTATGGTGATTCCTTCAGTTAGAGTCTATCCGTCTTTTGTTCTGCGAATTGGTCAACACTTCATTTTCATCAATTTTCACACTATAATGAATATTCATAAGCGCCAATCCATTCAACCTAGTTTCGCTAGAAGAATTGCTAGGTAATTTTTAATTCTCCTCAAGCTGGAAAAACTTCTTTCTGGAGTAGCAGTAGATACTGGAATCGTAGCTAAAATTTGTATTAGGATGTAGATGTTCGGATACATATTCTGATTGCTCTCATCTCAGCATTCTAATACCGATTTTGAAATGGAGTTCATTGACATTTTCCATATTTCAAATTCTGCTTTAATTAGGTTTTTTTCTGGGAGTGGTGAGAACACATCGATAATGCGTCTTCTAATTCATATTCTCTGTAAAATTCTGGTTAGCAGACCAGATAAGGCTGATATTAATTTTCGGTGTTTAGAAAATCTATCAGTTAATTGTTGGATAGTATGTTCTAGAAATGGAATAAACTTTAATATCATCCATATTGCTGATATTAATTGATAATTTTAATTAGATTTTCGGAGATAAGTTGGTTTGAGTGCAAAATGAAAGATTATTTTTGCAACAAAAATAACATTTCGGGGGGGGTTTGAACCCCCAAACCCCCCCCTGGCTACGCCCTTGTTCAGATTAATAACAGCAAATATGAATCACGGATCAATGAATATCACTGCTTTGAAAGCGGTATTACAAAAGATAGTTGCCCAATTAAGCGGGCTAAAAAGAGAGCTAATTCAAAGGTGAGTTTGTTCAGAGTTTCAATACGCACTTCTTGCGAAAAGTATGCTTATTTATTGAGTTTAGAGTTATGGTTTTTCTTTTTACAGATCCAAATAGGAATGATAATTCCAGTGGAAACGCATTATCATGATTTGAAATAAGTTTATTACAGAAGTAGATTATCATTTCAAGGGAAATTGCTTTTTATCCTACTTACATGATACCTGTGATAGCTGAAAAGTGTTAAAACTTGGAGTAAAACAATAAAACCTCACACAATCCTTTCATTTATCATTATAAGTGAATATATAGAGAAAACAGTATGTGCAGCGAAAAGGAAAACCTCAGAGATCAATGTATACTAACTAACTAATCATTCATTTAAGTGGGGTAATTTATTTATTGACACAAGTTCTTGATATATTTTTACAGTTATGTTTTCCTCGAGTTAAGGGCCCACTCACTAAGAGGGAAGCGCGAAGACTTGAATGCGCGTTGTACGTGTTACAGTTAAAAGTGTGTGTGTATGGCGTAAATTTGGAATGCGCATTCATCTCCGTCGTGTGGCGTGTGCATTCTTCCCCGTACGTGGAAGAATGACCAAAAACGACCGTGTATGGGCAACAAGTCTCTGCACGTTTCATATGTTTAGCAACACAGTGTCGGGTTCGATATTTATACCTTAGAAATTTTTTCCTAAATAACAACACACGCCACTGCCATTACATCAGATCTTTTTTCGACGTCATCTCACGCTTGTCGCACATCCAAACCAACACGCATAAGTGTATGTGTTGTGGCAATATGAATGCACACGTTTGCGTTACAGCAAACATGCAGAGACTTAACTGCGCATTCTTCCTTCCTAGTGAGTGGGCCCATTAGTGAGTTGATTGATAACAAACATGAAATGTTTGAGATGTAAAATCCAGAGTAAAATTGTACCAATTAGATTTTTCAATTCGAAGTAGGTATGTTTCTATTACTCCAAGTTCCGACAAAAAAGCAGTATCAGTTGAGCTCTCTTGACTACATATTGATTTTCCTCTACAGTTTAAACGATTCTTGCATTTTCAAAATTCTTTCTGCGTTCAAGAACTCTCTCTACTAGTATTTTATTCATATCTGTCCTCACCTTCCTGGTACCCAGAAAATTGGCTAGGTATTGATTACAGTTTTAATTTAGGAATAGCTGAAAAAATTTCAACAGTATATTACAAGTAATACAACTATGTATAGTTATACATAGTTGTATTACTTGTAATATACTGTTTATTCAATTGTAAAAGTGAAGTGTCTGAAGCAACATAATGTAAAAGATTATTAGGTACTCACGGTTTTCTGTATTAGGATCGTTAGGTCACGTATTATAACCAGGGTTGAAATGTTTTTCACAAAAATAAGAATGTTTTGAAGGGGTAACATCAGCTGCTTTAGGACAGTCTCATCGTTCCTTTTTTTCTGAAATACGGAACTGCACAACTCTGGCGCATGCTCGATATTGTACAGTATTCAGGAATAGAATGTACACTTTTTTCACACGACTTATAACTCCGAACACTTATAAATATGAATTTGTTTTAATAATAATAATCAATGACAGTACAAGAAACTTTGACAGGACTCACGCAACAGAGGCGCCAGCTAGCGAGGAAAAAAAACGGTAGCCCTCATTGGTTAACCGAAATGATGACCGGTTAGCCGCTCGAAATTGATTAAAGTATATATTTAGATAAGAAGACTTGAATGTTCTAAGTTGTTAAAAATAAATAGTTTTCAAACAATAACCCTGATATCAAATATTATCATACAATTAAGAATATTGTCACACTTTATTGAATAAACAGACTACACAATCTGAATAACGAATAACCACACATCACACTGGCTGTCTCCTAGTGTTTCATGAGTGTATTTTGAATTGAAATGTGTTGTTTTCCATTGTTCAGATTATGAATTCGACATATTCAACGAATTGTGGAAATATTTCCAATGTAACTCTCCTTATGACTCAATAGTATGAAAGTATTCTGCTCATGAATTGTTTAATGTTTTTTTTATTTAGTGTATTATTTACTAATGAAATGATGTTGAGTGTTTTACTAATATCTGCTGCTTATTCATTTATAATTTTCCAAGCAGGTAGCAGATGGTCCCTAAGGTGGAGTATAAAGAAACAACCAGGTGAAATTTGCTATTTTTTCTTTGTGGTGATTTGGTTGCTTCATTGTTGGGCAGAGTGTATTCTGTGATAATTTTTGGACTTTGGTTATATGTGGGTCGTTTTATTTTACTAGTAGCTGAGTGTAATATCGTGTTTTTTCAGGACCTGGAAACAATAATTTGGCTAGATTGACGGCTATGGCGTTATCACATCTTCTGTTAGCTCCGCCCTCTCCCAAACTTCCAGCATACGTGGCCTTGAGGCGAGCAGCCATCGATCTGATTGGGAGGGGTTTTACTGTTTGGGCACCTTTCTTGGACATCAGTAAAGTCCTTCTTGGTGAGAATACTCTTTCCTATATACTTGTTGATTATGTTTGTGATTGATACCATACAACAAGCTAGCAGAAACGAATAAAACCTTTGTTAAAATGTATTCATCCCATATTTCTGAAGATTTACACATTAGTCCCAACAACTTTTAGTGTGTTTTAGAGAAGTTATCTCATATGTAATGAAAACATATATAGAGGGTGTCTGTGAACAAATGCGAGGGATTTAGAGAGATTATTCCTCCATGAAAATAAACAGGGGTAGTTCATATAAATTCTTTTCGAAATCGACCAAGATACAGCCTTTGGAAGGCGATGACGAGTTGACAGTGATTCATTAAGTAGATGTTACTTACAAAATTTTTAATAGGGGTGGAAAATAATAACCCCTTATGATTTTTCTTCAGAAATTGTTTTCGTGGGATAGATTTTCGAGGTATAGATTTTCGAAAAATAAAATACTCTTATGGTTTCCCATTCAATTCTGGAGAAGAAAGTCTTTTGCAAATTTCGATACAGTCGATATTTTTCTCGGGGAAAAATAAAAACCTACAAGCAGTTATGATCACTGTTCATTCCATTTCATCGTATGTTCCATAGAATGAATATTCTAAGATATTGTTTATGCTCAAAATTGGTTTTGTCAATTATGCTTATTAATCGAAAGAAAGATCCATTCGTGAAATTAAAATATTACGGATATACTTTTCTTCCGGAAATTCATAATTAAATCTTCAGAAAGATTTATAGAACATCTTTTGCTTAGTCTGAAAATATGATCTGCGGAGCGAGCAAGATTATCTGTGACGTCATGACATTTGTTGTAGAGTGAAAATAATAAAAGAACGCTCAAGCGCAAAGGATTCTCAAGTCAAAGGAATTCGTAACCTCAAAATTATTATTTGCTGTCTTTCGCTCTGAAACGGTGTCTCTGCTTTCGCGATACCACATATTGTAACAACAAAATTAGTTTTATCTTTCGTTAAAACATCCAGAACATAAATAACTAACCTAAACTGTCCTAAACAACTTTTAGGTTAGAATAAAATGACATTTGGAAGAGCTCTCGCTTTTGAGCGGGATATCTGATCTTCTTGCTCGCTCTGATAAAAAAGATCCCGATGCAGAGTGAAGTGAGCGAAGAGAGCTTAATAAAAGACCAGCTGAGAACAAGAAGTGCACGCCGAGCAGAATATTCAGACTAAGCATTTATCTCCTGTCATAGACATACAATATCTTAGAATATTCATTCTATGGAACATTAATACGATGACATGGAATGAACAGTGATTATAACTGCTTGTAAGTTTTTATTTTTTCCGTGAAAAGACTTTTTTCTCCAGAATTGAATTAATTAGGAATTTTATTTTTCGAAAATCTATGCCACGAAAACAATTTTTGAACGAAAATCATAGGGGGTTGTTATTTTCAACCCCTAATAATAAAGTTATGAGATCTAAAAATTTGTGTGAGTAACATCTACTTAGTGCTTCATATTATGTATAGTTTTATGACTCAGTGGTTTTAAGAAGCCGTAAAAAAAATTGAAAACTGTCAAATCGTCATCGCTTTCCAAAGGCTGTATCTTGGAAGGGGGGTCGATTTCGAAAAAAATTTATATGAACTACCCCTGCTTATTTTCATCGAGGAATCATCTCCCAAGGTACCTTGCCTTTGTTTACACACCTTGTATTTTTAGGAATAGACTAACAGTTCAACTGAATCCACTTTTGCAACTGTAAAGATCAAATTCAGTAGGGTTATAGGTTAAAAATATATTTCATATGTTATGGGATTTCCATTAATATTAAGATATATAAACATTCAAGGACCAATAATTATTTTTTCAATCTAAATTTAAATATATTAACCGAAAAACTAAACTCATTGGCAGGCACTGCTTGGCACTGCATTGTTTTCTGCAAAGTAAAGCACCTTACTAAATCATTTTTTTCTATTTCTTCTTCTTAAGCTAACATTTTCATTCTACCCTGTAGGTCTCCTAGAACTCTGTTCCGAAGCTGACAGACTTGTTCCTAGTATGACTTATGGTTTACCGCTAAATCCTCAAGCAGATTCTTGTAGAACTGCAAG